>OY740816.1:25842352-25957352 GCA_963514005.1 Raja brachyura | reverse complement strand
ACATGATGCCAAGAAAAACGAATTTCCTCTGCCCGCACGTGATCCGTATCCCTCCGTTCCCTGCATATCCACGTGTCTGTCTAAAAGTATCTTAAACTTATCTGCCTCCACCACCACCATCCAGGCTGCATTGTAGAACAACTGCCTTATAACACCAGAGACCCGGGTTCAATCTTCACCTTGGGTGCTGTCCGTGTGGAGTTTGCACGTTCGCTCTGTGGCCGCGTGGGTTTCCTCCGGGTGCTCCGGTTTCCTCCCACATCCCAAAGGGAGGCAAGTTTGTAGGTTAATTGGCTTCTGTAAATTGTGTAAGTGGGATAACATGGGGGTCGTGTCAACGGGTGATCGAAGGTCGATGTTCACTATTTCATGCTGTATCTCTAAACTAAACTAATTGCCCAATGTGGCCCTTTCCAGCCACCTACCACCCTTGCCCTGCACCTCTCCCTTTATACTTTGCCCATCTCGCCTTCAAGCCAAGCCCTGTCATCATTGATAGATTCTTAACGGGTTGGACAGGCTAGATGCAGGAAGATTGTTCCCGATGTTGGGGACGTCCAGGACAAGGGGTCACAGCTTAAGGATAAGGGGGAAATCCTTTAGGACCGAGATGAGAAGGAATTTTTTCACACAGAGAGTGGTGGGTCTCTGGAATTCTCTGCCACAGAGGGTAGTTGAGGCCAGTTCATTGGATATATTTAAGAGGGAGTTAGATGTGGCCCTTGTGGCTAAGGGGATCAGAGGGTATGGAGAGAAGGCAGGTACGGGATACTGAGTTGGATGATCAGCCATGATCATATTGAATGGCGGTGCAGGCTCGAAGGGCCGAATGGCCTATTCCTGCACCTAATTTCTATGTTTCTATGTTTCTATGTTTGCCCTGCACCTCTCCCTTTATACTTTGCCCATCTCGCCTTCAAGCCAAGCCCTGTCATCATTGATATTTTCACTTTCAGTAAAAGGTTCAGACTGTCTACCTTATCTATAAGCCTCTATCAGGTCGGGTCAGCATCGCTCCATTGATGCTGCCTCACCCGCTGAGTTTCTCCAACATTTTTATCTACATGCAGCTTTGGAAACGTCACTTCTCCTAACAGCTAATAATAGCAAAATAATTTTGCAGCTTTGGTTGTGATTTGCACATTTTACAGTTTCTCGTTGCCAGACAAGTAGCTGTTTTGCATTAAAACTATTGACAGGTTGAGCATAATTTAACTGATATTCTGTGGGTCGACAGTGTCATTAATCAGATCAACGCAGACCTGAATGTGTTCAAGAGAGCCCATGTATTTTTACACTGTAGACACAAAAAGCTGGAGTAACTCAGCGGGTCAGACAGCATCTCTGTCAGTCCCCCTGACTCTGTCTGAAGAAGGGTCTCTACCCAAAACGTCACCCATTCCTTCTCTCCAGAGATGCTGCCTTTCCCGCTGAGTTACTCCAGCATTTTGTGGACAGCTTTCTTCGGTTTAAACCAGCATCTGCAGTTCCTTTCTGCATATTTCTACATTGTGATGATTTTGTTGATTTTTATTCCTTATCCCATCAGGGTAATCCAGGGAAACGACGCCAGCCTTAACCACCGCTTTGTTGAGATGGTTACGTTTCTCAGAAGCAAACAGCTTATGTTTGGTTCCAACTGGAAGCGCCACGCCCACTCAGTCAGGAGTGACTCAATCCAAGAGGAATGTTTGGGAGGAAAAGTAATCTCAATCGAGGGCCAAACATGCCCACTGTACCTCTCCCCCCCCCCCCCCCGATGCTTTCACCTGCAGTAACATTTTCCTTTGTACTAAAAATAAACAGTTATTTCCCTTCTCCTTCCAAGGCCGAGCAGCCCGAGGGGAGAGTGGAGTGGAGTGGAGTGGTCACCACATGAGTCAGACTAAGCACACTTTGGACTAGAGTAGTCACTCCTCATGGATCGGTGCGGCAGGAGTTTTTAGTCTAGTTTACAGATACAGTGCAGGAAACAGGCCCTTCGGCCCACCGAGTCCGCACTAACAAGTGAAACCCGCGCACTAACACTATCCTACACACACTAGGGATAATTTTACATTTATAACCATATAACCATATAACAATTACAGCACGGAAACAGGCCTTCTCGGCCCTTCCAGTCCGTGCCGACCATTTATTTTCCCCTAGTCCCATCTACCTGCTCTCAGACCATACCCCTCCATTCCCTTCCCGTCCATATACCTATCCATATATTTATACCAAGCCAATTAACATACAAACCTGGGGAAAGGGAAACGAGAGATATAGACGGTGATGTGGAGAGATATAGAATAAATGAATGAAATATATGCAAAAAAGTAACGATGATAAAGGAAGCAGGTCATTGTTAGCTGTTTGCTAGGTGTGAACAGGAACCTGGTGCAACTTGGGCAGGGGAGGGATGGAGAGAGAGGGAGTGTGGAGGTTACTTGAAGTTAGAGAAATCAATATTCATGCCACAAGGTTGTAAGCTGCCCAAGAGAGGTATGAGATGCTGTGGCATTTTGTGCCTCTCGTCGGTATCACCTGCAGTTCCTTCCTGCTCTGTTCATATGGCTCACGCCACCAGGGGGCAATGTTGCCTGCTGACGGGCAATGGATCAATGTGGCTCATTGATCACATTGGGTCATGGAAGCCACACAGCAGAGAAACAGGTCTTTCAATCCAACAAATCCACGCCTACCAAGGTGCCTCATCTACGCTAGGCCCACTTGCCTGCATATCCCACTAAACCTTTCATGTTTGTAAGTTCTAGGAGCAGAATTAGGCCATTCAGCCCATCGTCCACTGCACATGGTTGATCTATCTTTCCCTCCCAACCCCATTCTCCTGCCTTTCCCCCATATCCCCTGACATCCGTACTAATCAAGAATCTATCAATCTTCACTTTAAAACTTCACTGTGAAACGTCACCTATCCATGTTCTCCACAGATGCTGCTTGACCCGCTGAGTTACTCCAGCACTTTGCATTGTTTTTTGTAAACCAGCATCTGCAGTTCCTTGTTCCTACAATCAATAATCTCCCCCCCAACGACCCCCACGACCCCCACCCCCTCCCACAGATACTGCTTGGTCCGTTACCAATTGACGGTTCCACTTGCCGGCATCCAGCCCACATCCCTCTAAACCTTTCCTATCCATGTACCTGTCCTAATGTCTTTGAAATGCAGTTATTGTCCCGGCCGCAACTACCTTCTCGAGCAGCTCCTTCCATTCACCCACCACCCTCTGAGTGAAAAAGTTGCCCCTCTTTCTCCTCTCCTTTTAAATCCATGCCCTCTGCATTTAGATTCCAAACCCGAGGGGAAAGGCTGTGACCATTCGCTTTGCCTACACCTCTCATGTTGTTGTAATTCACTCTATGGTTATGCTCCAGAGGGTAAATTACCCTGTCTATCCAGCCTCTCCTATGATCCTCTCTCCCACCAATCCTAACCCATCCTCACCCTGTTCTTTGGCTTTTTATGGAGAGGTGCTGAGTGGAGACGCACTCCCTGTTGTTGACATCTTGGCAAGGACAACTACAATTACAGCAAATCAAGTTGTCACCTCCTCACACAGCCATTTGTTTAGCAGATGTTTCACAATCCCAAGGTGTTAAGCAATGATAGCTGGGGTGGGAGATTGCAACCTTCACGTGGTCCGCCCTGTTTCGACGAATGCAATCAACCTGGCGTGCACAATCAAATAAGATCAAATAGAACAAGTTGTTCTACAACTTTAGGCTGTGCACTCCATACGCAAGAAGAAGAAGCAATGATAGCTGATATTGTAGCAATGTGACTGCTTCATACCTGAGAATGTCAGAACATTCAGAGAATCGCCCACGACTGTCCACAAGTCTGGCACTGAAAATACCTCTCGACCAACGGAAAGAAATCAGTCAGAAGGACTGGGTCATCAAGTTTGGAGCTGTCTTTTCTTGGACTACTTTAAGACATACAGGTTTGTAGGTTAATCGGCTTGGTATAAATGTATAAATGTAAAATTGTTCCTCGTGTGTGTAGGGTAGTGTTAATGTGCGGGGTTGCTGGTCAGTGCGGACTCGGTGGGCCGAAGGGCCTGTCTCTGTAAACTAAACTAAACCGAGCTTTCCTAGATCAGCTTTATAGTTGTGCAGAGACAAAGAACTGCAGGTGCTGGTTAATACGCAGAAAGACACAAAGTGCTGGAGTAACTCAGCGGGTCAGGCAGCATCTGTGGAGAACATGGATAGGTGACGATTCACAGAGTGCTGGAGTTGGGACCTTTTTTCAGACCAGGTCACGCCAATAGTTATAAAATGCTCATCAAGTCAAGAGTGTCTTGTTGTCATATGTCCCGAAATAGAGAAATTACATTCTTACTTTCAGCATGGTCTGAAGAAGGGTCCAGACTCAAAATGTCACCCATAATTTTTCTCCAGAGATGCTGCCTAACCCGTGGAATTACTTTAGCACTTTGTGTCTACATTTGATATAAACCAGCATCTGCAGTTCCTTGTTCCTACATATAAGACCTATCTAATTAATCCATTCTCCTTCCTTTTCCCTTTGAATTGTAAATACAATTGCACAATTTGCCAGGAGTTGAGATAATGGATACAGCCTGGGAGCGGCCATTCAGCCTATCCAATTCATACTATCTCCAATCCAGCTGTCTCCACGTCCTCACTATTGCCTCGGCCCTGAAAACTCTGGCATTTCAGACGGGTCTCGGGATGCCAGAATTTAGCAAAAATTGAAAATATAGAAGGCACAAAGAGGGGGAAGAAATTGGTTTCTACATTTTTAATTTCTCAGTAATTTGGTTAATTGTTGGAGGCGTTGGGCGTTGATTCCGTTTATTGTGCAGTCCCTACCAGGGTTCAGGGTAAGAGCAACAGTCTCTCTGATGGATACACGGAATCATAAATCACTGCGATCCCCCCTAGTATTTGTGGCAACGTGTGGTTTCATCTGCTGCCAAGGACAGTTGTGGTTTGACTTGTCTGACAATGAGCACATTGATCTGTTCAGTAGGGTGTGGCCACATCTCGTGCCAAACTGGCTTCATCGACATTAGTTCCTTTCTTTAGGAAAATAGGCTGCTGTTATAATTTTAGGTGTGAGCTTCAAGGACTCTTTGATACATTGCGGGCAGGCTTCTTTCGCGATGCAAGTTGAAAGATTTGTTTAGATTTTTGTGGAATGAAAGACTACTAACATAGATTGGCATTATGCTAACACGTTGCAATGTTTAAGAAAGAACTGCAGATGCTGGAAAAATCGAAGGAAGACAAAAATGCTGGAGAAACTCAGTGGCGAGGCAGCATTTATGGAGCGAAGGAATAGGTGACATTTCGGGTCATCACCTAGGATCGGTTTGAAGGCGAGGCAGGCACAAGGAGTCAAATGTCCTTATTCTGCTCCTCGACACACAGATGCTGGAATCCTGATCCAAAAAAAAACACAAAGTGCTGGAACACCTCGGCAGGTCAGGCAACGTCTTTGGAGGCAATGGACAATCAACGTTTCAAGTCAGGATCGCTCTTCAGTTTGAACATAACATAATCAATGCGCGTAAGCAAGATCACATTGAATGGCGGTGCTGGCTCAAAGGGCCAAACGGCCTACTCCTGCACCTATTGTCTAAGAAGGTTGGGCCGAAGTGCCTGTTTCCATGCTGTATGATGACTATGACTCTATAAATTAATGGAACCATCCCATTGGGACAGATGATTAAATGCTTGGTGAAGAGGTGAAATTACTGGAGGGTTTCAGGATAGACGGTCCTTAGCACTTCCAAAAGTTCTTGTTCTTGTATGGTCATTCACTCGCAGGCCCAATCCCAAACCCATAAAGATCAAGAAAGTCACGATTCAATCGCCAGGTGATGTTTGGATTTCACCATAAGCAGTGGTACTAGCTCCACAGAACCATAGAGGCTAGGAGCTGAACCACAAGGGAACAGGCCCTTCGGCCCAACTTGCCCAACTTGCCGTACTGTGCTCGACCCATCTGCCTGCATTTGGCCTCTAGCCTTGTAAAGCCTTCCTGTCCTTTATATCTGTCCAAAATTGAGGTGGGAGTGGGTTTTGAACTCTGCAACCTGTGCACCATTCCCCAAGTCGTATAACAACATGGTCTATCACAATTCCTGCATATGTGGTACTGCCAGGGATGAGTGATGTTTCCAATCATCCACCAGGATTCATTGAGGGCTGGGGGTGGATGTTGGGCCTAACATCTGTGAGACTCCCATCTCGCCAAGGACCTGGTCTATGTAGCAGGGAGGGATCTGGTGTGGAAGGGAAGTCCCTGCCTGACTTCCAGCAGCTTTACGAGAATGTAGCCACGGTGATACATGGAAACTGGAAGCCCATCAAAGCCCAACAGGCCTTGGAGTTCCTGTCAGAATGCCTGGCTTGCCATTTGATGTCAGTCCAGTAAATGGTGGAGTTGGCCTGGGCCTAACCTCACGCTGACTTTTACTCTGCCCTGAGCTTGCCTCTCCTCAACTGACGTCAACACTTTGTTCACAAGATCAGCAGCAGGCAAAGTTACCACCCTTTGGAAAAATGCATTCGGACCGGAAAATAACCATGTCTGAAGTAGCAACAAGCCAACCTTCTGTTGCTCACAATTCAGGAAATCCTTACCCAGACTCTATAAATTCCACACACTGTTGAACTGCACAGGGTTGCTGATTGGTAATTACAACAGAAATTAATAAATTATGTTATTTCCATTGATGCGATCGTGCTTGGTACATTGGCTGCTCCCTCAACACAATGGTACCGTCGCTTCATTAAGTATTTAATTGGGTTAACCTTTCGATGTCTTGGTGTCAGGAGAAGTGCAAGAATAAGTCCATGCTCTTGTAAAAATAGCCGTCGAAGCAGACATAAAATGGCTGCCACCATGAACCTGACCTAAAATGGCTGCCGGCAATAATCTAGCCTGACCTAAAATGAAACAGATGTCCATGCAGTGTTCTGGAACAGCTGGCATACATCAGTCTGGAGGCAGTGGGATCAGTCATGCACTTCCTGCTGTGGCTTTACTGTGATGAGACCCTGTAAAGTCTGGTGTTTCCACGAAACCTACTTCCGTCGACAGAAGCACCGTGACTCAGCGCAGGGCCACTCTTGTGCCAAGCGGGTATCATTATCAAAGCTCTCATCAAGACTTGGCGAGCACCCTACGGGCTGGGCTATTCTATCCCGAAAAGCTTCAGATACACGCCCTCTCATGTCATCTCTCCAAAGCTTGCTTCCCCGCTGGCTGGGAAATGTTTGCACACTGATTATATTACGAGATTTAGTTTGGTTTGGTTTTGGGATACAGCGTGGAAAGAGGCCCTGCAGCCCACCGAGTCGCACCAACCAACAATCACAAGTACACCAGCACTATCATGCACACTCGGGACAATTTGCAGAAGCCTACAAACCTGTACGTCTTTGGAGTGTGGGAGGAAACCGGAGCACCTGGAGAAAACCCACGCAGTCACAGAAAGGAGAAAGGTTGGATGAGGTATGAGGAAAGATTGAAAAGACTAGGCTTGTATTCACTGGAGTTTAGAAGGATGAGGGGATATCTTATAGAAACATATAAAATTATAAAAGGACTGGGCACGCTAGATGCAGGAAAAATGGTCCCAATGTTGGGCGAGTCCAGAACCAGGGGCCACAGTCTTAGAATAAACGGGAGGTCATTTAAGACTGAGGTGAGACAAAACTTTTTTACCCAAAGAGTTGTGAATTTTTGGAATTCTCTGCCACAGAGGGCAGTGGAGGCCAAATCACTGGATGGATTTAAGAGAGAGTTGGATAGAGCTCTAGGTGCTAGTGGAATCAAGGGATATGGGGAGAAGGCAGGCACGGGTTATTGATAGCAGCGATCAGCCATGATCACAATGAATGGCAGTGCTGGCTTGAAGGGCCGAATGGCCTCCTCCTGCACCTATTTTATATGCTTCTATGAAGAGGAGGAGCCTGAGGGCTGAGGGAGAGCTGAGAATGGGAGGAGACAGCAAGGGCTACTGGAAATTGGAGAAGTCAATGTTTATGCCACGGCCTGCTTCCATGCTGTGTCTCTGACGTCCAAAGAAAAGGAATGTTAAGTTCTAAAGGTTTCGCACCAACCACAATCCTGTGCGCATGGGATTGGCACTTGGTTTCCAGGTAGCATTACCTCTGCAGCCAAGTTGTTCTTACTCTGCCAGCTATTGTAGACTATGTGGCCAGCAAACCCTCACCCCGTCCTTACAGGGCCAACCACCTGGAAAAGTAATTGCCGTTCCAAGGAAAAATGAATTGAATTGTTTTTTGTCAACAGCAGACAAAAAGATTCTCACAGAAGATAGACACAAAAAGCTGGAGTAACTCACCAAACCCTTCCTCAGTCCCATCAGCCCACCAAACCTATCCCCAGTCCCATCCGAATGGTCCTCTCATACGATAAGGCTGTGGTCCTGTTCTCCCAACCTACCTCACTAGGGTTACACAAAAAGCTGGAGAAACTCAGCGGGTGCAGCAGCATCTATGAGAGCGAAGGAGATAGGCGACGTTTCGGGTCGAGACCCTTCTTCAGACGTACCTCACTAGGGCCCTTGCTCTTTTTTAAATCTGCACTTTCTCCGTCACTGGAGGCAGTAGCTCTACCAGCCGGAGTGGGAATCAACAGGTTGACTGAGAAGTAGATGTTCTCCAAGACCAATATCACCAGATCCTCTGTGTGTATGGCTTGGTTGCACTGGACAGCACTCACTGTATGTGGGTACAAGCGACATTAATAATCTTAAATCCAGCACCAACTTTAAGTAAAAGGTTGCTCGTGGCTGACCTCTGCTGGTGAGAACCTGGCCATTCAGTGTAGATAGACACAAAATGCTGGAGTAACTCAGTGGGACGGGCAGCATCTCTGGAGAGAAGGAATGGGTGATGTTTCAGGTCTGAAGAAGGGTCTTGACCCGAAACGTCACCCATTCCTCAATGCTTCAATGGTTCATTATTGTAACGCGTGTAGAGATACAGTGAAGTGCTTGTTCTGATCCAATCCAGTTAAATTAAACTACACATTAATACAATAACTGTCCTTCTGGAACAGCA
The DNA here is from genome assembly GCA_963514005.1 of Raja brachyura. Next base: position 25,948,280 of record OY740816.1, on the reverse strand, counting down.
GGTAGTCTTCACGTTCCAGCGGCTGCTTGCAACTTACAACTCTGAAAGGTCCGATCTTTTCCCAAGGAGATACACAATTACTTATTTTTAATATGAACTTGAAGCAGCATTGCATTGGAACTCTGGTTTGGAACAAAAAATATTAAAGACAGGAATTACTTAAGTACCTGAACAGATATCCAATAGTGACTGATGTAGTGACTGCTTCACGCGAACACCACTGTGTATACAGTACACATTGACAGCAAGGTGACTATAATAGTGACCACAACACTATAACAGTGACCACAACACTATAATAGTGACCACAACAGCAATAAGACAGTAATTACAATATTTTGCTGTATGGCAATTCAAATCTCACTACCAATTGGTGCATGTGTAGTTTGTGACATCCTAAGTTTATGAAATGTATTTATGAAAAAATCAAGTTTGTTCCATTTTATTTATGTTTATGATTCTAAATGATGTAAGTGATGTCCTTGTTGTAACTTTAACCCCAGTTACTCTGACAGATCTGTTGAAGATCTGGCTCTGGGATGGTAACCGACTTGGTTGTAGACTGCACCTTTAGTTCCAGACAAACAGACATATTATTTACGTAGATACAAACGCGTTCGTGTCACATTTGTAGAGCTTAGGATTCCTCGGTGACAAACTTCACCTCTGCATTTCTGGAGCCGTTACTCAAGGTGGCGTCTCGCACCCGTTTCTTGAACATGAAGGGAAAGGCTTTTCTGAAGGATCTCCTGAAACTCTCGCCCATGAAGGCGTAGACAATGGGGTTGACGGAGGAGTTGGCGTAGGACATGCAGTTAGCCCAGGTTTTGATCTTGTACATCTCAAAGTTGACTTGGAAGCCGGAGTAGAAGCCCTGAAAGAGGATGAAGATCTGGATGGGGCCCCAGCACACGGTGAACAAGAGGACCACCACCACAACCATCTTGGTGATCTTGGCTCTCATGGCAATTGACCGCTCAGACAAATGGTGTACATTCTGGAAGAGAGCACACGGAAAACCATTAATTAACTGCTTCAGCAACCTTAACGGCAACAGAACAAGTGTGTGTTCTCTATCACAGCCATATAACAGGTCTTCAAAATGTTGCCCAAGACGCAAACTGCTGGAGGAACTCAGTGGGTTCACAGATGCTGCTCATGTTCCTACCGCAAAACACAAAGGGAATCTGAAAAATGGCCCTCACTCAAAACGTTGCCTATCCATGTCCTAGACAGATGCTCTCTTGCCTGTTGAGTTCCTTCAGAAGCTGGTTGCTTTCCCCATATTCAACTGCATTAAACTGCAGCAAGCAGTTCCAAGCTGGAAAGGGTACAGAGAAGATTTACGAGGATGTTGCCAGGACTAGAGGGTCTGAGCTATTGGGAGAGGTTGAGTAGGCTGTGACTCTATTCCTTGGAGCACAGGAGGATGAGGGGTGATCTTATAGAGGTGTTTAAAATCATGAGAGGAATAGATCGAGTAGACGCACAGAGTCTCTTGCCCAGAGTAGGTGAATCAAGGACCAGAGGACATCGTTTAAGGTGAAGGGGAAAAGATTTAATAGGAATCTTAGGGATAATTTTTTCAGACAGAGGGTTGTGTGTGAATGGAGTGAGCTGCCAGAGGAGGTAGTTGAGGCAGGGACTATCCCAACATTTAAGAAACAGTTAGACAGGTACATATATAGGACAGGTTTGGAGGGATCAAGTCTTCTCTGTCATTCAATCATGGCTGATCTATCTCTCCCTCCAAACCCCATTCTCCTACCTTCTCCCCATAACCCCTGACACCCGTACTAATCAAGAATCTATCAATCTCTGCCTTAAAAAATATCCACTGACTTGGCCTCCACAGCCATCTGTGGCAAAGAATTCCACAGATTCACCACCCAGTTACTCCAGCACTGTGCATCTTTTTTTTGTACTCACACGTCCTGAGAGGCGCTATATAAATGCAGGGTACCTGGTAGCCACCGTCCACTGGTCGGACCACGGGACGACCAACACGGTGAAGCATGACGGTGTAACACACACAGATGGTGACCAGTGGCAGCAGGTAGATAGCCAGGAAGCTGTAGATGATGAAGGCTTTCTGCTGGGACTGTGTTGGAAATGCCTCCACGCAGTAGGTCTGCATCCCGTACCAGTAGCCTCTCGCTATCCTGTGGTACATCGCCATGGGGGCGGACAGGACAAAGGAACCTGCCAAGGGTAGAAAACAAAACAAAAGAGTAAAACCTGAAACAAGGGTAGACAAAAGTGCTGGAGAAACTCAGCGGGTGCGGCAGCATCTATGGAGCGAAGGAAATGGGCAACGTTTGTTTGCAGTCTGAAGAAGGGTTTCGGCCCAAAACGTTGCCTATCTCCGATTTTCCAGCATCTGCAGTTCCTTCTTAAACCTCAAACAAAGGAGTGAGTGCAGATGAGATGTGAGTGTTTGACAGCCCTGGGCCTCTGCTCTGCTGGAGTTTAGGAGGTTGAGGGGGAACCTCATTGAAACTTACAGAATAATGAAAGGCCTGGATAGAATGGATGTGGAGAGGATGTTTCCACTGGTGGGAGAGTCTAGAACCAGAGGTCACAGCCTCAGAATTAAAGGGCGCTCTTTTAGAAAGGAGGTGAGGAGTAACTTTAGTCAGAGGGTGGTGAATCTTTGGAGCTCATTGCCACAGAGGGCTGTGGAGGCCAAGTCAGTGGATATTTTTAAGGCAGAGATAGACAAATTCTTGATTAGAACGGGTGTCAAGGGTTATGGGGAGAAGGCAGGAAAATTGGATTAGGAGAGATCAGCCATGACTGACTGGCGGAGTAGATTTGATGGGCCGAATGGCCTAATTCTACTCCAATAATTTGTTACCAGGAATGTGGAAGGTAGAACAAACTGCTGGAGGAACTTGGCTAGACTCAGTGATCTGCATGGAAGTCACACTGCATGGAAAAAGGCCCTTCGGCCCAACTCGTCCATGCTGAACAAGATACCTTCATCTAAGCTAATGAGGTCATACAGCTTATACCCCCCCCACACATCCTCCACACCCCACACCCCCCCCCCCCCCCCCCAGTTCCAACACAGTTCCTGGCCCAGATTGCAGCCTCGCCCTGTCTGGAGATTGTGCCCACACCGCCCTCCAGCCACCCACTGGCCTGACTCACTGATCCAGATGACCACACTGACCGCCATGGCCAGCCTCGGGGTGCGGTGACGCAAGGACTGAAGTGGGTAGACGGTGACGTAGCAGCGATCCACGCTCATGGCCATCAGAGTTATACATGTGGCCTGCACAGTCACCTGGAGAGAGGGAGAAATAGTGAATGAGTGGGAGAGTGGGGTAGAAAGGGGGAGAGGGAGAGGGTGTGTGTATGTGGGGTGCGTGTGTGTGTGTATGTGGGGTGCGTGTGTGTGCGCGTGTGCATGTGTGCGCGTGTGTGCATGTGTGAGCGTGTGTGCACGTGTGTGTTTGTGTGTGTGTGTGTGTGTGTGCGTGTGGGGTGCGCGTGTGTGCGCGTGTGTGTGCATGTGTGTGCGTGCATGTGTGCCTGTGTACCTGCCCAAGACAGCGTGGCTGAATCCATCCCCAAGCTGATGTAAAGATAGACACAAAATTCTGGAGTAACTCAGCGGGTCGGGCAGCATCTCCGGAGAAGAAGAATAGGTGACGTTTTGGGTCGAGACCCTTCATCTGAGGAAGGGTCTCGACCCAAAACATCACCCATTCCTTCTCTCCAGAGAAGTTGCCTGACCCATTGAGTTACTCCAGAATTTTGTGTCTATCTTCACTTAAATCAGCATCTGCAGTTGCTTCCTACCCAGGCTGAGGTGAATGAGCTATTGATCCCCTGGTTACCTGCTGCAGGTAGTTGACCAGTTTGCACATGGCATCTCCAAAGACCCAGCTGGTGAGGGGGTAGAGTGTGGCTGTGAAGGGCACACAGCAAACCAGGAAGATGATGTCAGTCGTGGCCAGGTTCACTGAAAACACAGAGAGGAGACTGTTTAACTCGCTCGCACACCATAAGATGCACTTAAAATAGCCCTAGCTTGCAGCTTACAGCCCAGTGGTTTGCACATTGATTCCTCTAACTTCCAGTATACCCTGGCATTCCCTCACTCTCCCTCCCACACCCAAGTTGCACCAGCTTCTCATTTTCACCCAACAAACAGCTAACAATGGCCCGTTTCCTTTATCATCGTTACTTTTTGCATATCTTTCATTCCTTGTTCTATATCTCTCTACATCTCCGCCTATATCCCGTGACTTTCAGTCTGAAGAAGGGACTCGGCCCAAAACGTCACCCATTCCTTTTCTCCAATGATGCTGCCTGTCTCGATGAGTTACTCCAGTACTTTGTGTCTATCTTCAGTTATCAATAAACACAGCTAATAAGATTTACAAAGGAAGCCAGATCTTGAGGGCCCGAGATGGCAAGACTGTTATTGGAATCTTGCACACTCCATTGTGTAAATCACCATTAGATGTACAAAGTGTAAGAAGGTGGAAAGGATAGATGTTCACAATTTACCGGTCTCAGTTCTCGAGATACAGCATCGAAACAGGCCCTGTGGCCCACTGAGTCCATGCCCACCAATAGAACCTGTTCACACTAGTTCTATGTAATCCCATTTTTACATCTAGTTCTTACACATTAGGGGCAATTTACAGAGGACAATTAACCTATAAACCTGGAAGCGTTGGAGGAACCGGAGGAAACCCACGCAGTCACAGGGAGAACATGCAAACTCCACATAGACAGCACCCAGGGTCAGGATCGAAGCCAGGTCTGCAGCGTTGTGAGGCATCAGCTCTACCCGCTGCACCACACCTTGAACTAGAGACATTTTCAGAAACACTACGCCAATAATTATCCCTGTTGTGTGCATTGGGGAGAAGGTTCTTCACCCAAAATAAGGTGGAACTGCAGAATATTCCACCCTAGAGAACCATGAAGACTCAACCACTAAGTATATTCAGAACATCGTTAGATACAGCATTGAAAATTGAGAAAATGACATTGTAACCTGACTGGTTTGAACGAGGGAACGAGCTATATTGGGTAGCAGACACAAAGTCTTTAGTTTAGTTTAGAGATGCAGCGTGGAAACAGGCCCTTCGGCCGACCGACCAACAATTCCCGCACATTAACACACACTAGGGACAATTTACATTTACAACAAACCAATTAACCTACAAACTTGTACGTCTTTGGAATGTGGGAGGAAACCGAAGAGCCCGGAGAAAACCCACGTAGGTCACGGGGAGAACGTGCAAACTCCGTACAGACAGCACCCGTAGTCGGGATCGAACCTGAATCTCTGGTCAAACGCTGTCAAAGGCAGCAACTCTACCGCTGCGCCACTGTGCATCATATCATATCATGGTATGGCCTGGCATGGCCTGCCCGGCCCTGTATCTTTCAGTGTCCGCAGCACCTGATTTGGGTATATATATATATATACACACTACTTTATTCCAGGTATTTTCATGCTGTGACCACTTTAATAGCAACCAATGCTTGCTGCACGCTTCACGATATCCATTCATTAGTTCAGGTGCACCAATAAATAGTTTGCAATTGATTACCTGTAAGGAAAACAAACAGCGATATCTAATTGTAAATCACTTGGCATTGACAGTGCAGGTCCAAAAGTGACAGGGGGCAAACCATAAAATAAGCTAGAGTCAGGAGGTTTTTGGTAAAAAGGATAAAAATGAAAAGGCATAATTTTGTCATCCACCAGAAATAAAGCTTTAAACAAATGAAAAGTAAATAATGAAAAATGATATTTGCACAATCCGGCGTAGTTGTGATGAAGCAGCGATTTGTTTGAGAATATCACGTTGATTTAATTACATTGGTTGTGACAAACCTGTGGATTACAATGGGGGGGAGTTGTGTGAGTTGCCATCTGCTGGTGGAAATAATACATTACAGGTAAGTGAGCAAAAGAAAATCAAATGGCACAGAACAGAACATCATAGATACAGGCCCTTCGGCCCGCAATCTCCATGCTGTACATGTTGTTAAATTAAAGTCCACCCCTCTGCCCGCACGGCATCCATATACGTCCACTACCCGCATAAACACGGGTTTATCTAAACGCCTCTTAAAAGCCTCCAAGTGCCCGCCTCCAGAAACATGGAAAATAGGTGCAGGAGTAGGCCATTCGGCCCTTCGAGCCAGCACCACCATTCAATATGATCATGGCTGATCATCCAACTCAGTATCCCGTACCTGCCTTCACTCCATACCCCCGATCCCTTTAGCCACAAGGGCCACATCCAGCTCCCTCTTAAATATAGCCAATTAACTGGCCTCAACTAGTTTCTGTGGCAGAGAATTCCACAGATTCACCACTCTCTGTGTGAAAAATTATTTTCTCATCTCGGTCCTAAAAGATTTCCCCCTTATCCTTAAACTGTGACCCCTTGTTCTGGAGTTCCCCAACATCGGGAACAATCTTCCTGCATCTAGCCTGTCCAACCCCTTGAGAATTTTGTAAGCCTCTATAAGATCCCCCCTCAATCTTCTAAATTCTAGCGAGTACAAGCCGAGTCTATCCAGTCTTTCTTCATATGGAAGTCCTGCCATCCCAGGAATCAGTCTGGTGAACCTTCTCTGTACTCCCTCTATGGCAAGAATGTCTTTCCTCAGATTAGGAGACCAAAACTGTACGCAATACTCCAGGTGTGGTCTCACCAAGACCCTATACAACTGCAGTAGAACCTCCCTGCTCTTGTTCTCAAATCCTTTAGTCTAGTTTAGTTTAGAAATACAGCGCAGAAACAAGCCATTCGGCCCATCTAGTGCGCGCCGACCAGCGACCCCCGCACATTAACATTATCCTGCACTAGGGACATGTTTTACATTTACACCAAAGCCAATTAACCTACAAACCTGCACGTCTTTGGAGTGTGGGAGGAAACCGAAGAGCTCGGAGAAAACTCACGCAGGTCACGGGGAGAACGTACAAACTCCGCACAGACAGCACCCGTAGTCAGGATCGAACCCGGGTCTCTGGCGCTGGGAGGCAATAGCCTTGTCTAGTTTAGCACGGATGCCAAACTTTAAACCATTAGAACCACTATTAGACCACTGGAAGGTGGCACGGAGTTGTAAAGGACATCTACAACACCACCCCCTCACCCCGGCATCTTACCGATGTAACAGTTGGTGGCGGTCCTGAGCTGCCGCCGGGTACTGACCACATAAACCACTAGGATGTTGCCCACCAGTCCCACCAACATGAGCAGGGCGAAGAAGAGCGGGACCAGCCACGCGTCGGTGAGGAAGGGCGGACCTCCCTCGCCCGTCAGGTTGAAGGTGGACCTGTCGCCGGCCACCCCTGGTCCGGGCCGAGCCGAGATGTCCCAGTCTGTCCAGCCAGCGCTGCCGTCCTCGCTCCCGTTAGCGCTCGCTTCCATGTTGGGACCACCCCAGGTCCAGGGTGAAGCTGGTGGAGGCGACACCTGGGCACCTGGGAGGAGGCGCAGGTCGGCGATCGCCCAGAGTCGAGGAGGACTCGCAGAAAGGTTCTGAACACCCGCGGCAGGACCACCCTCGCCGGGGGCGAGTGCGGGAATCTCCTTGGGCGAGCGGGGGTGGGACAACTCCAGGGTGGGGGGGGGGGGGGGGGGGGGGGGGTCACTGCTTCTGCCGGCGGAGAACCGTGTGGAACCAACTCCAGCGAAAGGTAGAAAGACTGCAGTAGAGAGAGAGGAGTTGCTTTTAAACGGGGACACCAGATGTTGGCATCTGGAGCAAACAGCTGGAGGAGCTCAGCGAGAGGGGGGGGGGGGGGGTGGTCGCGTTCCGGGTCCGGACTTTGAGAGAGGGGAAGGTTGGTAGCCAGGGGGTTGGGGAGGGGGATAGGGAAGATGTGGACTCGGTAGAACCAGCTGAGAACTGGGCTGAGGGAAGTGAGGGCGAGCGGGGGTAGGAACGGGGGAGGGTGGGGGGCGGCTTCTCTCCGGCCCACCGGCCAATCTTCTCGCTCGTCTGTCTCTCCAACGCCAGTTCAATTCCCACCCCAACCTCTGGGGCAGCTTCGATTCAATAGATGAGGAACAGCGCACAGAGAGAGAGAGAGAGAGAGAGAGAGATTCTGGAGATGCCAACAACTGCAGGTGCCTGAACCTTGAGAAAAACACAAAGTGCTGGAGGAACTCGTCGGGTCAGGAAGCCTATCTATGTGACGAAAGATAGACACTGGAGTAACTCAGCGGGACAGGCAGCATCTCTGGAGAGAAGGAATGGGTAACGTTTCGAGTCGGGTCTGAAGAATGGTCTCGACCAGAAACGTCACCTCTCCAGAGATGCTGCCTGTCCCGTTGAGTTAATCCAGCATTTTGTGTTTATCTTCGGTGTAAACCAGCATCTGCAGCCCCCCCCCCCCCCCCCCCCCCCCAACACAGCATCTTTGGAGGGAGTGGACGGACAGACGACGTCAGGTTGCTGGAGTCGGGGGGAGAAAGCTGGAAAAAAGACGAGGGGGGGGGATAAAGCCCAGCAAGTGACAGTTGCATTTCTTCAGGTTGATACAAGTGAGGGGGAGGGTGTTTGATAGCAGGTGGTTGGACAAAGGCCAGAGATGACAAGGTAGGTGTGAGACAAAAGGATTGGAGAGTTGCGAATTGTGAAGCTGGAGGAAGGAATTTTCTGCCGCTCCTCTCTTCCAGCTTCACCCCTCCCCCCCCATCACCCCAAATCAGTCTGAAGCAGGGTCCTGACCCAAAACGTCACCTATCCATGTTCTCCACAGATGCTGCCTGACCCGCTGAGTTACTCCAGCACTCTGTGAAACGTCACCTATCCATGTTCTCCACAGATGCTGCCTGACCCACTGAGTTACTCCAGCACTCTGTGAAACGTCACCTATCCATGTTCTCCACAGATGCTGCCTGACCCGCTGAGTTACTCCAGCACTCTGTGAAACGTCACCTATCCATGTTCTCCACAGATGCTGCCTGACCCACTGAGTTACTCCAGCACTCTGTGAAACGTCACCTATCCATGTTCTCCACAGATGCTGCCTGACCCGCTGAGTTACTCCAGCACTCTGTGAAACGTCACCTATCCATGTTCTCCACAGATGCTGCCTGACCCGCTGAGTTACTCCAGCACTCTGTGAAACATCACCTATCCATGTTCTCCACAGATGCTGCCTGACCCACTGAGTTACTCCAGCACTCTGTGTCTTCCTGAGTGATAGGTGGATACAGGTGAGGGAGGTGCTTGGCAGATGGGTGGAGTAAGTGACAAAAGCTGGTGGTGAAAAGGAGACAAAATGCGGTCAGATAATTTGTCTATTGAATTCTCTGCCTCAGAGGGCGGTGGAGGTAGGTTCTCTGGATACTTTAAAGAGAGAGCTAGATAGGGCTCTTAAAGATAGCAGAGTCAAGGGGATATGGGGAGAAGGCAGGAACGGGGTACTGATTGTGGATGATCAGACATGATCACATTGAATGGCGGTGCTGGCTCGAAGGGCCGAATGGCCTACTCCTGCACCTATTGTCTATTGTCCATAAGGAGAGAAGAGGAGGAGTGAAATGGTTGGTAGAGGACAAAGGAGAGGGGGAAGGTGGACAGGGGCATTTAATGTTTCTTCCATGTGAGGGAGCTGAGATGCAGGACCAAAATTTGCAGGCTGTACTGTGATAATACTTTATAAACTCCTGGCTACGTAGCAGCTGTAACCGTTCACAACTGTACTATCCTTATACTTAAGGGTCGTAAACAATGACTCACTGGAACACCCAGTTCCACCAATGATAAAGGCTTTCATTAAAAAAGCTTTTAAACTGATTTCAGAATCCTCATCATTTTCTAAATTGACACCTGTGTCTTTGCCACCAGCCTCTGTGTTTGTGACTTTAAAACATACAGCGTGAAGGATTATAGAGCTGAACAGCAGGGAAAGGGCTCTCTGGTCCACCTTGTCCATTTTGACAAACTTGGCATATTGGTCTTGCCCCATGTGCTTGCATTTGGCCCATATCCTTCTAAAACCATTCCTATCCTTATATCTTTACACATCTATTTAAAAAGTTGAAATTGCATCGTCTTCTGTAGCTTCCTCTGGCAGCCCTGCCCTCTGAGTGAAAGAGGGATGGAAGGAGGGGGAGAGAGACAGAGGGAGAGAGGGAGGGGGAGAGAAGAGTATCACCAGCACATGTGGTGAAACCAACTCATGCCTATCCCCTTCCCTCCACAACCCATGGATTCAGAGGGCCAGCGATCATCTGCTCCTCTAGACCACCGCCTGCGGTCCTCTCCTCTCCACCCCACCACTCCCCTCCGAATTGGCAACTGTGGCACGAGACCTCTCCATCCCTTCCCGACATCCTTGTCCATTCCATTCAGCAAGAGACCAGTGATGGGTAGGAAGAATAATGACGTCTGATCTGTGTAGGAAGGAACTGCACATGCTGGTTTACACCAAAGATGGACACGGAATGCTGGAGTAACTCAGCGGGACAGGCAGCATCTCTGGAGGGAAGGAATGGGTGACGTTCAAGGTCGAGACTCCTTTCAATGAAGCCTGGCTGACCCATTGAGCGGGGCAGATGTGCAGCTCAGAGGAAACAAGAACAGCTTCCTGTTATAAATTCTTCCCTAGAAGATTGTGCTCCCATTATATAAAAACATGTGGGTAGACGGTAGAGCTTCTGCCTTCCAGCATCTAAGGAGCGAAGGAGATAGGTGACGTTTCGGGCCGAAACCCTTCTTCAGACAATAGGTTGATGTTAACAACTAGTGTGCAGTAGATACAATTAATAATGTCTTTCAAATGGCTTCCACTGACTCCTATCTCTTGTGAAGTGCATGTCGAGTGATATTCTAGAGCACCTTCATATCAGGATAGATGTGTACAGATTAAACGTCTGAGGTTTGGTCAATGGTAAAAATGTTTTGGCACTGAGCACTTCGGTGAGGCAGTTTGTGGCTGTTCTGAGACTAGCTGAAGGAGCTGTGCTTGTGTGTGGAGAATATAATGCAACACTACAGAATAATGGAGCAGTGACCTTATGATTTAACCACTTAATTATCTCCAAACATCATCAACAGATCACTTGAAATGCAATTGACCAACCCCAACTTGACATCCCTAGCTGGAAATTCAATAAAAAAAATGCAGTTTGTTTCAATGTTATGTGGCTGTAAATCTAGTTAGGCTCCTAGAGTGAGAGTGATGAGCCCAGCTACAGGCCATTCTCAGAGTGACTCACCTTCAGAGGCTGATGCTGCTCCTGCGTGGTTCCTCGTGTAACCTTCCTTTCAGGTTACGGTGGGATTATTGGAACCACAGAGTCACATAGCACAGGGTGGCACGGTGGCGCAGCGGTAGAGTTGCTGCCTCACAGCGCCAGAGACCCGGGTGCTGTCTGTGTGGAGTTTGTACGTTCTCCCCGTGACCTGTGTGGGTTTTCCCCAGGATCTAGAGTTTCCTCCTACAACCCAAAGACGCACAGATTTGTAGGTTAATTGGCATGATACAAATGTAAAATTGTCCCCAGTGTGTGTAGGAGTGTGTTAATGTGCAGGGATCGCTGGTCGGTGCGGACTCAGTGAGCCTATTTCCCAGTTGTAAAACTAAACTAAAACTAAACTAAACAGACCCTTCATGTATGAAGTGTAATAACAATAATTCCTTTTCTCCTACAACTCTTTTTCGATCTGTACATATCTAGTCTGAGTGTCCGTCATTGCCATGGAAGTCCATGCGACAGACTTTCCTTCCTCCAAGCAGATGCTTCCAGGACAATGATGGACACGGAGACGCCAATGATGGATACAGATTGGATATCTGTAATATGCACAGATCGAAAAGGAGTTGTTGGCAGTGGTCTTCGCGTGTGCTGAGTTCAACGACTACATCTTTGGCAACCCAGTAACCATAGAAACAGGGCAGCAGCCACTGGGAACTATTCCTAAACAAAGCCCATCCACGCGGATCCAGCAAGACTGATGTCCAGACAGACACGTATCATTCTTCCTGTCTCAAAGCAACTGCTAGTGCCACACATGTACAAGCCACAGGTGGTTCTGGCTCAACTGCCCAATAAAAGGCTGTCAGGAAGGCGTGCTATGATCAATCAAGTCGACCACTCCAGCCTTTGATGGAAGGATAGACTGTCAGGTTACAAACCCAGAAAGGTAACGATCACATGGGCACGGTCAAAGCGATACGCCGGGAGCCCAAACTTCGGCCCAACTTGCTCATGCCAACCAAGATGCCCCAGTCCACCTGCCTGCATGTGCCACATATCCTAAACTTCCCTATCCACGTATCTGTCCAAGTGTCTGTTAAATGTTGTTATTATATCTGCCTCAACTTCCTCCTCTGGCAGCTGGTTCCATACCCCCACCACCTTCTGTGTGAAAAAGTTACCTCTCAGGTTCCTCTTAAAGCTTTCCCTTCTCACCTTAAACCTATGCCCCCTGATTCTTGATTATGATCAACTATCCATGTTCTCCACAGATGCTGCCCGACCCGCTGAGTTACTCCAGCACTCTGTGAAACGTCACCTATCCATGTTCTCCACAGATGCTGCCTGACCCGCTGAGTTACTCCAGCACTCTGTGAAATGTCACCTATCCATGTTCTCCACAGATGCTGCCTGACCCGCTGAGTTACTCCAGCACTCTGTGAAACGTCACCTATCCATGTTCTCCACAGATGCTGCCTGACCCGCTGAGTTACTCCAGCACTCTGTGAAACGTCACCTATCCATGTTCTCCACAGATGCTGCCTGACCCGCTGAGTTACTCCAGCACTCTGTGAAACGTCACCTATCCATGTTCTCCACAGATGCTGCCTGACCCGCTGAGTTACTCCAGCACTCTGTGTCCTTCTTTTTACAATCCTTGCAATTTTGTCTTCTTGTGAGATGTGTCCTAAACAGTTCTGCAGGGATAAATACTTAATTATTGTGTCTGAAACGTTTTTGTCCCTAGCTCCATTGACACAATTGTTTTTCTAACACATTTTGCTATAGCTATTTCTTAAGGAACACAACCATATCATTATAGCAGAACTATCTGTACTGAGGCAGCTATCACAAGCCCAAATCCCAACATGCCAAGTGGAGTTTCTGAAAAGATCAGATTCTCCTCCCCACGTGACTGAACCGCAGTGGCTTCAGGCAAACGGGTTGAGAAATAAATATTGTCTTGCTCAGGTTGCTAATGAAAAAACAGATAAGCTGTGAGGGAGAGTTGAACACAAGATGACTGAATTTGTTGAACATTGTATCAGGGATTCTGCACTATCCTTCTAATGTGTCAGGTTTTGATTTTAACATTAGCTAAAGTGAGATGAATGTGCTTCCTCCAGCAACACCAATTAGATCGTGAAAAATTGTCAATCTGATCACTATCTTTATCTAATGCATGGAATATCTTGTTAAGTATTCAGTCCAAGAAAGTGGAAGTGGCATGAGTCTGTGCTCCCCATATGGTATTTTTATAGGACGTTTGTTGTGTTTAATGATGTGGGAATAGGCAGTGCCTCATTTGAATTGACAGATGATCAGATAGTTCCCATCGCTGTGACAATTAAATCCATCAACTCCTCGCATCGCAGGAAACATGTTCCCGATGTTGGGGGAGTCCAGAACCAGGGGCCACAGTCTACAAAATAAGGGCTAAGCCATTTAGAACGGAGATGAGGAAACACTTTTTCACACAGAGAGTTGTGAGTCTGTGGAATTCTCTGCCTCAGAGGGCGGTGGAGGCTGGTTCTCTGGATGCTTTCAAGAGAGAGCTAGATAGGGCTCTTAAAGAGAGCGGAGTCAGGGGATATGGGGAAAAGGCAGGAAGGGGGTACTGATTGGGGATGATGAGCCATGATCACATTGAATGGCGGTGCTGGCTCGAAGGGCTGAATGGCCTCTACTCCTGCACCTATTGTCTATTGTCATTGCGGAGCAGAGATTATATGGAGCTGGAGAACCGTGACCCCCAAGTTCAACCAAGCTTCTTCCCATTGGCCATCAGGGTCTTGAAACACCCAGCACAACCCTAACCACCTCCCTACCTGTTATCAGTTGTTATCTCCAGATTCAGGGACAGTTTCTTCCCAGCTGTTATCAAGCAATGGAACCATCATATCAACTACTAGAGAGCGGACCTGACCTCCTGGAGACCCTCGGACTATCTTTAATCGGACTTTACTGGACTTTATCTTGCACTAAATGTTATTCCCTTTATCCTGTATCTGTACACTGTGGACGGCATGTACAGTCTTTCTGCTGACTGGATAGCACGCAACAAAACAGCTTTTCACTGCACGTCAGTACGTGACAATAAACGAAGGTAAACAAAATTAAACTGAGAGTCAGAGTTAGCTTCTGGTCCAAAGCGATTGGTACTTTGAATCACATTTTGTTTTCCGCATGTACTAAATCCTGGAACTCCCTCAGAACAGCATTGTGATAATTTCACCAGAAGGAGTAAACGAAGGTGGTTCACCATCACATTCTAAAGGACAGTTAAGGAGTGGAGGCAACAGCGGTAGAGTTGCTGCCTCACAGCACCAGAGACCCTGGTTCGATCCTGACTATGGGCGCTGTCTGTCTGTACGGAGTTTGTGTGTTCTCTCTGTGACTACGTGGGTTTCCTCATGGTGCTCTGGTTTCCTCCCACATCCCAAAGACTTGCAGGTTCGTAGGGTAATTGGCTTCTGTAATTGGCCACCGTGTAGCATAGAACTAGTGCGTGGGTGATTGCTGGTTGGCGCGGACACGTTGGACTGAAGGACCTGTTTCCACGCTGTATCTTTAAACTAAACAAAACTAAATTACACTAAACCCAAGTAAGCAGTTTATTCTGTATGGTCCACTTGCCTTGAGCTAATTCACCAAGGTGATCTCTGAATGAAAAGCATTCAATATATAGAAGGCACTGTTCAGTGCATGAATATTCTTCCATACCTGAGCAGACTGACAATTGATTTTTCCCTTGTGAAAGGCCTATTACAATGAGCTGCATACATCCACAAACAATATCAGGCACATTCAATAGAGCCACACATGTAACTGGAAATCAATTCAAGAGCGTTTTTTGCAAGCAAAGGTGGAATATGCAGAAATGTTCATGGCTTTGATATTTCTGAGTTGAAGTAAATAATTCAACAGCAGGAATCTGTGCGGAGAATGTTGAAATTGGCAGGAGGTTCTAAACACAATTTTTTTTACATTTAGTTTTAGATCAAAGATACAGCATGGAAACAGGCCCTTCGGCCCACCGAGTCCATGCCGACCATCAACCCCATTTGTACTGGTTCTATGTATTCTTACATTCTCATCTACACCCGACACATGAGGGACAATTTACAGAGGCCAATTGACCTACAAACCTGTACGTCTTTAGCATGTGGGAGAAAACCAGAGCGCCTGGAGAAAACCCACATGGTCACAGGGAGAAGGTGCAAACTCCCCACAGACAACATCCCTCATCAGGATCGAACTAAGGTTTGCAGCGTTGTGAGGCTTCAGCTCCACCCACTGCGCCACTGCACCACGCCTTGTACCAGAGAAAGTTTCATAGCAAAAGGATTTGAGTACAAGAGCAGGGAGGTTCTACTGCAGTTGTACAGGGTCTTGGTGAGGCCACACCTGGAGTGCTGTGTACAGTTTTGGTCTCCTAATCTGAGGAAAGACATTCTTGCCACAGAGGGAGTACAGAGAAGGTTCACCAGACTGATTCCTGGGATGGCAGGACTTCCATATGAAGAAAGACTGGATAGACTCGGCTTGTACTCGCTGGAATTTAGGAGATTGAGGGGGGGATCTTATAGAGGCTTACAAAATTCTTAAGGGATCGGACAGGCTAGATGCAGGAAGATTGTTCCCAATGTTGGGGAACTCCAGAACAAGGGGTCACAGTTAAAGGATAAGGGGGAAGTCGTTTAGGACCGAGATGAGAAGATCTTTTTTCACACAGAGAGTGGTGAGTCTGTGGAATTCTCTGCCACAGAAGGTAGTTGAGGCCAGTTCATTGGCTATATTTAAGAGGGAGTTAGATGTGGCCCTTGTGGCTAAAGGGATCAGGGGGTATGGAGAGAAGGCAGGTACAGGATACTGAGTTGGATGATCAGCCATGATCATATTGAATGGCGGTGCAGGCTCGAAGGGCCGAATGGCCTACTCCTGCACCTATTACACATATGTCTATGTTTCTAAACCCTACGGCAATAATTACCCCTGTTCTGTGTGTTGGGGAGAAAGTTCTTCACCCAAAAGAAGGTGGAACTGTGGAATGTTTTACCCGAGAGAGCTGTGGAGACTCAACCACTAAGTATATTCCGGACCACTAAGTATATTTTAGATGCAGTATTAAGAACCCAGGTCCCTGGGGCGGGCAGCCAGCGACTCTACTCACTGCACCATTGTGCCTTCCCCAGGCCTTGCTGGATGATTATAAATTAGCTCCATCTCAATATCAAATTATGCTTTTGCAATTGGACATAACTGTAATAAACTTCATAAATCTAAACTATTACTATGTCTGTTTGTGGGATAAAAGCAGTAGATGGTTTTTAATTACAATTAAGAGACAATAAACACGACCTGATCTAATATCTGCAATTGAGTATTTCTATATATTAACATTCACAGTATATTTTATTTTTTTATGGGATGAAGCTGGACTAACCCACACATATATAAATTGGTGATGCCCCATCTTTTTGAAGTGAGGCAGTGAAGTTTTTAAGGCAGAGATTGACAGAGTCTTGATTAGTGCGGGTGTCAGGGGTTATGGGGAGAAGGCAGGAGAATGGGGTTGAGAGGGAGAGATAGATCAGCTGTGATTGAATGGCGGAGTAGACTGGATGGGCTGAATGGCCTAATTCTGCTCCTAGAACTTATGAATTTATGAACGTATGAATTTACAGGGTTTTCCGATAACACAATTAAGATCTTCTATGGACAGTGTCTTTGGTTATACTACGGACTTCAGTTAGGCACTGTTATGGTTACTTGCTTTTATTAATATTCAGTTATTGTACTATTGATCATTATATAATTATCTTTAGGTTATTGTGTTTACTGTCGTGTAAAGCTGCAGCAAGTAAGAATCTAATAGTTTTATTGCTGGTCCAAATGACTATTAAACAGATATGACTCTCTTGACTCATCAAGGTGTGAAAGTACTTCCATGGCAATGACGTGTTTCCAAGTCAGGATCGTGCGTGACTTTGGGAGGGGATTTACCAGTGGTGGTGTTCCCATACTCCTAATGCTCTTCTCTCTTTTGGTACTCTTGGGGCATCACGATGGCGCAGCGGTAGAGTTGCTGCCTCACAGCGCCAGAGACCCGGGTTCGATCCTGACCATGGGTGCTGTCTGTATGGCGTTTGCACGTTCTCCCCGTAACCTGCGTGGGCTTTCTCCGAGAACTTTGGTTTCCTTTCACACTCCAGGTTTGAGGGCCAATTGGCTTGGTATAAATGTAAATTGTCCCTGGTGTGTGTAGTAAAGTGTTAGTGTGCGGGGATCGCTGGTCGGTGCGGACTTGGTGGGCAGAAGGGCCTGTTTCCATGCTGTATCTCTAAACTAAACTACTGGAGCCACAGACTTAGAAGCACGTGTCTTGGCAAGTTTCCATGGTATATTTTGTATGCAGTTAACACTGTAGCCACAGGGAGTAAATGTACTGGTACTTCAGTCATTTCATACACATACCATTGAGAGAATGTGGTCAGTTGATCAGAATTACTCCCGGATGACAGGACTAGCCACGTTTAGGGATAGTAAAGTTTTAGTAAAATGCTAAATAAAGTGAGGCTGGGACAATGATGTGGGGATATGGATACATGGAACTGCAGATGCTGGTTTAAAAAAGGGGACACAAAGTGTTAACCTACAATTAACCTGCAAACAAACCTGCACGTCTTTGGGATGTGGGACGAAACAGGAGCACCCGGGAGAAACACACATGTGGTCACAGGGAGAACGTGCAAACTCCACACAGACAGCACCTGAAGTCAGGATCGAACCCAGGTCTCTGGGTCTATGAGGCAACTCCTCTACTGCTGCACCACTCAGCTGCTCCTACTAATTTAAATCTAAGCTCTGAACTAGTCCGCCTCTATTGAGGATAACAGATTATTTATCTTCACCCTGTCAAAGCCTCTCAGAACAATCGATCCCTCATTTAAATACCCCAGCCATCTCTCCTAACCTTAAGTCTCTCACCTTCAAAACGGCACCTGTCCCTCTCTGCTCCTAACACATTTTGCACCAAAATATAGATGCTGCTCCACTTTCCCTTTACCTGGGAAGATAGATTTAATTAAAAAGATTTTATCTGCAGCACAATTCAAGCAGTCGATTCCTCTTCATCAGATTTCTCTTCAATTTTATTGATGAGGATGAGATAACAGGATGCTCGGTCCACTGACATGGCGACAAATTAGGTCGCTTTGTCCCCTAAGCTCCCATTACAGAGAGATATTATCTGGAGAGAAAATTACAGAATCCAGCTACTCTCTGCTCTCACAAATACCCCGCAGTCATTATTTTTTCCCCCCGTCGCATTGTGTTTCAATAACTCCCATCCTCTGCAATATAACCTGCACTATGTCCATCCAAAATAACAAGAACAGATTTAATTTAACAAATGGTTTTCGAATTAAGAGCAAAAAGCACATGATCACATCGGCTCCTGTCACAGTTCATCTTAGTTCCATGCATATATGAAACTGGACACAAAAAGCCGGAGTAACTCAGCAGGACAGGCAGCACCTCTGGAGAGAAATAATGAGTTCCTCTGCAGCTCATTCCTTATACCCACCACCCTCTGTATGAAAAGGCTGCACTTCAAGTCCGTAATAAATCTTTTCCCTTTCATCTTAAACCTACGCCCTCTAGTTTTAGACTCCTCTACGTTGGGAAATTATTGTGACCATTCATCTTATCCATGCCACAAAAAGCTTTTCACTTTACCTCGGTACACGTGACCATAAAATAAACTGAACAGATTTGATACAGTATACGGTACGGCCAAAGGCCCTTCAGCCCAACTTGTACATGCTGCCCTAGAAGTCTATCTAAGCTAATCACATTTGCCTGTGTTTGGCCCATATCCACCTAAACATTCCTATCAATATATCTGTCCAAAAGATGTTTTTTTATAAGCATTATATTTATGCTCTTTAACACCTCTGCTGGCAGCTTGAACAAATGAATTCAGAATTGTCAAAGACTAGCAGGCATAGCTTTAAGCTGAGAGAGGTGAAGTTTAAAGGAGATATGCAAGGCAAGTTTTTATGCAGAGAGTGGTGGGAGCCCGGAACACGCTGCCAGGGGTGGTGGTGGAGGCAGATACAATAGTGGTGTTTAAGAGGCTTTTAGACAGGCACATGTGTAGGGAATGGAGGGATATGGTCATGTGCAGGCAGAGGAGATTAGTTTACTCTGCAATCACGTCTGGTATGGATATTGTGGGCCGAAGGGTCTGTTCCTGTGCTGTACTGTTCTATCTTGTAAGTACCTGCTTCCCCAACGAGAGATAACGCAAGACCACTAATGAGGCCAAAATCAACACTAGTGGCAGAAGTACTGACAAAGCCCGAGGTCCAACATCACCAATGTGATAACATCAGCTATTAAAGCAAGTATTAGATTTTATATTGTAAAGAGAGATTGGTGTCTTCAAGGCAGTAACTTCAATCTCAGAGTCTTGAAGCAACTGGTTCCAAGTATCATTAAAGCTGCTTAACTGAATTAATGTTCATCTCTTTGCCAGACATCTGTTGAGCGCATCGAGGCAAATTAATTTTGAACTGAGAAAGGTCTAATCCAAAACTCAATACACGTGAGATGTCAACAAAGATAGTGACTGCCAAAGAGAAGAATCAGGTGTGAACCACTGGGATGAAGGAGTTGTCTCGTAAGGAGCGATCTATTGGAAGCATTGCCTCAAGAAGGCAGCCAAAATCATCAAAGATCCACGTCATCCTGGCCACACTCTCATCTCGCTGCAACCATCAGGAAGAAGGTACAGGAGCCTGAAAACCAGGTTCAAGAACAGCTTCTTCCCAGCAACCATCAAGCTCTTGAACAATGCACAACACTAGCCCCAGCAACTGTGATGTACTCTGCTGCATCTTTGGCTACGGACTTTGGTTTTGTGCTATTATGGTTACCTGGTATTACTGTTAATAATTTATAACATTATTGATTATTAGATATTTATCTGTATGTTATTGCATTAATGGGCTTGTTAATCTGCAGCAAATAAAAATGTCATTGTTCCATTGCTGGAACATATGACTATTAAACACTCTGGACTCTTGTATGGGAAGGAACCGCAGATGCTGGTTTAAATCGTAGATTGACACGAAATACGATAACTTCCTTATCTATGTACCTCCCACTCCCCTGACATCAGTCTGAAGAAGGGTCTCGACCCGAAACGTCATCAATTCCTTCTCTCCAGAGATGTTGCCTGTCCCGCTGAGTTACTCCAGCATTTTGTGTCACTCTTGACTCTTGACTAGGTTGAACCTGTAGTCAATGGAGGTCGGAAGAATGTTGGAACATAGAAGGCTTGGGGGGTGGGGGGAAGGCAGAGGATATTATTTGGATGACACTGTGAGGATATCCCTCCTCATGGAGCAGTTCAGAGCGCAGGGCATGGTGTCAGAATCAGGGATGGCCGTATAGCTTGAAGACAATGTAATTGGTCTTCTGCAGATGGTCATGAACTTGAAGGTTGAGATAGAATTGTAGACTTGTATCTGGATTGTGGATAGAATTGTTTAGGGCAGCATGGTGGTTGAGCGGCAGAGCTACTGCCTTACAACGCCGGAGACCCGGGTTCGATCCTGACTACGGGTGCTGTCTGTATGGAGTTTGTACGTTCTTCCTGTGTCCTGCATGGATTTTCTCCGAGGTCTTCGGTTTCCTCTTGGACAGTTTTCTTTTTTTTTTAAATATATTTTTATTAGTAGCAATTGCACAAAGAGATAATCATCGACATAACTGTTGTACAATTTTCGTAATGCTTCAGTTTTAACATTTTATGAACTAATAACTAGATCGGAAAAAAAGGGAAAAGGAAAAAAGGGAAAGAAAAAGAAAAGAAAAAGAAAAGAAAAAATTTCAAGAAAAAAGGGAAACCCCAGAACTAGCGAAGGTTTGAAAGAAGCGGAGATATATCCCACGACCCTTCCATACGCCCACTCACCCGACCCCTTGGACAGTTTTCTTGGACTACTCCAAAGACGTACAGGTTTGTGGGTTAACTGGCTTGGTATAAATGCATTAATGTAAAATTGTCCCTAGTGTGTGTAGGATAGTCTTAGCATGCGGGGGTCACTGGTCGGCGCGGACTGGGTGGGCCGAAGAGAGCTGAGGTCAAGATCAGATCATCCATGATACCACTGTACTGTGGAGCAGACTCAATGGTCTGATTGACCAACTCTCACTTCTATCAACAATCTTAAGTTCTTATTTCAAATAATCTGCTTATGGAAGAAGTTAATCCATGTTTCCACCAGGAAGAATGCTTTAAAACTATTGGGGTAGCTTCCCAAATACCTTCATGCTCCATGATCTAACTTGATGCACAAGTTAGACCAGAATCTTTCCAAACCTGTTTCTCTGCTGCATGACTCTGTGACTCTATACTGCAAAAAGGTCGATATCTGCCGTTCCATACCGAGCTACAATGTCAGTAAATACCTGTTGGTCCAACATCCATTCAGTGTTGTCATTGAATTTGCGTGACCTGGTGTCCGCCACTGTATTGAGCTTACCCGGAAGGTAAGTAGGTGATATCCAAATGTTTCTTTCTATGCACCAGTGCCAGATTGTATTGACCAATTCATCACAAGATATCGACTTAATTCCACCCATATGATTAATGTATGCCACCACGGTGGTATTATCTATTTGTAGGCGAACGTGCAGATGGTGCATGTCTGACCAGTAAGCCCGGAGTCCGTGAAATGCTCCCAACATCTCTAGATGATTGATACCCAGTGCCTGAAGTAAGGTTAACTCATGTGCATTCCATCTACCACCGCAACTGGAGGTGGTATTGGTTGCTCCCCAGCCGTGAGTGCTGGCGTCAGTTTGTAACACAACCAAAGGGTTTGTGACTGTGATGGGATTAGAGCAATGTCGAACATTGCTAATCCACCATCGCAATTCCAATTTTGCTTTGGCTGGTAACTGCATTGGCCTGTCAAAGTGGCCAGCATGGTTTTTGAGTGCTGCAATTTTGGCCCTCTGTAGATTTTGGTAATGTAAGAGTCCAAATTGTGTGGCTGGAAAGGCAGCCACAAGCTTCCCAAGTACCCTGGCTACTTGCCGAATAGATGGTTTACTGATGCAAACAAGGCTGTTGCATGCCTCTATCAAGTCTGTTGCTTTGTCCTTTGGCAAAGTGACAGACATATGAACAGAGTCAATCGTGAACCCCAAATATTCCATAGTCACAAAAGGCATTAACTTGGATTTGTCTGGATGGATGATAAATCCCAATTTTTGAAATAGGAGCTTGGTGGCTGAGACAGCCAATTTAGCTAATTCCAAGGTTTTTCCCATAATTAGGATGTCATCAAGATACGCCATGACAATATGTTTTTGTTTCCGAAGAAACGCCAATACCAGTTTCAATATTTTAGTAAACAGTCTGGGGGCTGATGTTAATCCATTAGGCAACGCTTTATACTGCCACAGATGCCCCATCCAGATAAATGTAAAATATCTTCGGTGATCTTTGTCTATTGGTACTGAATGGTATGCATCTTTTAGATCGATGCAAGCCATGAAGTAACCCTTGGAAACTAGTTGTTTGGCAGTAACAAAAGTTTCCATTTTGTAGTGGGTGTACTGCACAAAAGTATTCAGTTGTGTCAAATTAATAATGATGCGGCATCCGCCATCTTTTTTGTTTTTGGTGAAGATGTTTGATACAAACTCAAGAGATTCATGTTTGGTTTTCTCAATTACTCCTTTCGTATGTAGCCTTAACAGTTCCGCATGACCTTCCACTTTCTCTTTTTGTGAAAGCACAAACTTTCGGCTAGGTGCATGTTGAACCGGAAGGAGGACTTGTCAACAAATTCAATTTTGTATCCCTGAATACTGTGCAGTATGAAAAGATCAGAAGTTATAGAACTCCATGCATCCCTAATCAAGTGCAACCTTCCCCCAACCTGTGAAGAAGTTACACATGCTATGTTCCGGGGCCAACCAGACCCACCTACCTCCGTGGTTACCGGTGGTGCTGTGCTGGTTTTCTCCGTCCTTGGTTCTTGGGAGGTGGAGACGCTGTGGTGTGGGGTTGGCGCATCTTCCAGGAAGGCCGTTCTGGGACATGGCCTAAAAAAGACCTTTGTGTAGGTTGTACGGCCTTCGAGCTGTCACCAGCTGTTCTTTTGCTGTGATAACGCGGCCTGCTGGTGGATGCGTAGGGGTGCTGCCGCCGAATATACGAGGACCTGGTAGCAGCCGGCACTTTAATCATGCCGATGGCCTTTGCCTCTTTGTCAAGGTCTTTTACCTGTTTGGGCAGGTTGTCCCCGAACAACAGAGTAGGCAGCTGTGCGCTGCTGGTTCTACACAACCCCGCAAACTTTGGGTTTAGTGTAGGTCGGATGGCACTCTTCCTGAAACAGTTGATCTCAAACTGTGCATTACAGAAGAGTGCCAGGGCATCCTGTTGCTCCTCCGACATATCCTTCCCATCTACTGACCTGGCAAATGCTGTAATCCCAGAGGCCAGTAGTTTCAGGATTTTCTGCATCTTTAATCTATCTGCTCCTAATGCCAGGACTGATGTTTCCCCAGATGGGGTTATTTACCTCAGGCACGTTGAGGGAGATGCAGTTTTCTGAACCTAGATATTTGGCTGCTGTGTTGTTCATGGCCTGTTCCTGTAGTTGATTTGTTGTCAGGTAATTTATACTGTCTGCCAGCTGTGGCTGCAACGGCAGTCCCTTCTGTGAAGGCATCGTGAACTTGGACACCATGCCGAGTAGCTCCTGTTCTTGCACCCCTAGCAAGTTTGATGACCCTTGTGGCAAGGTGCCAAATCCCCCTGTTCAGAGTCAGCCTAGATCTGACTCCTGATGCTCCCCTGCGATGAGGGTGAGACATTTGGCTGCCCTATAAAGGGTGCTGCCGTGGGTCTGTTAGGAGACCCACGGTAACCAGACTCCTGCTGGAGTGGGTCACATTGGAGAAATTGCTCCACCATCCGCCCCATGTGGGATAATCGACCGCTGTCACTTCCCGCAGGCGGTGAGTCTTCCAGCCCGGACGGATCCGGCCGAGTCAATGGGCTTGCCCGACTTCCGGGTGGCTTTGCCGCCAGTCCGAGGTGCACCTACGGGCTGTTGTGGTGCCAAGTCGGGGGCTGCTGTTTGAACAACGAGCAGCTCTGGAGAAGCCGGCCGCTGCTGACTGCCCATGTTCCCGCGGTCCTCCGCAGCCAGTCTCGTAGCGGTCCGTTTGGACTTAGTTCGTGACCTGTCCATGATGGGAGTACTCTGTAAGAAAAACCACAACAGAGTGCCCACAAAACGACCTCAGGATAGTAAGTACTCACCTGCAGGTCCGTTTTAAACTTACCAGTGGAGGAGCGACCCTCCTCCCTGCCTGTCACTTCACGATGCGTTCGACGATATGTCGCGCATTCGTGCTGGCGGGGTCTTCACGTACTCACTCACGTGACTCCGAAGTAAAATTAAAGTTTCAAGATTAAGTTGCAAACTTAGTTCGTCCCAAGTTTCGCCTTCGAGCTGGGATTTATCAATTTATCAATTTTCATTAATATAATCTCACTGTCACAATAAATTCAATCAAATTTTAAATTCAGTCACTTGGGCCGTGAGAACAAACAGCTTCAGACTGAGTTGAACTCATTTTTACCGAGCCTTCGTGATGTGAGTGATGATTGACCAGTGGGGTTGTTACAGTTGGGTAATTTAATATAATTTAATATAAGGCCTGTGACTCTCTGCTCAATCTTGTCTTGTGGGCTGGAGTCAATCTCTGCCACCCAGCAAATTCTATTTTTCTCTAAATCAAGATTGGCCACAGGAAGACACGAATTGACAAATGAGACGCAATTAGTTCTGGGCCAAAGGGATGTATGTCGAAATACAAGTGCTACTGCGCACACATACATTTACAATTTGACATGGAGACCACATAAGGTCATAAGTGATCGGTGCAGAATTAGGCCATTCAGCCCATCATGTCCACTTCGCCATTCATTCATGGCTGATCTATCTCTCCCTCCTAACCCCATTCTCCCGCCTTCTCCCCCTACCCCTGACACCCAAGAGATAATCAAGAATCTATCTATCTCTGCCTTAAAAATATCAATAGACCGCCTCCCCAGCCTTCTGTAGCAACGAATTCCACAGATTTACCACATGGGGTGCAGTGGGGTTAAAGAATTGCTTAAGTGCGAGTTTATCTAAATTGGATATTTTGCATATGCATATGCAAATTGACAAATTAATCAGCCACTTTAATTTGTAGGTGAGCTGTAAAATTTGGGAAAAATTGTGAAGAATTTGGGGAGAATAAAATGGGATTTGTGTAGGAATAGTGTTAATGGGAACTTGGACAATATAGACCCGATGGGCTGAAGGGCATGAGTCGATGCTGTGTGACTCTATAAGATCCTTATGAGTCAAACATTTCACAACATCATATTTCTGAGCCATCATTAACTATCATTTCATCCATGTGTTCTCCGTCTGAAATACTCAAAGATCAATAGAAAATCTAGGATGTGGCTTGTTTTCTCTTAATGAAAGAAGGCTGAAAGTTGAACTAATGGAAATCTTTAAATTGCTGAAAGATTGGGTGCAGAGAGAGTGGTTTTATTTTGTGGGGGAAAACAAAACCAAATTGAAGATAATTAACAAGAAATCCAATAGCAGCAGGAGAAATAAGATTGTGGTGTGATTGAAATATTGACTATCTGAGACAAGGTTACAGAGAACAAAGTACATGGAACATGGAACAGCATGGCCCTTTGGACCACAATCTGTGCTGTTCATGATGACCAACTCTTACCTGCCTGCATATAATCCATATCCCTCCAGTCCAGTCACTTCCAGGTACCTATCTAAAAATCTCTTAAACATCACTATCGTATCTGCCTCCAACACCAAATTGCAGATCCTCATTACCCTCTGTGTAAAAAACTTGCCTTGCACATCTCCTTTAACTGTTGGAAGAACAGATGAAGGAGAAGGGAAGAGAGGATCACGGGGTAGATTGAGATGGGAGTCAAGAGGAGAATTCTGTGGGTCAGTGTGGACTGGTTGGGCCGAATGTGCTGTATATTCCATGAGACGTGACTCCGAGTAAAATCCTCTGTAGGACCACTGTGCATGAACTTTGGGAGGGGTTCAACAATACTAAGTTGAACAAACTCTTATCTCAAAAGGGGTGGCACAGTGGAGCAGTGGTAGAGTTTCTGCTGCACAGTGCCAGAGACCTGGGTTTCATCCTGACTACAGGTGCCGTCCATCTGAAGTTTGTACATTCTCCCTGTGATCGGGGGGGTTTTACAAATTCCACAGATGTACAGGTTTGTAGGTTAATTTGCTTCTGTAAATTGTCCCTAGAGTGTAGGATAGTGCTAGTGTACGGGTGATCAGCGCAGACTCAGTGGGCCGAAGGGCCTGTTCCCGTGCTGTATCCCTAAACTAATAAACTAAGCTAAAACTATTCCATAGATGAATGAATGAATGAATGAATAAGTTTATTGGCCAAGTATTCACTTACAAGGAATTTGCTTTGGTGAGATGACTTCAAGGTACAAGTACTTTCCCTTTAATCAACCACTCTCTATTGTCTGAGTGAAGGCTGGTTTATTGTCATCAGCTTATCTGTCACAACCTCTATCTTGTGAATGTTGGTGATCTTCCAGGGCCTCATTTGTTACGTCATATGTTGAGAGGAGACTTGGAAGAAATATATAACATTTTGCGAGGCATTGATAGGTAGACAGTCAAGACCTTTTTCCCAGGGTATTAATGTCCAACACTAATATAAGGGCACAGATGTAAGGTGAGAGGGGCAAAGTTTAAAGGAGATGTGTGCGAGCAGGTTTTTTTACACAGAGGATGGTGGGTGCCTGGAACGCGCTGTTTGGGGTGGTGGTGGCGGCAGATACGATAGAGGTCTTTACGAGGATTTTAGATAGGCACATGGATATGCAGGGAATGGAGGGACATGGATCATCACAGGCATATTTGATGTTGAACTTGGCACCATGTTCAGCACAGACATTGTGGGCTGAAGGGCCTCGTTCCTGTGCTATACTGTTCTACGTACTGTACGTCCTCTGTTCTAAGTTACCTCCAGCAGAAAAGAGAACTTACAGACCTTAGTTGGAATGAAGTGAATTCCCTCAATAACGTAGCCTCGAACCCATTGCTTTGATTTGTTCCCTGCAGTAACTGACATAGAACAGTACAGTGCAGGAACAGGCCCTCCAGCCAACAACGTCCTTGCCAAACATAATGCCTGGCCAAAGTAATCATCTACACTCTTTTTTAAACTAAAAGTTTGTACTTTGTAAACACTAGTCAAAAAGTGCCTACTTTGTATTGAGTGATGTTGTAAATTAGATGATATTGAATCTTGAGCATAAAACAAAGTGCTGGAGGAACTCATCGGGTCAGGCAGCATCTCTGGAGAGAAGGAATGGGTGATGTTTCAGGTCGAGACCCTTCTTTAGACTATCTTCGGTTTAAACCAGCATCTGCAGTTCCTTCTTACACACCCATCTGTCGAGGGAATGGACGGATGATGTTTTGGACTGGGACCCTTCTTCAGACTGACGGAATGTGCTTTCTCCCCACCAACCCCCATTCCAATCAGTCTGAAGAAGGCTGCTGATCGCAACGTCATCGGTCCATTCCCTCCACAGATGCTGACTGACCCGCTGAGTTTCTCCAGCTCTTCGTTGTTTGACCATGGCTTCAGCATCTGCAGTCTTCTTTAGTTTAGTTTAGTTTAGTTTAGTGATACAGAGTGGAAATAAGCCCTTTGTTTCACCGAGTCCACATCGACCCGTTCACACCAGTGCCACGTATACGCTGTACACAACAGCGACAATGTACAGAAGCGAATTAAACTAAAACACTGCACGTCTTTGGAGTGTGGGAGGAAACCAGAGCTCCCAGAGAAAACCCACGTGGTCACAGGGAGAACGTACAGAGAGCACCCGTAGTCAGGATCAAACCCAGGTCTCTGTCGCTGTGAGGCAGCAAATCTACCGCTGCGCCACCGTGCCGCCCTTAAGGTTAAGGTTCTAAGGTTAGATTTCATAACAGACAATAAAATCACCCGCATAATAGTATCAGGACATCAATGCACAGTTGGTTGCTCATCTTTGACAAATTAGATACGGCTTGGTTTAATTTCAGACCCTAATGAAAATGTTCCAGATGGTGCTTGCATTTTAAAACCTCATTAATACTGAGACATCTCAGATATAATGTAATATTTAATAAACTATGGAGATTACTGGAATCAATACACAAACTCCTTTGACATTGCCAAACTAGAATAATTGGATGATTATTCAACAAATGTGGGCATTTACTTATCTTTCTGTTACTCACTTCATTTATAGAATTAGCATGAACAGATAATATTGTTCTTTAACCATTATTAGTTATAGAATACATTTTGGATGTTGACGAGATTCACAGTGTAGATAATTAAAACAGGCAGAGCAACAGGTTGGATACCAAGACATGCAAGCATAGAGTTAGAGTCATTCCGCACAACAACAGGCCCTTCGGCCCACCGAGTCCGTGCCGACCACCCATCCGACAGTGGCCAATTAACCCACTGATCTGCATGCCTTTGGGATGTAGGAGGAAACCAGAACACCCACACGGTCACAGGGTGGACGTGCAAACTCCACACAGACAGCGACTGAGGTCTGGATTGAATCTGGATCTCCAGCAATGTAGAACAGCAGCTCCACCCGCTGCACCACTGTCGCCCTTTTGACCAGGCTGGGTTTTTATCTTATTTCCGAATACAATTGCTAATTTTACTTCCCCTTCCTTGGGCTGTTCCCCTTCCCAGAGTGTAGGATGACTGGCTTACACTCCAGTTCCCAGGTGTGGGCGATACCTGAACGTGATTTATTTTAACATTGGGAGGGTTATGTTGCACCAACTATGAGATGAGAGGACAAGTTCTTGGTCCAGTCAAATAATACCACACGTGAGTACAAGGATCCTCTTCTGGAGCAGCACGCAGAGATCCGCCAGGTTCCAGCACCATCTTGCAACTTCCACTTCTCTGAAAACTTTGATCTTGGCCCAAAGAGATACACAATATCTTACATTATTGTTTACGCCCACACCCACACTCACCGCAAACACACCATCCATCCCCTCAAGCATTCGCCTCTCCGCTTCTAGAATCCGGAACATAGAACAATACAGCACAAGAACAGGCCATTCAGCCCACAATGTCTGTGTCGAACATGATGCAAGACCAATGCTTATCTCCCCGAGCGCAACCCATACCCCTCAATTCCCTGCATATACTTGTGGCCGTCTAAAAGCCTCTTAAACACCACTATCGTATCTGCCTCCACCACCACCACCACTGCACATCTCTTTTAAACTTTGCCCCCTCTCACCCGAAAGCTATGTCCTCTAGTATTTGTAATCTGTACACCTAGCCTGGTTGACAAACACACAGCACCTGTGTGAAAGGAAGGATATTTTGCTGTGTGTATGGAGTATTGTGTGCAGTTTTGGTCTCCTAATTTGAGGTAGGATATTCTTGATATTGGGGGCTACAGCATACGTTCACCAGGTTAATTCCCGGGATGATGGGACTGACATATGATGAAAGAATGGGTCGACTGGGCATGTATTCACTGGAATTTAGATGGATGAGAATGGATCTTAGAGAGACAAAATTCTTATTGGACAGGCTAGATGCAGGAAAAATGTTCCCGATGTTGGGGGAGTCCACAACCAGGGGTCATAGTTTAAGATTAAGGGATCGGACATTTAGGACGGAGATCAGGAAAATCTTTTTCACCCAGAGTTGTGAATGTGGAATTCTCTGTCACAGAAGGCAATGGAGGCCAATTCACTGGATGTTTTCAAGAGAGAGTTAGATTTAGCTCTTAGGGCTAACGGAATCAAGGGATATGGGGAGAAAGCAGGAACGGGGCACTGATTGGGGATGATCAGCCATGATCATATTGAATGGCGGTGCTGGCACAAAGGGCCGAATGGCCTACTCCTGCATCTATTTTCTATGTTTCTATATTCTGCTGTTAAACAATGCATTTCCCAAACATTCAACAGCAGTCCAATAACAAGACAATGTGGTGCTGGCATCCAACTGACTAATAACTGTAATAAAGTGAGACTTTACTTCCCAGGGACAGAATGAAATCTAAATAAATAATATTGCCCTTTGAGTGATATCTATAATGAGAATATCTTTCTTTGCCTTTATAAAAAAATATATTCTCTGTTACATAACGAATGGGATTTCCGGCAATCTTTCTTTCTATGTGATAATCCCCCTCCTCCTCATTATTTGCAGTTATTTTCCTCATTCTGCAGTTCCTTCAGAATCCTTTAGATATGATTCATTTATTCATCTGTTGGCACAATGGCGCAGCAGTAGAGTTGCTGCCTTACAGCACCAGAGGTCCGGGTTCGATCCTGACTACAGGTGCTGTCTGAAAGGAGTTTGCACGTTCTCCCGCGTGGGTTTTCTCCGGGTACTCCGGTTTCCTCCCACATTCCAAAGATGTGCATGTTTGTAGGTTAATTGGCTTTGGTAAAATTGTAAAATTGTCCTGAGTGTGTAGTGTAGTGTTAGTGCACGGGGTGATCGCTGGTCTGCGTGGAGTCGGTGGGCTGAGGGGCCAGTTTCCATGCTGTGTCTCTGAAGTAAAGTCTAAAGTATTCTGATCTAGGTGTGGCTGAGGATCCAATCAGATCAGATAATAGTAAACATCAGTATAATCACGTCAAACTCATGTAGAATAGGGAGAGCAAAGGGAAGGAGCAGAGTGAGAAGTAGTTGTTGCCCCGTCTAGTGGTGCAGCTTTCTGTACTTTTCACCTCCCAGCAGCAGGGAGATGAAGGAATGACCAGTCTGGGACACTGTGATTATGTTGGCTGCTTTCCTGAGGCAGCTTTAAGTGCAGATGGAGGGGAGTGTGGTCTGTGTGTGATGGACTGGACTACATCTACAATGGAGGGGAGTGTGGTCTGTGTGTGATGGACTGGGCTACATCTACAATGGTGGGGAGTGTGGTCTGTGTGTGATGGACTGGGCTACATCTACAATGGTGGGGAGTGTGGTCTGTGTGTGATGGACTGGACTACATCTACAATGGAGGGGAGTGTGGTCTGTGTGTGATGGACTGGACTACATCTACAATGGAGGGGAGTGTGGTCTGTGTGATGGACTGGGCTTCATCTACAATGGTGGGGAGTGTGGTCTGTGTGATGGACTGGGCTACATCTACAATGGTGGGGAGTGTGGTCTGTGTGATGGACTGGGCTTCATCTACAATGGTGGGGAGTGTGATGGACTGGACCACATCTTCAACGCTCTACAGTTTCTTGTGGTCTTGGGCAGGGCTGTTACTTTGATGCAACCCAACATTCTGCTTCCTGTGGAATATGTCCAGGTTTGTTAGAGTCGCTGGAGACGCTGAATTTCCCGTCTCCTGAGGGAGTAGAGGCGTTGGGATGCCTTCTTGGCTGTCACATCAATGCGGTTGAACCACGACAGATAATTCTTCAATGTACATCTGTACATGTGAGAATAATGAACTAAACTCATGTTGACACAAAACGTTGGAGTAACTCAGTAGGTTTTTTTTGCAGATTGACCGGTTGTGTTACTCCAGTACTTTGTGTCTTGTTTTGTAAACCGGCATCTGCGGTTCTTTGGGGATAAACCAATATTGCTCGTGGTATACGCAGTGGTACCAACATCTCCCTTTATCCCTGGACTCATGTTGCCCCCTGGGGGAGTGGACCTTCCCTTGTACGAGGGGTCACCCACGGGACTTGGCCCCTCATCCCCTCAATGTCCCTCATTCCCTCAATGTAGGTATGTTACAATACCTACCTTTAGCAGCGCTACAGTTCCGCCACTCGCTGTGTGCGTGACTTTGGCGCCTTTCAGAGGGGGGCGGGTTTAAAATGCCGATTTTTTCTAGGCAGTCCAAGTCGATCCATGTCGGGCGATTTCGTCGCTAAAGAGAAATCGCTCCGACATTTCATTCATAAAGGTATTTTTAAACTACACTAGATTATTTATTAACTAGAGTAATTTAAAAATCATCTTCTAAAGCTCTGAACGGTGACAGCAGAACGGACCTAAGGTAGGCGATAAAAGAAGCTACACAGTTTATTTTTACATTAAAACTTGGTTTTTAGGAAGGCTTTAATCACATTTTCATGTTGCGAAAAGGGGACTAAAAAAATGTATGAACCGGCAGTGTTTTTCACACCGACTTCACCGCAAACCACAACGTTCCAATCCACCGCATTCCACTAAAACCCACTCGCTAGTTGATTTAAATGGCCATTAATTTACAGGCATTGGACACTAAATTCCTTCCATTTGGCCCAGAAATTCATGAAAATTAGATTTAAAAATCATGTTATATGGTGGATTATTGTGTGAATATTATTTGGCCACCTAGGCAATTAAAAAAAGTTTATCTTTTCTTAAGAAATGGATAGATGTTTAGATCTAGTAATTGAATTTTGTAATTAGCTACAATTAGATAACTAACTAATTATATGCTTTAATTTCAGGTCATCCAAGTAAAATTGTTTCATATTTGTTTCAGAATGCTTCAATCTATAATAACTGAAAATGTCATTGAGTTCTCTTAATTTTTAAGAACATTATGGGCTTTTGACTGTCCTAGATCATAGCTTTTGAGTTAAGTCAATGGAAAGGCAATGGGGAACAAGATGCTAATTTCCGAGTATAAAATGGTCATAACTTTTTTAATACTGAAGATATGAAAGTAAATTAGGTGTCAAATTAAACTTATTTTTATGCTTTATCTGATGGGATAAATTGCAGACTTGATTTTTAAAATCTCAAAATGTTGTAACATTGCTACTCAATATCCCTCATTCCCTCAATGTCCCTCATCCCCTCAATGTCCCTCATTCCCTCAATGTCCCTCATCCCCTCAATGTCCCTCATTCCCTCAATGTCCCTCATCCCCTCAATGTCCCTCATCCCCTCAATGTCCCTCATTCCCTCAATGTCCCTCATTCCCTCATCCCCTCAATGTCCCTCATCCCCTCAATGTCCCTCATCCCCTCAATGTCCCTCATCCCCTCAATGTCCCTCATCCCCTCAATGTCCCTCATCCCCTCAATGTCCCTCATCCCCTCAATGTCCCTCATTCCCTCAATGTCCCTCATTCCCTCAATGTCCCTCATTCCCTCAATGTCCCTCATTCCCTCAATGTCCCTCATCCCCTCAATGTCCCTCATCCCCTCAATGTCCCTCATCCCCTCAATGTCCCTCAATGTCCTCAATGTCCCTCATCCCCTCAATGTCCCTCAATGTCCCTCATCCCCTCAATGTCCCTCATCCCCTCAATGTCCCTCATCCCCTCAATGTCCCTCATTCCCTCAATGTCCCTCATCCCCTCAATGTCCCTCATCCCCTCAATGTCCCTCATCCCCTCAATGTCCCTCATCCCCTCAATGTCCCTCATCCCCTCAATGTCCCTCATCCCCTCAATGTCCCTCATCCCCTCAATGTCCCTCAATGTCCCTCATCCCCTCAATGTCCCTCATCCCCTCAATGTCCCTCATCCCCTCAATGTCCCTCATTCCCTCAATGTCCCTCATTCCCTCAATGTCCCTCATTCCCTCAATGTCCCTCATCCCCTCAATGTCCCTCATCCCCTCAATGTCCCTCATCCCCTCAATGTCCCTCATCCCCTCAATGTCCCTCAATGTCCTCAATGTCCCTCAATGTCCTCAATGTCCCTCAATGTCCCTCATTCCCTCAATGTCCCTCATCCCCTCAATGTCCCTCATCCCCTCAATGTCCCTCATTCCCTCAATGTCCCTCATCCCCTCAATGTCCCTCATCCCCTCAATGTCCCTCATCCCCTCAATGTCCCTCATTCCCTCAATGTCCCTCATCCCCTCAATGTCCCTCATTCCCTCAATGTCCCTCATCCCCTCAATGTCCCTCATCCCCTCAATGTCCCTCATTCCCTCAATGTCCCTCATTCCCTCAATGTCCTTCATCCCCTCAATGTCCCTCATCCCCTCAATGTCCCTCATCCCCTCAATGTCCCTCATCCCCTCAATGTCCCTCATCCCCTCAATGTCCCTCATCCCCTCAATGTCCCTCATCCCCTCAATGTCCCTCATCCCCTCAATGTCCCTCATTCCCTCAATGTCCCTCATTCCCTCAATGTCCCTCATTCCCTCAATGTCCCTCATCCCCTCAATGTCCCTCATTCCCTCAATGTCCCTCATCCCCTCAATGTCCCTCATCCCCTCAATGTCCCTCATCCCCTCAATGTCCCTCATCCCCTCAATGTCCCTCATCCCCTCAATGTCCCTCATTCCCTCAATGTCCCTCATCCCCTCAATGTCCCTCATCCCCTCAACATCAGTCAGTGTCCGGTGCTCCCTCAGTGACCCACTGACCCTCAGTGTCCTTCATTCCCTCAGTGACCAATGGTCCCTCAAGTGTCCCTCATCTCCCTCAGTTTCCCTCAGTGTCCGGCTTGGCGCCAGTATGGGGGGGGGGTCACGCGGGCTCGAGGCCGAAGCGAGCGGACAATCGCTTCGCACGAGCTGTCCTTGGCGCGCTGAAGTTTGGCGCTGACGGACAGCGGTCTCCGCCAATCGGATGGACTGTCCGCCCCATGGCCCATCGCAGTGGCCGGAGCGTGGTCCAATGGTCAGCGAGGGGGGCGGGACATGGCGGTGGCTATAAAAGGCGGCGCTGTCCGGGCAGCGTCCGCAGTGTCCACCAGTGGCCGGAGAAGAACCTCGACGCGCGCCCACACCGCGAGTGAACAGCGGCGCCAGGGTTCCTCCAAGACACAATCCATCCCACTGGTCATCCCACTGGTCAGCGGGGCTTCACCGGCCGGACCGGGTCTGCGCTCCGGACACGGCGAAGGGTCAAGGCCAAAGACATTCACCCTCTCCCCCAATTTAATAAAATATCCCCTCAGGGGTCACTCCTTCCTTCCTTCCCACCCGCCCTGTCCAAACAGCGCTGACCGACGGACGAGGGGTGAGTATGAAGGGGGTGAGGGCGGGGAGTCTCTTTCTTGTGTCTTTCTGCTCCATTGACGGTGTTCGCGGTTACGCAAACTCACTGGCGCTAATTCCCGCAAGTCCAGCTGCGCACAAACATCTGCAGGTCAGGTTGGCTCCGAGTAGATCCTGAGCCCCTGGACCGCTCTGCGACCGGCCTTGAAGACGATGGCGCGGGAGACCTCGACCGAGATGTGCTTCCACACAGAGATCTTGTCGGAATATTTAAGAAAGAACTGCAGATGCTGGCGTTGCAACAACAAAAAGATGCATTAATTTACATTCCAGTAAATTTATACACGATACTACTGTAAACATGTCTGTAATGCAACCAAAGACTCAGTCCATGGTTCTTCACAGTTCATAGATGTGGTTTGTGTCGGGCAGTGTTCAAGTTGGGAGTTTGTGAAGTGCCTCCGTGATGGATTCTTTGAGCAGCTTGTACTGGAGCCTACCAGGGAGAAGGCAATTCTGGATTTAGTTTTGTGTAATGAACCGGATTTGACAAGGGAACGTAAGGTAAAGGAGCCATTAGGAGGTAGTGACCATCACATGATCAAGTTTAATCTACAATTGGAGAGGGAGAGGGTAAATCGGAGGTGTCAGTATTACAGTTGAACAAAGGGGACTATGTAGCCATGAGGGAGGAGCTGGCCAAAGTTAACTGGAAATATACCCTGGCAGGGACGACAGTGGAACAACAATGGCAGGTATTTCTGGGAATGATACAGAAGGTGCAGGAGCAGTTCATTCCAAATAGGAAGAAAGATCCCAAAGGGAGTAAGGGGCGACCGTGGCCCACGGGGTTAGGGACCACAGATGGGCTGTAAAATATTCTTCCTTCAATGCATGGATTTTAAACATTAATATATTAAAATTAATACAATAAAAACAATTGTGCAAAATGAAAAGATGTCTGAGTCGTTCAGTTTCATTTATCGATGTATTGGTCTACTTCCAAATCCAATCACCGTCTCTAACTTTTCACAGGGATGGATTCACTGACTGAAGTAGACTGAACTCCCCTCTCCGATCCACCCTCCTCTTCCCCCTCCCACCCCATCCCTCCTTCTCCATTACCCCCCCCCACCCTTCTCCCCGCTCCACTCTTCTCCCCCTTCTCCATGCCCAACCCTTCCCATCAAATCCCCTCTCCCTCCCTTCACCCATTCTTCAACCCCCCTCCACTTTCCCCGATTTCCCCCCATTTGTGGACCCAGCCTGTGACCAGCGAATACCCGCACACTATACCACACGCTAGGGACAATTTATACAAATCCTAGCCCTAACCCTAACACTAACACTAACCCTAGCACTAACCGTATCCCTAACCCTAGGTTGATAGGCTTGGTATAAGTGTAAATGATCCCTAGTGTGTGTGGGATAGTGTGCAGAGAATCGCTGGTCGGTGCAGAATCAGTGAGCCAAAGGGCACTGTATATCTGAATGTGACACAGTGGCCCCAAACTCGAACCCCCAATGTTCTGCCCGCTCCTCATGGGAACTAAACTGTTGGCCACCAGTTGTCCCAGACGGCAGATCTCTCTTCCAATGGTCTCTCCAAACCCCCAGAGGCAGCGGGCTTTCCCTGTGAAAAGTTAGAGACGGTGATTGGACCAATACATCTGTAAATAAAACTGAACAACTCAGGCATGTTTTCATTTGCACAATTGATTCTATTGTGTTAATTTCAATATATTAATGTTTAAAATCCATGCATTGAAGGAAGAATATTTCACAACCCATCTATGGTGCTTAACCTCAACCCTAACCCAAACCGGGCGTCATCTGCAGGACAGCACACGTCAGCGTGTGACAGGGTGAAAAATTGGGGCACATGGTATTGGGGTTAGAGTGCTGACATGGATGGAAAATTGGTTGGCAGACAGGAAACAACGAGTAGGGATTAACGGGTCCCTTTCAGAATGGCAGGCAGTGACTAGTGGGGTACCGCAAGACTTGGTGCTGGGACCACACTATTTACAATATCTATTAATGATTTAGGTGAAGGGATTACAAGTAATGTTATCAAATTTGCAGATGACACAAAGCTGGGTGGCAGTGTGAACTGTGGAGGATGCTATGAGAATGCAGGGTGACTTGGACAGGTTGGGCGAGTGGGCAGATGCATGGCAGATGCAGTTTAATGTAGATAAATGTGAGGTTTTGGTAGCAAAAACAGGAAGGCAGATTATTATCTAAATGGCGTCAAGTTGGGAAAACAACGGGATCTAGGGGTACTTGTTCATCAGTCAATGAAAGTAAGCATATAGGTATAGCAGGCAGTGAAGAAAGCGAATGGCATTTTGGCCGTCATAACAAGAGGAGTTGTGTAAAGGAGCAAAGAGGTCCTTCTGCAGTTGTACAGGGCCCTGGTGAGACCACACCTGGAGTATTGTGTGCAGTTTGGCTCTCCAAATTTGAGGAAGGACATTCTTGCTATTGAGGGAGTGCAGCGTAGGTTCACCAGGTTAATTCCGGGGATGGTGGGACTGTCATATGATGACAGTCCCACCATATGACTAGACAGATGAAAGTGGATCTTATGGAAACATATAAGATTATTAAGAATTTGGACACGTTAGAGGCAGGAAACATGTTCCCGATGTTGGGGGAGTCCAGAACAAATTTAAGAATAAGGGGTAAGCCATTTAGAACAGAGACGAGAAAACACTTTTTCACACAGAGTTGTGGTCTGTGGAAGTCTACCTCGGTGGAGGTCGGCTCTATGGATACCTTCAAGAGAGAGCTAGATAGAGCTCTTAAAGATAGGGGAGTCAAGGGGATAGGGTACTGATTGTGGATGATCAGCCATGATCACATTGAATGACGGTGTTGGCTGGAAGGGACGAATGGCCTACTCCTGCACCTATTGTCTATTGAAGCAAGGTTGTGTCCCAGCTCCCATGCTGTTCGGCATCTTCCTATCTGCCCTCTGTCCTTTGTCTTCACGACTGACACAGAAGGAGCGTATCTTCACACTAGAAGCGACAGGAACCTCTTCATTCCAGCAACGCTGAAAGCCAAGACCAAGGTAGGAACTGTGCGTATAAATGTCCAACGGTTCTTTATTTGTCTTATTTACCGAGCTAAAGTGAAATTCATTTCTGTACACAGTTTAATACATGTATCACCATACATAATCACTGTGACAAATGTGGGGCAGAGGGTGTAGGGGACAGGGTGCGGGGCGAGAGATGATGTGGAAGGGGGAGAGGGGGTGTGTGGGGGAGGGGAGGGGACGGGGGGCTGCGAGTGTTGTGGAGCTCAGTATGTGTGGGCGTGGTGGAAGAGGGTGCGGGGGAGGGAGGAGGTGGGAGGGTGCGGGGGAGGGGTGCGTGTAAGAGAGGGGTGTGGAGGGGAGGGAGGGGGGGTGTATTTCTTGCTGTAGATTAACAAGTCTGTAATTACAACAACACATAAATGCATTAATTTACATTCCAGTAAATTTATACACGATACTACTGTAAACATGTCTGTAATGCAACCAAAGACTCAGTCCATGGTTCTTCACTGTTCATAGATGTGGTTTGTGTCGGGCAGTGTTCAAGTTGGGAGTTTGTGGAGTGCCTCCATGATGGATTCTTTGAGCAGCTTGTACTGGAGCCTACCAGGGAGAAGGCAATCCTGGATTTAGTGTTGTGTAATGAACCGGATTTGACAAGGGAACTTAAGGTAAAGGAGCCATTAGGAGGTAGTGACCATCACAGGATCAAGCTTAATCTACAATTGGAGAGGGAGAGGGTAAATCGGAGGTGTCAGTATTACAGTTGAACAAAGGGGACTATGGAACCATGAGAGAGGAGCTGGCCAAAGTTGACTGGAAATATACCCTAGCAGGGACAACAGTGGAACAACAATGGCAGGTATTTCTGGGAATAATACAGAAGGTGCAGGGGCAGTTCATTCCAAATAGGAAGAAAGATTCCAAAGGGAGTAAGGGGCGACCGTGGCTGACAAGGGAAGTCAGGGACAGTATAAAAATAAAAGAGAAGTACAACATAGCAAAGATGAGCAGGAAGCCAGAGGATTGGGTAACGTTTAAAGAGCAACAGAAGATAACTAAAAAGGCAATACAGGGAGAAAAGATGAGGTATGAAGGTAAGCTAGCCAAGAATATAAAGGAGGATAGTAAAAGCTGCTTCAGGTATGTGAAGAGGAAAAAATAGTTAAGACCAAAGTTGGACCCTTGAAAACTGAAAAGGGAGAATTTATTATGGGGAACAAGGGAATGGCAGATGAGTTGAACAGGTACTTTGGATCCGCCTTCACTAAGGAGGACACAAACAATCTTCCTGATATAGTAGTGGCCAGAGGATCTGGGGTGACGGAGGAACTGAAGGAAATCCACATTAGGCATGAAATGGTGTTGAGTAAACTGATGGGACTGAAGATTGATAAATCCCCAGGGCCTGATGGTCTGCATCCCAGGGTACTTAAGGAAGTGGCTCGTGAAATTGTAGACGCATTGGTGATAATTTTCCAATGTTCTATAGATTCAAGATCAATTCCTGTGGATTGGCGGTAGCTAATGTTATCCCACTTTTTAACAAAAACGGGAGAGAGAAAACTGAATTATAGACCAGTTATCCTGACATCGGTGGTGGGGAAGATGCTGGAGTCAATTATAAAAGATGAAATAGCGGCACATTTGGATAGCAGTACAGGGCCTGTCCCACTTTGCGATTTTTTTTTTTGGCGACTGCGATCGTCAGTGACTGACGCCCGTAAAACCATCAAGTTGTACGACGTACACGCTGACGTACGCTGTCCTGCGGGTGACGCCCGGTTAGGGTTAGGGACCACAGATGGGCTGTAAAATATTCTTCCTTCAATGCATGGATTTTAAACATTAATATATTAAAATTAATACAATAAAAACAATTGTGCAAATGAAAAGATGTCAGAGTCGTTCAGTTTCATTTATCGATGTATTCCAGATCCAATCACCGTCTCTAACTTTTCACAGGGATGGATTCAGTCAGTGTAGACTGAACACCCCTCCACCCTCCTCTTCCCCCCCTCCCGGCCCATCTCTCCTTCTCCACTACCTCCTACCCTTCTCCCCACCCCTCTCCTCTTCTTCCCTTCACCCCTCTTCCTCCCTTCTCCCATTCTCCAACCCCTCCCCCCCCCCCCCCCCCCCCCCCCCCCCAATTTGTGAACCGAGCCTGCGACCAGCGAATATCCGCACACTATCCCACCCGCTAGGGACCATTTATACAAATCCTAGCCCTAACACTAACGCTTACCCTAACCGTAGCCCTATCCATAACACTAACTCTAATCTTAACACTAAACCTAACACTAACACTAACCCTAACTCTAGGTTGATAGGCTTGGTATAAGTCTAAGTTGTCCCTAGTGTGTGTGGGATAGTGTGCGGGGGATTCCTTTGTTGGTGCGGACTCGATGGGCCGAAGGGCACTGTATCTCTGAACTAAATGTGACACAGTGGCCCCAAACTCGAACCCCCAATGTTCTGCCTGCTCCTCATGGGAACTAAACTGTTGGCCACGAGTTGTCCCAGACGGCAGATCTCTCTTCCAATGGTCTCTCCAAACCCCCAGAGGCAGCGGGCTTTCCCTGTGAAAAGTTAGAGACGGTGATTGGATCTGGAAATGGACGAATACATCTGTAAATGAAACTGAACGACTCAGACATCTTTTCATTTGCACAATTGATTTTATTGTATTAATTTGAATATATTAATGTTTAAAATCCATGCATTGAAGGAAGAATATTTTACAGCCCATCTGTGGTCCCTAACCCTAACTGGGCGTCACCCGCAGGACTACATACGTCAGCGTGTAACAGGGTACACGACATGATGAGACACCAAGATGTTGCCCCTGGATTTTGAACATTCCAAAATCCAGGGGCGACAGGGAGACACCGCACGTCACCACACGTCACTACATGCCTCACCACGCCTCACATCACGTCATGACCCAACAACCTCTTTTCAGGCTGCCGCCAAAAACGTCTCCCAAGTGGGACAGGCCCTTAACAGGATCGGTTTGAGTCAGCATGGATTTACAAAGAGGAAATCATTCTTAACT
The DNA here is from genome assembly GCA_963514005.1 of Raja brachyura. The sequence goes on along the minus strand of OY740816.1, from coordinate 25,906,898 downwards.
AATCTGGAATTTTTTGAGGATGTAACTAGGAAAATGGACAAGGGAGAGCCAGTGGATGTAATGTACCTGAACTTTCAGAAAGCATTTGATAAGGTCCCACATAGGAGATTAGTGGGGAAAATTGGGGCACATGGTATTGGGGGTAGAGTGCTGACATGGATAGAGAAGTGGTTGGCAGACAGGAAACAAAGAGTAGGGATGAACGGATCCCTTTCAGAATGGCAGGCAGTGACTAGTGGGGTACCGCAAGGCTTGGTGCTGGGACCGCAGCTATTTACAATAGAAATGAATGATTTAGGCTAATGGATTACAAGTAACATTAGCAAATTTGCAGATGACACAAAGTTAGATGGCAGAGAGAAATGTGAGGATGCTATGAGAATGCAGTGTGACTTGGACAGTTTGGGCGAGTGGGTAGATGCAGTTTAATGTGGATTAATGTGAGGTTATCCACTTTGGTAGCAAAAACACGAAGGCAGATTATTATATAAATGGTGTCAAATTGGGAAAAGGGAAAGTACAACGGGACCTGGGGTCCTTGTTCATCAGCCAATTAAAGTAAGCACGCAGGTACAGCAGGCAGTGAAGAAAATGAATGGCATGTTGGCCTTCATAAAGAAAGAAGTAGTGTAAAGGAGCAAAGGGGTTCTTCTGCAGTTGTACAGGGCCCAAGGGAGACCACACCTGGAGTATTGTGTGCTGTTTTGCTCTCCAAATTTGAGGAAGGACTTTCTTGTGTTTGAGGGATTGCAGCGCAGCTTTACCAGGTTAATTCCTGGGATGTCGTGACTGTCATATGCTCATTTGCTGAGAGAATTGATAGGCTGGGCTTGTATACTCTGAAATTTAGAAAGATGAGAGGGATAGGATACTGATTGTGGATGATCACATTGAGTGGTGGTGCTAGCTCAAAGGGCCGAATGGCCTACTCCTGCACCTATTGTCTATTGAAGCAAGGTTGTGTCCCAGCTCCCATGCTGTTCGGCATCTTCCTATCTGCCCTCTGTCCTTTGTCTTCACGACTGACACAGAAGGAGCGTATCTTCACACTAGAAGCGACAGGAACCTCTTCATTCCAGCAACGCTGAAAGCCAAGACCAAGGTAAGAACTGTGCGTATAAATGTCCAACGGTTCTTTATTTGTCTTATTTACCGAGCTAAAGTAAAATTCATTTCAGTGTACAGTTTAATACATGTATCACCATACATAATCACTATGACAAATCTTAAATAAGCATCTTGGATACGGTACAAGTGTATAACAGATTACAGTAGTAGATTGGGATAGTAGACAGAGAGGCCAGGTTTGGTGCCTTTATTCAAGTCTCAGTTTGTAAGTGCTGGGTTGTTGTGTTGTGTTGGCGGGGTGTGTGGGTGGGGGGGAGCAGCAAGCATTGTTGAGCTGGAGTGGGGGGGGTAGTGGGGACTGGAAGTTATGGTGGGATGGGGTGTGTGGGAGCATGGGGAGGGTCTGAGTGTGTGTGCCGGAAGCGATGTGGGGGAGGGGGTGCGGGGTGAGGGATGATGTGGGAGGGGAGGGAAGGGGGCAGCGAGTGTTGTGGAGCTGGAGAGAGGGGTTGTGTGTGGGTGGGTGTGAGGGGAGTGTGGGTGGGGTGGAATAGTTGTTTGGGTGGAGGAGGGGTGGGGGCAGGGATGTGCGTTTAGGGGGAAATGGTGTGTGGGGAAGGGGGTGGAGGGGGGAGGAGGTGGGGGAGGGAGGAAGTGGGAAGGGGGGAGGTGTGGGGAGGGGTGTTGGGAGGGAGGGGGTGGGTATTTCTTGCTGTAGATTAACCAGTCGGTAATTACAACAACACAAAAATGCATGAATTTAAATTTCAGTAAATTGATACACGATACTACTGTAAACATGTCTGTAATGCAACCAAAGACTCAGTCCATGGTTCTTCACAGTTCATAGATGTGGTTTGTGTCGGGCAGCGTTCAAGTTGGGAGTTTGTGGAGTGCCTCCGTGATGGATTCTTTGAGCAGCTTGTACTGGAGCCTACCAGGGAGAAGGCAATTCTGGATTTAGTGTTGCATAATGAACCGGATTTGACAAGGGAACTTAAGGTAAAGGAGCCATTAGGAGGTAGTGACCATCACATGATCAAGCTTAATCTAAAGTTGGAGAGGGAGAGGGTAAATCGGAGGTGTCAGTATTACAGTTGAACAAAGGGGACTATGTAGCCATGAGGGAGGAGCTGGCCAAAGTTGACTGGAAATATACCCTAGCAGGGACGACAGTGGAACAACAATGGCAGGTATTTCTGGGAATAATACAGAAGGTGCAGGAGCAGTTCATTCCAAATAGGAAGAAAGATTCCAAAGGGAGTAAGGGGTGACCGTGGCTGACAAGGGAAGTCAGGGACAGTATAAAAATAAAAGAGAAGTACAACTTAGCAAAGATGAGCAGGAAGCCAGAGGATTGGGTAATGTTTAAAGAGCAACAGAAGATAACTAAAAAGGCAATACAGAGAGAAAAGATGAGGTATGAAGGTAAGCTAGCCAAGAATATAAAGGAGGATAGTAAAAGCTTCTTCAGGCATGTGAAGAGGGAAAAATAGTTAAGACCAAAGTTGGACCCTTGAAAATTGAAAAGGGTGAATTTATTATGGGGAACAAGGAAATGGCAGATGCGTTGAACAGGTACTTTGGATCCGCCTTCACTAAGGAGGACACAAACAATCTTCCTGATATAGTAGTGGCCAGAGGATCTGGGGTGACGAAGGAAGTGAAAGAAATCCACATTAGGCATGAAATGGTGTTGTGTAGACTGATGGGACTGAAGACTGATAAATCCCCAGGGCCTGATGGTCTGCATCCCAGGATACTTAAGGAAGTGGCTCGAGAAATTGTCGACGCATTGGTGATAATTTTCCAATGTTTATAGATTCAGGATCAGTTCCTGTGGATTGGAGGGTAGCTAATGTTATCCCACGTTTTGAGAAAAACGGGAGAGAGAAAACTGAATTATAGACCAGTTATCCTGACATCGGTGGTGGGGAAGATGCTGGAGTCAATTATAAAAGATGAAATAGCGGCACATTTGGATAGCAGTACAGGGCCTGTCCCACTTTGCGATTTTTTTTGGCGACTGCGATCGTCAGTGACTGACGCCCGTAAAACCATCAAGTTGTACGACGTACACGCTGGCGTACGCTGTCCTGCGGGTGACGCCCGGTTAGGGTTAGGGACCACAGATGGGCTGTAAAATATTCTTCCTTCAATGCATGGATTTTAAACATTAATATATTAAAATTAATACAATAAAAACAATTGTGCAAATGAAAAGATGTCAGAGTCGTTCAGTTTTATTTACAGATGTATTGATCTACTTCCAGATCCAATCACCGTCTCTAACTTTTCACAGAGATGGATTCAGTCAGTGTAGACTGAACTCCCCTCTCCGAGCCACCCCCCTCTTTCCCCCCCCCCTTCCCCACCCATCTCTCCTTCTCCACCGCCTCCTACCCTTCTCCCCTCCCTTCACCCCTCTTCCTCCCTTCTCCCATTCTCCAACCCCTCCCCCCTCCATTTGTGAACCGAGCCTACGACCAGCGAATACCCGCACACTATCCCACACGCTAGGGACAATTTATACAAATCCTAGCCCTAACACTAACCCTAACCATAACCCTATCCATAACACTAACCCTAATCCTAACACTAAACCTAACACTAACACTAACCCTAACTCTAGGTTGATAGGCTTGGTATAAGTCTAAGTTGTCCCTAGTGTGTGTGGGATAGTGTGCGGGGCATTCCTTTGTTGGTGCGGACTCGATGGGCCGAAGGGCACTGTATCTCTGAACTAAATGTGACACAGGGGCCCCAGGGCTTGGGCTCGAACCCCCAATATTCTGCCTGCTCCTCATGGGAACTAAACTGTTGGCCACCAGTTGTCCCAGACGGCAGATCTCTCTTCCAATGGTCTCTCCAAACCCCCAGAGGCAGCGGGCTTTCCCTGTGAAAAGTTAGAGACGGTGATTGGATCTGGAAATGGACGAATACATCTGTAAATAAAACTGAACGACTCAGACATATTTTCATTTGCACAATAGATTTTAATGTATTAATTTGAATATATTACTGTTTAAAATCCATGCATTGAAGGAAGAATATTTTACAGCCCATCTATGGTCCCTAACCCTAACCGGGCGTCACCCGCAGGACAACATACGTCAGCGTGTAACAGGGTACACGACATGATGAGACACCAAGATGTTGCCCCTGGATTTTGAACATTCCAAAATCCAGGGGTGACAGGGAGACACTGTGTGTCACCACACGTCACTACATGCCTCACCACGCCTCACACCACGTCATGACCCAACAACCTCTTTTCGGGCTCCCGCCAAAAATGTCACCCAAGTGGGACAGGCCCTTAACAGGATCGGTCCGAGTCAGCATGGATTTACAAAGAGGAAATCATGCTTAACTAATCTTCTAGAATATTTTCAGGATGTAACTACGAAAATGGAAAAGGGAGAGCCAGTGGATGTAGTGTACCTGGACTTTCAGAAAGCATTTAATAAGGTCCCACATAGGAGATTAGTGGGCAAAATTGGGGCACATGGTATTAGGGGTAGAGTGCTGACATGGATAGAAAATTGGTTGGTAGACAGGATACAAAGAGTAGGGATTAACGTGTCCCTTTCAGAATGGCAGGCAGTGACTAGTGGGGTACCGCAAGGCTTGGTGCTGGGACTGTAGCTATTTACAATATATATTAATGAGTTAGGTGAAGGGATTACAAGTAACATTAGCAAATTTGCAGATGACACAAAGCTGGGGTGGCAGTGTGAACTGTGAGGAGGATGCTATGAGAATGCAGGGTGACTTGGACAGGTTGGGCGAGTGTGCAGATGCATGGCAGATGCAGTTTAATGTGGATAAATGTGTGGTTTTGGTAGCAAAAACAGGAAGGCAGATTATTATCTAAATGGCGTTAAGTTGGGAAAAGGGGAAGTACAACGGGACCTGGGGGTCCTTGTTCATCAGTCAATGAAAGTTAGCATGCAGGTATATTTTATTGAGACGTAAGATTATTAAGGGTTTAGACACACTAGCGGCAGGAAACATGTTCCCGATGTTGGGGGAGTCCAGAACCAGGGACCACAGTTTAAGAAAAAGGAGTAAACCATTTGGAACGGAGACGAGGAACACTTTTTCACACAGAGAGTGGTGAGTCTGTGGAATTCTCTGCCTCAGAGGGCGTGGAGGCCGGTGTGTTGGCGGGAGGGTGTGTGTTGGTGGGGGGGAGATGGGTGTGGGGTGAATGTGTGGGGGGAGGGGGTGTAGTGGACGGTGTGCAAGGGGAGGGAGGCTGTGGAAGGGGGAGATGAGGGTGTGGGTGGGGGTGGTGTGAGGGGATGCAGGGGGAGGGAGGATGTGGGAGGGGGTAAAAGGGGTGTGGGCGAAGGGTTTGTGTGGAGGGGGGAGGGAGGGTGTGGGGGAGGGGTTTGTGTGGGCGGTGTGTGTGTGTGGGGGGTGGTGTTGAAGGGGTGTTCGGGGGAGGGGTGTATTTCTTGCTGTAGATTAACAAGCCTGTAATTGCAAATTGCATTAATTTACATTTCAGTAAATTTATACACAATTCTACTGTAAACATGTATGTAATGCAACCAAAGACTCAGTCCATTAGTTCTTCACAGTTCATAGATGTGGTTTGTGTCGGGCAGTGTTCAAGTTGGGAGTTTGTGGAGTGCCTCCGTGATGGATTCTTAGAGCAGCTTGTACTGGAGCCTACCAGGGAGAAGGCAATTCTGGATTTAGTGTTGCGTAATGAACCGTATTTGACAAGGGAACTCAAGGTAAAGGAGCCATTAGGAGGTAGTGACCATCACATGATCAAGTTTAATCTACAATTGGAGAGGGAGAGGGTAAATCGGAGGTGTCAGTATTACAGTTGAACAAAGGGGACTATATAGCCATGAGGGAGGAGCTGGCCAAAGTTAACTGGAAATATACCCTGGCAGGGACGACAGTGGAACAACAATGGCAGGTATTTCTGGGAATAATACAGAAGGTGCAGGAGCAGTTCATTCCAAATAGGAAGAAAGATTCCAAAGGGAGTAAGGGGCGACCGTGGCTGACAAGGGAAGTCAGGGACAGTATAAAAATAAAAGAGAAGTACAACATAGCAAAGATGAGCAGGAAGCCAGAGGATTGGGTAACGTTTAAAGAGCAACAGAAGATAACAAAAAAGACAATACAGGGAGAAAAGATGAGGTACGAAGGTAAGCTAGCCAAGAATATAAAGGAGGATAGTAAAAGCTTCTTCAGGTGTGAGAAGAGGAGGTAACGATTTTTGAGCTCCTGAACAAAATAATGGGAGCGTAGTGCACTGACACACAGTTAACTAAGAAATTAAAATCCAGGAAATTGATAATTGAATGCTAGTTAAAAAATATCTCTCAGGCAGCAAAAGATGCAATCCATAATATCTCATCATTGTGGTTCATGTTGTGCTGTGTTCGAGAGGCTTGTAATTGCTGGGAAGGAGCTACTCTTAAACATGGAGTTCAGTTTCCCTGCTTCTGTTGGTTTTTCACACTGGTAGGGTGTTGTGTGTCTTTGATATTAGCCGCCTTGTGCAGGTGGCGTCTCCTGTAGATCCCTTTGATGGTGAAGATATCATCACCTGTTACGGACTGAGCAGTTTCTGTGTAACACACGCGTAACACCAACATCGTCACACTGTACACGAACAAGGGAGTGCACCAACTACAGGGACATCTCACTTCTGAGTGTTACAGGAAAGGCCTTTGCCAGAGTGATCCTGCAAAGACTGCACAGACACACTGACCTGAGGCACAATGCGGTTTCCATAAAGGTAGATCCACAATGGACACGATCTTCTCCCTGCGTCAAATCCAAGGAAAATGTCAAGAGCAGCAAACCCCATGTTCATCGCCTTTATGGATGTTACGAATGCTTAGAGGTGGTCATAAGCTTTGTGTTTCATTGCATTGATGTGCTGGACCCAGGACAGATCTTCAGAGACATGGACAACCAGGAACTTGCAACATAACGTTCTCCACCGCTGTCCCATGAATGAAGACAAGTTTGTGGATCATCGGCTTTCCCCTCCTGATGTCATCGACCATCTGCCATGTTTCCTGTGATTGACCAGAGGACAATATCACACGAGACGGCCATGGACCAGGGCTGGCACACAGAAGCTTCATCACACCTGACCCTGCTGTGTTGCTGCGGAAGATCTGGTGTCACTGGGAATACGGAACTGATCCTTTGTAAACTGGCCTCAGTGGAAGACCGTGATGGAGATGTGTTTTTAGAGCTCAACTGTCAGCAAAGGTGGAGCAGAAAACTGCTGGAGGAACTCAGCGGGTCAGACAGCATCTGTGGAGAGAATGGACAGACAATGTTTGGATCGGGACCATTTACCTGGTTGGATTATGATGACAAGAAATGGCCACGATTGATGGTCACCGTGGACTAGAATGACAGATGATTGAACATCCCGAAGACCCAATCTTGCTCCACGTTCTCTGTGACCTTCCATACTTGGAGCTGGAGATGCTGTTGAGGAACAACTTAGTTGGATTCCTGTGGCCACCGAGAGAACACGGCATCTGCGGAGGGAATGGACAGATGACGTTTGGATCGGGATCCTTCAAGACTCCATTGTTGTCTCCATTTACCAGGTCGGTTTCTGACGACTGGAAATGGCCCAGTTTGATGGTCACCGTGGAATTGAATGGCATAATATTGAAGATCCCAAATTCCCAATCTTACTCCACGTTCTACGCGACCTCCCACATCTCGGTGGGACTTCTTGTTGCCCCAGATCTCCTCCAGACGGTGTGAAGTGGAAAGCATGAAACATCTGCCGACTGATGTGGTCACCAGCTGTTTGCGAGGAGCTTTCCCTCTGAAGACTTGCAGGAAAATGCCACTGGGGCCAGATGATGAGTCCGAGCTGGATGAGTTTGACAAATTTCTTAAACGCCTTTGATTCCCTGTGCAACCCCAAGAGGGATTGGATAGCACGCAACAAAAGCCTGAAAATGGATGTCAGGACCCCGAATGCCGTTCGTGTACAACCATTGGATATGAAGCCACATCGGTGGGGACCGCACCAGAATTTCTCACTACGTCCAACAAAGGCCCTTTTAAGAGCCACTACTAGAAAGAGCTACAACCTCTTCCCCGTCCGAGCTCTCGTCTGCATTTGGGATTTCATCGTCAACATTTTCCGGGACAACTGGCAGCGATCTGTTGCACGTGAGAATCCACAGCTTTAAAGAAATTTGTCAAACTCGTCTGGCTCTGACTCATCATCTGCCCCAGTGGCATTTTCCTGCAAGCCTTCGGAGGGAAAGTTCCTGAGATTGACCAGAGAACAAGATCTGAAGAGACGGCCACGGACAAGGTGTGGAACGCAAAAGCTTCATCTCACCTGACCCAGCTGTGTTGCTGAGGGAACCTCCCGGTGAGCACCGCACGGCCGTGCTGGAGCCGACCCGACCGATGGCACGGAGACGGTCAAGACCGGACTCACCCGGCGGTGGCCGTGAACAAGGACGGGCCCAGTGGCCGAAGTGACCTCTGAGAACAAGGGTCAATGATGAGCCCCCGGTGGATGCCGGATGTCTGTGGTGGACGTGCTGCTGAGAAGGAAGAGGGACCATCGGGACCACATTGGTCACTCATCACTCCAACAGAAGAAGGACTGCAGGGGCTGATGGACAGACTGTCTCAAGCTCGCATCAAAGACCAACTGAGAATCATCAGAGAGAAGGTGGTGTCCCTCAAGATTCGTGTAACACCAACATCGTCACACTGTACAAGGACAAGTGAGTGCACCAACTACAGGGACATCTCACTTCTGAGTGTTACAGGAAAGGCCTTTGCCAGAGTGATCCTGAAAAGACTGCACAGACTCGCACCTCAGGCACAATGCAGTTTCCATGAAGGTAGATCCACAATCGACACGATCTTCTCCCTGCGTCAAATCCAAGAAAAATGTCAACAGCAGCAAACCCCATTGTTCATCGCCTTTGTCGATGTTACGAAAGTTTAGAGGTGGTCATGTTTTGTGCGAGATTGCATTGATGTGCTGGACCCAGGACAGATCTTCAGAGACATGGACATCCAGGAACTTGCAACATAACGTTCTCCACCACTGTCCCATGAATGAAGTCAAGTTTGTGGATCATCGGCTTTCCCCTCCTGAGGTCATCGACCATCTGCCATGTTTCCTGTGATTGACCAGAGGACAATATCTGACAAGACGGCCATGGACCAGGGCTGGCACGCAGAAGCTTCATCACACCTGACCCTGCTGTGTTGCTGAGGAAGATCTGGTGTCACTGGGAATACGGAGCTGATCCTTTGTAAACTGGCCTCAGTGGAAGACCATGATAGAGATGTGTTTTTAAAGCTCGGCTGTCAGCGAAGGTGGAGCAGAAAACTGCTGGAGGAACTCAGCGGGTCAGACAGCATCTGTGGAGAGAATGGACAGACGATGTTTGGATCGGGACCATTTACCTGGTTGGATTATGATGACAGGAAATGGCCACGATTGATGATCTGGGGTGACAGATGATTGAAGATCCTGAAGACCCAATCTTGCTCCACATTCTCTGCGACCTTCCGCACCTGGAGCTGGAGAAGCTGTTGAGGAACAACTTAGTTGGATTCCTTGTGGCCCTGGATCTCCTCCAGAATGTTTGAAAGGAAAAACATGACAGATGTGTGAGTGCCGGCGGTTGGCCGAGGAGGGGCCCTCATTGGGTGCCGGAGGTCGGTTGAGGACGGCCGCCGAGAGAACACGGCATCTGCGGAGGGAATGGACAGATGACGTTTGGATCGGGATCCTTCAAGACTCCATTGTTGGCCCTATTTACCAGGTCGGTTTGTGACGACTGGAAATGGCCAAGTTTGATGGTCACCGTGGAATTGAATGGCAGAACATTGAAGATCCCAAATTCCCAATCTTACTCCACGTTCTACGCGACCTCACACATCTTGGTGGGACTTCTTGTCGCCCCAGATCTCCACCAGACGGTGTGAAGTGGAAAGCATGAAACATCTGCCGACTGACGTGGTCACCAGCTGTTTGCGAGGAGCTTTCCCTCTGAAGACTTGCAAGAAAATGCCACTGGGCCAGATGATGAGTCAGAGCTGGATGAGTTTGACAAATTTCTTAAACGCCTTGGATTCCCTGTGCAACCCCAAGTGGGATTGGATAGCACGCAACAAAAGCCTGAAAATGGATGTCAGGATCCCGAATGCCGTTCGTGTACAACCATCGGATATGAAGCCACATCGGTGGGGACCACACCAGAATTTCTCACTCCGTCCAACAAAGGCCCTTTTAAGAGCCACTACTAGAAAGAGCTACAACCTCTTCCCCGCCTGCACTCGCGTCTGCATTTGGGATTTCATCGTCAACATTTCCCGGTACAACTGGCAGCGATCTGTTGCATGTGAGAATCCACAGCATTAAAGAAATTTGTCAAACCCGTCTGACTCTGACTGATCATCTGCCCCAGTGGCATTTTCCTGCAAGTCTTCAGAGGGAAAGTTCCTGAGATTGACCAGAGGACAAGATCTGAAGAGACGGCCACGGACAAGGTGTGGCACAGAAGTTTCATCTCATCTGACCCAGCTGAGTTGCTGAGGGAACCTCCCGGTGAGCACCGTGCAGCCGTGCTGGAGCCAACCCAGGCACAGGCATGGAGCCGGTCAAGACCAGACTCACCTGGCGGTGGCTGTGAACAAGGACAGGCCCAGTGGCCAAAGTGACCTCTGAGAACAAAGGTCGAGGATGAGCCCACGGTGGATGCCGAATGTCTGTCGTGGACGTGCTGCTGAGAAGGAAGAGGGACCATCGGGACCACATTGGTCACTCATCACCCCAACAGAAGAAGGACTGCAGGGGCTGATGGACAGACTGTCTCAAGCTTGCAACAAAGACCAACTGAGAATCATCAGAGAGAAGGTGGTGTCCCTCAACACACGCGTAACACCAACATCGTCACACAGCACAAGGACAAGGGAGATCACAGCGAGTGCACCAACTACAGGGACATCTCACTTCTGAGTGTTACAGGAAAGGCCTTTGTCAGAGTGATCCTGCAAAGACTGCACAGACTCGCTGACCTGAGGCACAATGCAGATTCCATGGAGGAAGAACCACAATGGACATGATCTTTTCTCTGCGTCAAATCCAAGAAAAATGTCAAGAACAGCAAATCCCATTGTTCATCGCTTTTGTGGATGTTACCAATGCTTTTCATTCTGTCAGCAGACACGGCCTCTACCAGCTACTGGAGAAGATTAGATGTCCGCCACGTATTCTAAACCTCACTTGGTCCTTCCATGAGAACATGCATCTACAGTGGAATTTGATGAAGCTACATCGGACAGTTTCCCCATGAGAAGTGGAGTGAAGCAAGGCTGTGTCCCAACTCCCATGGTGTTTGGCATCTTCCGATCTTGCCCTTTTGTTCTTTGTTTTCCCAACAGACACGGAAGACGTGTATCTTCCAACCAGAAGTGATGGGATGCTCTTCAATGTGGCAATGTTGAAAGCCAAGACGAAGGTGAGAACTCCAGCCCGCTGATGATGCTGCACTCAGTTCCTCAAAAGAAGAAGGACTTCAAGGGCTGATGGACAGACTGTTTCATGCTCGCACCAAAGACCGACCGGCAATCAGCGTTAAGATGACTGTTGTCATGGGTCAGGGCATTCCACTCCCCTCTGAAATCACCATAAACACCACTCCGCTGGAAAATGTCTTAAATTCACCAACCTAGGATCTACGGTGACTGACAGCCACTGTCTGGATGAGGAAACTAATCCACGTACAGTAAACCACCTTCCTCTACAGCACCCACCTTCAGGAGACTAAGCAAGTGGACATGGAAGAACAGGAAACTCACAATGAAGACCAAGGTAACTGTCTACAACGCGTGAGTGTTGAACACGTTACTGTACAGCAGTGAAGCTTGGGCGACTCACCTGCATCAAGAACGGTAAATGAATGGGAGAGGCCCAAGAGAGGACCCGGCTGTGGGCAGCCTAGGACGGGCTTGCGGTGGGTGCCGGGGGTCGGTCGAGGAGTGATGTGGAGACCAAAATGGGACCCGCGGTGGAACCAGGACAGATCTTCAGAGATATGAATGCCCAGGAACTTGAAGCAGGTTCTTGGAACATAACTTTCTCCACCACTGTCCCATCAATGAAGTCAAGTTTGCGGATCTGCGGCTTTCTCCTGAGGTCAACAAATAGCTCTGTGGTCCTGTGGACATTGAAAACAAAACGTCTGCACTGGCAGCATTCCCTCAGATTATCAATCTCTATCCTGTGCTGACTCGTCATTACCCATTATTTGTCCAACAACGATGGCATCGTCGGTGAAATTTAAAGATGGCATTGGAATGGTCTGGTTGTGTAGTCCCGGTCATAGAGCAGGGGACTGAGCACACAGCCTTGAGCTGGTCCTGTGTTGGTTATAGAGGAGGAGATGATGCCCGTTTGTGCTGATTGTGGTCTGCTGATGAGGAAATGGGAGATCCGGTTGTATAGGATTGAGCAGAGGAGATGTGTGAGGCAAGTTTTGTTTTAACAGAGATGGTGGTGAGTGCCTGGAATCCACTGCATGGAAGAACAGGAAACTCACAATGAAGACCAAGATAAGTGTCTACAAAGTGTGTGTGTTGAACACGTTACTGTACAGCAGTGAAGCTTGGACGACTTACATACATCAAGAACGGGAAATGAATAATTTTCATTTCTGCTTTCGTCGGCACATCCTCTAAGTTTTTCGGTTGGACAAAACCACCTTTGAATCTGTCCTCTCCCTGACCAACATGCCCAACATCCCTGTGACCCTCAAACAGAAGTGTCTTTGCTTGCTTGGACATGTCCACAGGATGAGAAATGGACGCATCCCCAGAGACGTGCTGTACGGGGAGGTCACCAATGCACGGTGGTGGAGGCCAATACCAGAGTGGCATTTCAGTGACTTTTACAATGCATGTGGGTACGGAGGGACATGGAACTTGTGCTGGCGAGTCAGAGTTGGTTTTGGCATTTTATCTGGCATATTATTGAATTATTTCTTGCTGCATCTTAACTGGTCTGTAAATTCAATAACACACTGATAAAAATTCAGTATTATTAATTAAATGCTACTGTAGAACATTGTCCACAGTGCAACCAAAGACGCAGTCCATGATATCTTGTAGTTGTGGTGAGTGTCTGGAATACACTGTGGGGTGGGGTGGCATTTCTGGATACACAGGGAATAGAGGAACATTGAATTTGTGCAGTTGGTCTTGGCATTATGTTTAGCACAAACATTGTGGGCCGAAGGGCCTGCCCTTTTACTGTTCTGTTCTAATTATTTAATTGTCATATGTACAGGCAACACGCAATTTAGATTATTTCTTGCTGTAGATTAAACACACCTGTAATTGCAACAACACAAAAATGCTTTAATCAAAATGTCAGTAAATTAATTGTCTTGATACCAATGTAAAAATTGTCTCTAATGCAACTTAAGACTCAGTCTGCAGTTCTTCATTGTTCATAGTTGTGGTTAGTGTTGGGCAACGTTTAAGAGCCTGATAGTTGCTGGGAAGAAGCTGTTCCTGAACCAGGAGGTTATGTTTTTTAAGCTACAGTACCTTGTTGCTGATGGTAGGGCTGAAATATTGAGAGTGCGGTCAGGGTGGTGTGGGTCTTTGGCATTAGCTACTTTTTGGATGCAGCATCTCCTGTAGATCCCTTTGATTGTGGGGAGATCATTACCTGTGATAGACTGAGCAGTTTCTTTCACTCTGTATACTACTTCATTCCTGGGAGTTTGAGTTGCTGAAAAGAGTCAGTGTGTTCTCTCCCATACAACTGTACAAGTTTTTTTTTTAAATTTTATTTATTAGAGGTGAATACATCAATGTACACATATATACTGTTACAATCATTGTACCCCATAATTTTATGGCTTTTAAAGAATAGAGAGAAAGAGAGTGAAATGTGAAATAGTTGTGATAGTGAAAGAGCGTGCCAAAGGGGAGAAGAAACCCTTGGTCAAAGAATTAGAAAAGGGGGTTAAAAGATAGACCTTAAAAAAAGAAAAGGAAAAAGAAAAAAAAGAAAAAAAGCCAGTTATTATGTTATATATATCATGCAAAAGGAATCCACCAACTCGATAGTTTTTCATCCCCTCCTACCAAGGCCCGAGGAACTCCTGCACCCTATATTTGTAGTAATTCTATAAATGCAGACCATGTCTGATATAAGCGTTCTGATTTTCCTTCCAGGTGGAGTCTCATATCTTCCAGATGTAGTGTTTCAAACATAGTTGAAATCCACATATTTAATGTTGGTATAGGAGCATTTTTCCAAAATTTTAAGATTAGTTTTTTTCCTATTATTAAGCCGTAATCAAATAAATTCTTTTGATACACATTTAATTCCGAACTACCTTCTGTCATTCCGAAAATAATCCATTCTGGCTTTGGTGTCATTTTTATTTTAAACAGTTTTGTGAAAATTTCAAAGATTTCAATCCAAAACCTTTGAATTTTTGTACAAAAGATGAATGAGTGTGCTATAGTAGCTTCTTGACACTGGCATTTATCACAGATTGTGGAAATGCTAGGGAAAAATTTATTTAATTTAGTTTTTGAGTAGTATAATCTGTGTATTATTTTAAATTGTATTACGTTAATTGAGCATTTGTGCACATTTAATAAGTATTCTTTCCACCTTTCATTGGAAATTTTAATGCTTAGTTCATTTTCCCATTCATCTCTAATACCTTCTGTTGTTGGTATTACTGCATTTAGTATAATATATATATGTGAAATTAAATTTGCTGTTTCTGCCTTTGTATTCATTACTTCATCTAGTAAGTCTAATGGCATTTTGTGAAATTCATGTGCATGTTTTTTCCAATAATCACATATTTGGAAATATTTAAAATACTGATTGTTACCCAGATTGTATTTTAGTTGTAATTGTTTAAATGATAATAATTTTCCCGTATCATACAGATCTCCCCAAATTTTAATTCCTGCTCTTTCCCATTGTATAAATGCTTTGTCTATAATTGAGGGTTTAAACAGGGGTTTTTTAGCAATAGGAGATAGGAGAGATAAGTTTCTTAATTTTAAATTGTATTTTGTTTGTTTCCAAATTCTAATTGTACTATGTATAATTGGGTTTTTGTTGTAGTTTGTATTATTCACTGTCTTTGGTGAAAGAAGGATCGCAACAATATTAACATAGAACTATAGAAACATAGAAATTAGGTGCAGGAGTAGGCCATTCGGCCCTTCGAGCCTGCACCGCCATTCAATATGATCATGGCTGATCATCCAACTCAGTATCCCGTACCTGCCTTCTCTCCATACCCTCTGATCCCCTTAGCCACAAGGGCCACATCTAACTCCCTCTTAAATATAGCCAATGAACTGGCCTCAACTACCTTCTGTGGCAGAGAGTTCCAGAGACCCACCACTCTCTGTGTGGAAAAAATTCCTTCTCATCTCGGTCCTAAAGGATTTCCTCCTTATCCTTAAGCTGTGACCCCTTGTCCTGGACCTCCCCAACATCGGGAACAATCTTCCTGCATCTAGCCTGTCCAACCCCTTAAGAATTTTGTAAGTTTCTATAAGATCGCCTCTCAATCTCCTAAATTCTCGAGAGTATAAACCGAGTCTATGCAGTCTTTGTTCATAAGACAGTCCTGACATCCAAGGAATCAGTCTGGTGAACCTTCTCTGCACTCCCTCTATGGCAATAATGTCCTTCCTCAGATTTGGAGACCAGTTAAAGGGGGAGCAGTCCTCTTTCTCCATAATGATCCATTCTGGTTGATGAAAAGAATTATCCAACAATTGAATCATATTTCTAATATTTACTGACCAATAATAATACATAAAATTAGGGAGTGCCAATCCCACTACTACTTTGGGTTTATTCAGATGTGGTCTTTGTATTCTATGGGTCTTATAATCCCAAATAAAATTTGTTATATCTGAGTCCAATTTTTTTTTTTTAACTTTTTGGGTAGATATAGTGGACCAAGTATAGAATTTGAGGTAGAAAAATCATTTTTATTGCGTTTATTCGACCTATTAAGGACATCGGAAGCGTTTTCCAGAATTTAATTAAATTATGTAGTTTCTTAAGTGCAGGGTTTTAGTTTGCTTTAACCATGTCTTGATGTCTTCTAGTAATTTCAATACCTAAGTATTTAAATTTTTCCACAGCTATTTTAAAAGGAAATTGTACGAGATGTGTAGAATCTTTCGGTTTTATTGACATGATTTCACTTTTATTCCAATTTGTTTTATAGCCTGAAAATGAACCGAAATCCTCAATTAAATTTAAAATGTTGGGTACTGTACAAGTTCAACAGAGTATTCATCAACGTGCCGAATCTCCTCAATCTTCTGAACAAGTAGAGGCAGGGGTGGAAAACCCGGGGGAGACCAAAGGGGACACGTCCCCTCCATGGTTTGAGAGGTGGGGGACATCCCCCCCAAGTTTTTGTGATCTCCGCTTTAAAATCTCCGCTTTCTTCGCGACATTGGAGGTGGGACTGCTGATCAAGGGTGCCGATTGGATGAGAGAGATGTCGGTCAGCAGGCAATGGGGGCGGGACATGATGTGGGTGAGTGTGCGAATGCGCGTGTGTGGGTGCATGCGCGTGCGGCCGCCAAAAATATGTCCCCCGTCCCCTCCATGTTTTGATAGCGAGTTCCGCTCTTGAGTAGAGGTGATGATGAGTCTTGTATGTGATGGCATTGATGTGCTGGACCTAGGACAGTTCGTCAGAGACATGGACAACCAGGAATTTGCAACACAACATTCTCCACCACTGTCCCATGAATGAAGACAAGTTTGTGGATCATCGGCTTTCCCCTCCTGAGCTCATCGCCTCTGCCATGTTTCCTGTGACTGACCAGAGGACAATATCACACGAGACGGCCATGGGTCAGGGCTGGCACACAGAAGCTTCAACACACCTGACCCTGCTGTGTTGCTGAGGAAGATCTGGTGTCACTGGGAATGTGGAGCAGATCCTCTGTAAACTGCCCTCAGTGGAAGACCGTGATAGAGATGTGTTTTTAGAGCTCGGCTGTCAGCGAAGTTGGAGCAGAAAACTGCTGGAGGAACTCAGCGGGTCAGGCAACATCTGTGGAGGGAATGGACAGATGATGTTTGGATCGGGACCATTCAAGGAGACTCCATTCTTGTCTCCATTTACCATGTTGGATTATGATGACAGGAAAGGATCAAGTTTGATGATCATCGTGGACTGGAATGTTTGAAGGGGAAAGCATGAAATATCTGCCGACAAATGTGTGTGTGCCTGTGGTCAGTCGGGGACGGGCCTGGTGGCCAGGAAGGCTTCTGGACAAGATAGCATACCTGCTGAACTCCTTAAGTATAGAAACTGTCAACTCTTGCTGGACCTGCACACCCTTCCCTTGCTCTGCTGGAGAGAGGGTGGTGTCCCTCAACACACATGTAACACCAACAACGTCACACTGTGCAAGAACAAGCAAGATCACAGCGAGTGCACCAACTACAGGGACATCTCACTTCTGAGTGTTACGGGAAAGGCCTTTGCCAGAGTGATCCTGCAAAGACTGCACAGACTCGCTGACCTCAGGCACAATGCAGTTTCCATGGAGGCAGATCCACAATCGACACGATCTTCTCCCTGCGTCAAATCCAAGGAAAATGTCAAGAGCAGCAAACCCCATGTTCATCGCATTTATGGATGTTACGAAAGCTTAGAGGTGGTCATGTTTTTTGTGTCATTGCATTGATGTGCTGGAGCAAGGACAGATCTTCAGTGACATGGACATCCAGGAACCTGCAAAATAACGTTCTCCACCGCTGTCCCATGAATGAAGACAAGTTTGTGGATCATCGGCTTTCCCCTCCTGAGCTCAGCGACCATCTGCCACGTTTCCTGTGATTGACCAGAGGACAATATCTGACAAGACGCCATGGACCAGGGCTGGCACACAGAAGCTTCATCACACCTGACCCTGCTGTGTTGCTGAGGAAGATCTGGTGTCACTGGAAATACGGAACTGATCCTTTGTAAACTGGCCTCAGTGGAAGACCATGATAGAGATGTGTTTTTAGAGCTCAACTGTCAGTGAAGGTGGAGCAGAAAACTGCTGGAGGAACTCTGCGGGTCAGACAGCATCTGTGGAGTGAATCGACAGACAATGTTTGGATCGGGACCATTTACCTGGTTGGATTATGATGACAGGAAATGGCCACGATTGATGATCACCGTGGACTGGAGTGACAGATGATTGAAGATCCTGAAGACCCAATCTTGCTCCACGTTCTCTGCGACCTTCCGCACCTGGAGCTGGAGAAGCTGTTGAGGAACAATTTAGTTGGATTCCTTGTGGCCCTGGATCTCCTCCAGATTGTTTGAAAGGAAAAACATGACAGATGTGTGAGTGCCGGCGGTTGGCCGAGGAGGGGCCCTCGTTGGGTGCCGGAGGTCGGTCGAGGACGTGCCACCAAGCGAACACGGCATCTGCGGAGGGAATGGACAGATGACGTTTGGATCAGGATCCTTCAAGACTCCATTGTTGTCTCCATTTACCAGGTCGGTTTCTGACGACTGCAAATGGCCCAGTTTGATGGTCACCGTGGAATTGAATGGCCGAACATTGAAGATGCCAAATTCCCAATCTTACTCCACGTTCTACGCGACCTCCCACATCTTGGTGGGACTTCTTGTCGCCCCAGATCTCCTCCAGACGGTGTGAAGTGGAAAGCATGAAACATCTGCCGACTGATGTGGTCGGCTGCTGTTTGCGAGGAGCTTTCCCTCTGAAGACTTGCAGGAAAATGCCACTGGGCCAGATGATGAGTCAGAGCTGGATGAGTTTGACAAATTTCTTAAATGCCTTGGATTCCCTGTGCAACCCCAAGAGGGATTGGATAGCACGCAACAAAAGCCTGAAAATGGATGTCAGGACCCCAAATGCCGTTCGTGTAAAACCATCGGATATGAAGCCACATCGGTGGGGACCACACCGGAATTTCTCACTCCGTCCAACAAAGGCCCTTTTAAGAGCCACTACTAGAAAGAGCTACAACCTCTTCCCCGCCTGCACTCGCATCTGCATTTGGGATTTCATCGTCAACATTTCCCGGTACAACTGGCAGCGATCTGTTGCACGTGAGAATCCACAGCTTTAAAGAAATTTGTCAAACTCGTCTGGCTCTGACTCATCATCTGCCCCAGTGGCATTTTCCTGCAAGTCTTCGAGGGAAAGTTCCTGAGATTGACCAGAGGACAAGATCTGAAGAGACGGCCACGGACAAGATGTGGCACAGAAGTTTCATCTCATCTGACGCAGCTGAGTTGCTGAGGGAACCTCCCGGTGAGCACCGCGCAGCCGTACTGGAGCCAACCCAGGCACAGGCATGGAGCCGGTCAAGACCAGACTCACCTGGCGGTGGCTGTGAACAAGGACAGGCCCAGTGGCCAAAGTGACCTCTGAGAACAAAGGTCGAGGATGAGCCCACGGTGGATGCCGAATGTCTGTCGTGGACGTGCTGCTGAGAAGGAAGAGGGACCATCGGGACCACATTGGTCACTCATCACCCCAACAGAAGAAGGACTGCAGGGGCTGATGGACAGACTGTCTCAAGCTTGCAACAAAGACCAACTGAGAATCATCAGGGAGAAGGTGGTGTCCCTCAACACACGCGTAACACCAACATCGTCACACAGCACAAGGACAAGGGAGATCACAGCGAGTGCACCAACTACAGGGACATCTTACTTCTGAGTGTTCCGGAAAGACCTTTCCTGTAACACAGCCAGAGTGATCCTGCAAAGACTGCACAGACTCGCTGACCTGAGGCACAATGCGGATCCATGGAGGTAGAACCACAATGGACATGATCTTCTCCCTGTGTCAAATCCAAGAAAAATGTCAACAGCAGCGAACCCCATTGTTCATCGCTTTTATGGATGTTACGAAAGCTTTCGATTCTGTCAGCAGACACGGCCTCTACCAGCTACTGGAGAAGATTAGATGCCCGCCACATATTCTAAACCTCACTTGGTCCTTCCATGAGAACATGCATTAGTGGAATTTGATGAAGCTACATCGGACAGTTTCCCCATGAGAAGTGGAGTGAAGCAAGGCTGTGTCCCAACTCCCATGGTGATTGACATCTTCCGACATGCCCTTTTGTTCTTTGCCTTTCCAATAGACATGGAAGACGTGTATCTTCCAACCAGAAGTGACGAGATGCTCTTCAATGTGGCAATGTTGAAAGCCAAGATGAAGGTGAGAACTCCAGCCAGCTGATGATGCTGCACTCAGTTCTCCAAAAGAAGGACTTCAAGGGCTGATGGACAGACTGTCTCATGCTCGCACTTAAGACCGACTGGCAATCAACGTTAAGATGACTGTTGTCATGGGTCAGGGCATTCCACTCCCCTCTGAAATCACCATAAACACCACTCCGCTGGAAAATGTCTTAAATTCACCAACCTAGGATTTACGGTGACTGACAGCCACTGTCTGGATGAGAAAATCAATTCACGTACAGTAAACCACCTTCCTCTACAGCACCCACCTTCAAGAGACTAAGCAAGTGGACATGGAAGAACAGGAAACTCACAATGAAGACCAAGGTAACTGTCTACAACACGTGAGTGTTGAACACGTTACTGTACAGCAGTGAAGCTTGGGCGACACACCTACATCAAGAACGGTAAATGAATGGGAGAGGACCAAGAGAGGACCCGGCGGTGGGCAGCCTAGGACGGGACCGCAGTGGGTGCTGGAGGTCGGTCGAGGAGTGATGTGGTCAACAAAATGGGACCCGCGGCAGAACCAGGACAGATGTTCAGAGATATGAACGCCCAGGAACTTGAAGCAGGATCTTGGAACATAACTTTCTCCACCACTGTCCCATCAATGAAGTCAAGTTTGTGGATCTGCGGCTTTCTCCTGAGGTCAACAAATAGCTCTGTGGTCCTGCGGACATTGAGAACAAAACGTCTGCACTGGCAGCATTCCCTCAGATTATCAATCTCTCTCCTGTACTCAGACTCGTCATTACCCATTATTTGTCCAACAACGGTGGTATCGTCGGTGAAATTTAAAGACGGCATTGGAATGGTCTGGTTGTGTAGTCCTGGTCATAGAGCAGGGGACTGAGCACACAGCCTTGAGCTGGTCCTGTGTTGGTTATAGAGGAGGAGGTGTTGCCCGTTTGTGCTGATTGTGGTCTGCTGATGAGGAAATGGGAGATCCAGTTGTATAGGATTGAGCAGAGGAGATGTGTGAGGCAAGTTTTGTTTTAATAGAGATGGTGGTGAGTGCCTGGAATCCACTGCATGGAAGAACAGGAAACTCACAATGAAGACCAAGATAAGTGTCTACAAAGTGTGCGTGTTGAACACGTTACTGTACAGCAGTGAAGCTTGGACGACTTACATACATCAAGAACGGTAAATGAATAATTTTCATTTCTGCTTTCGTCGGCACATCCTGGGAGTTTCTTGGTTGGACAAAACCACCTTTGAATCTGTCCTCTGCCTGACCAACATGCCCAGCATCCCTGCGACCCTCAAACAGAAGTGTCTCTGCTTGCTTGGACATGTCCACAGGATGAAAAAATGGATGCATCCCCAGAAACATGCTGTAAGGGGAGGTCACCAATGCCCAGTTGTGGAGGCCAATACCAGAGTGGCATTTCAGTGACTTTTACAATGCGTGTGGGTACGGAGGGACATGGAACTTGTGCTGGCGAGTCAGAGTTGGTTTTGGCATTATATCTGGCATATTATTTAATTATTTCTTGCTGCATCTTAACTGGTCTGTAAATTCAACAACACACTGATAAAAAGTTCAGTATTATTAAACATTGAATCCGCTGAACTGCCTTCCCGTGCCTGGTATGGGATATCGCTCGAAACTTCAGGTAAGACCTTTACTTGGGTATCCTTCCTCTGCAATTCCTTACGAGATAGAGCTTACAAACAGTTGTAGAACACTCACTGGCAGCATATTGATGGCTCCCGATCTCTCACTGAAGCAGCTCCTATGTCACCAACAATGTAGACAGCTGTCGGTCTTCAAACTGCTCTGCCAATGCCACTTGTCACAAGTTCATTAGTCATAGTACCAAATTAGGCCATTCAGCCCATCGAGTCTACTCCACCATTCAACCATGGTTGATCTATTTTTCCCTCTCAACCCCATTCGCCTGCCTTCTCCCCATAACCTTTGACACACTTACTAATCAAGAACCTGTCAATCTCCGCTTTAAAAATTCCCAATGACTTGGCTTCCGCTGCTGTCTGTGGCAAATAATTCCACAGATTCACCGCCCTCGCCCCAAAGAAATTCATAAGTTACGTGAGCAGAATAAGGCCATTCAGCCCATCAAGTCTACTCTGCCATTCAATCAGGGCTGATCTATCGTTCCCACTCAACCCCATTGTCCTGCCTTTGCCCCATAACCCGATACCCGTACTAATAAAAAATCTGTCAATCTCCGCCTTAAAAATATCGATTAACTTGGCCTCCATCTCCATCTGTGGCAATAAATTCCACAGCTTCGCCACCCTCTGAATAAAGAAATCTCTTCTCATCTTTCTAAAGGTACGTCCTTTTATTCTGAGGCTATGGCTTCTGATCCAAGACTCTCCGACTGGTGGAAATATCCTCTCTACATCCACTTTTACTATTCGGTAAGTTTCAATGAGTAGCCCCCTCATCCTTCTAAAAAGAATAGGCCCAGTGCCGTCAATCACTCATCATATGTCAACCCAATCATTCCTGAGATCATTCTCGTAAATGTTTTCTGGACCAACACATGGTGGACTGAGGCGATGATGGACTGGGCAGTGTTTACTACTTTTTGGAGTCTTTTTCGTGCCCTGGAGAGGAAAAGACTACAAAAAGTAGTAAGCACTGCCCAGTCCATCATCGACTCTGACCTCCCTTCCATCGAGGGGATCTATCGCAGTCGCTGCCTCAAAAAGGCTGGCAGTATCATCAAGGACCCACACTATCCTGGCCACACACTCATCTCTCTGCTACCTTCAGGTAGAAGGTACAGGAGCCCGAAGACTGCAACAACCAGGTTCAGGAATTGCTACTTCCCCACAGCCATCGGGCTCTTAAACCTGGCTCAGACAAAACTCTGAACATTAATAGCCCATTATCTGTTATTTTCACTTTATCAGTTTATTAGGGTTTCTCAGCCCACTCTCTCAACGTAGTTACCTTCTGTTGTTTTTTAAAAGCTGCCCAATTCTCCAACTATCCCACTCACTAACCTTTGCAATGATTTATGCATTCTCTTTAATTTTATTCCTCCTTGTCTCATTTCTAAAGGTACATCTTTAATTCTGAAGCTGTGCCCTCTTGTCTCTCCCACTAGTGGAAACATCCCCTCACATCCACCCTATCCAGGCTTTTACTATTCAATGATGTTTCCCCCTCATCCTTCTAAACTCCAGCGAGTTCAGATCCAGAGCCACCAATCATTCTCATAAACCTCCTCTGCACCCTCTCTAATACCAGCATATCCCTCTTCAGATATGGGTCCCAAAACTGTTCACAATATTCGAAATGTGGTCTGACCAGTGCCTTATAAAGCCTCAGCATTACATCTCTTTTTATATTTTTTTAGAGTTACTCCAGCTTTTTGAGTTTATATTCCAGTAGTCTTGAAATGAATGCTAACCTTGCATTTGCCTTTTTATTTGTAAGTGTAGGATCGCTCAGTATTTGGAGAAACAATGGGCCTTTGGGATCGTCAGCGTTGCCCTGCCCTTCAAGCCCATGGCTGATGATCTACCTCCAACATTTTGCTGCACAGTGCCAGAGGGAAAAATCGAGCAGAAGCCCATTGAAGCCTCGTCACTACGGACTGCAACCTGTTCCAATTAGAGAGATCAGATGTCACCAGAAACCCACTGTAACCACTCAGGACACTGGTCTTCCAGGGTGCAGGACGTTACTCAGTACGTACCCTTCCAAAGGTTGTCTATGTAGACAGCAAGACTTAACCTATTGGGGTCATGAGGACCAGTGGGTGTATTGTCTAACCAAGGAGTTGTTATGAAGTCCTGACCTCCCTTTCTTTTCCAGCAGGCGACTCAAATCCCATCCACCCTTTCAAAGGACATTGTAAAAGCCACTAATAAAGAGCCGTGATCTTGTATATTGGTCTCTTTTTATTTTGTGTCTCTGGAATTCTTGACTCTCAATACATCTCACCAAAGCTAAGAAATCTGGTTATGGTGTAACTGGGGCGCAGGCACTAAATCCTGCCGAGGTAAAACAAGAATTTGGTTTTCTTTTGGGGGCGGGGGGGGGGGGGGGGGGGAGAAGGAGATGGAGCATGAATTACAGTAAACCCTTGCTATAGCGAACCACACTGGGAGGAAGGGGGGGGGGTGGTTGAAAGGGAGAGAGGTGGTGCCTGTTATTGCAAATGTTCTGCTACAACCAAATAAGGGGCTTAATATGTACAATATTGGAAAAAACAGCAAATATACAAACATACACTGCACAATAAAGAGTAAAAGGCACAAACTATACCATGCCTTGTGGTGGCACAGTGGTACTGCAGTAGAAGAATGTTTATGATTGAAATTCTTGATTCTCTGCACTTCTTTGCAAAACGAGCTGTGATTTGGTAGGAATTACGGCTCATCCTCTTCAGTCCCATTGTGCCCCCAAACCCCTCCCTTCATCTCTCCCCCCCCCCCCCCCCCCCCCCATACCATGTCCACTGAATACACCTCACACCCTGCCTCTGTCCAACATAAGTTATTTTAAGAATTGCGGAAAAGAGCTATGACCTTCGGTTTACAAAGAAATATTGTTAATCTAAAATTTTTGCCTTTCCAGCCCAGTGTGTGGCAGGATTGAATCTGAGGATAGACACTTGGTCCAGGACAATTCGGAGTGGCTGCATGACAGCCTCAAGGGGGAGGGGGAGCAGCCAGAAGTCACCGTGCAGATTGGCGCAAATGACATCGGTAGGAAAAGGAAGGAGGCCCTCAAATATGAGTATGGGGAGTTAGGTAAATATCTAACAAACAGGACCTCCAGTGTAGTGATCTCAGGATTGCTTCTAGTGCCACGTGCTTGTGAGGGTAAGACCAGAAAGATAGGGGAGATGAACATGTGGCTGAGGAATGGGTGCAGGTCAAGCCAAAGTCAAACAAACTTTATTGTCATTTAGAAATACATTGATATATGTAATTCCAAACAAAATTCCGTTGCATTTGGCTCCCCGTGTAACAGGATAATTAACAGAAGGATAAATGGATAAAAGGATAAATAGACAATGGTGGCAGCCCATTACATGGCATTCAGGAGTCTGATGGCTTGTGGAAAGAAGCTGTTGCAGAACCTTGATGGTCTGCTCCTTATGCTACGATATCTTTTGCCCGAGGGCAGCAGAGTGAACAGTCCGTGATGGAGATGTGTCAAGTCAAGTCAAACAAACTTTATTGTCATTTAGAAATACATTGATATATGCAGTTCCAAACGAAATTATGTCGCATTTGGCTCCCTGTGCAACACGATAAATTAACAGAAGGATACACATGGATAAAAGGATAAATAGACAATGGTGGCAGCCCATTACATGACATTCAGGAGTCTGATGGCTCGTGGGAAGAAGATGTTGCAGAACCTTGATGTTCTGCTCCTTGTGTGGGGTCTTTTATAATACTGCTGGCCTTAGACATGCAACGTTTGGTCGCAATATCCCCGATTGAGGGGAGAGAAGTCCCAATGATTTTTTCCGCTGTCCTCACCACTCTCTGCACGGACTTCCAGTCGGAGGCTTTACAGTCCCTAAACCAGGCAGAGATACAGCTGGTCAAAATACACTCTATGGTGCCCCTGTAGAAAGTGGTGAGGATGGGATGGGGGAGGTGAGCTTTTCTCATCCGGCGCAGAAAGTGCAACCGCTGCTGTGCTTTCTTAACTGTTGATGAGATGTTATTTGCCAAGGTCAAACTGTTAGTTACCTGGGGGCAGGGATTTAGGTTTCTGGACCATTGGGATCTTTTCTGGGGAGGAGACATTCATTACAAAAGGGACGGATTGCACCTTAACTAGACAGGAACCTATATCCTGACAGGCAGGTTCGCTAATGCTACAGGGGTGGGTTTAAACTAGATTGGCAGCTGGTGGGATCTTATACAGGACAGAGAGGCAGGTGAGAGGTTAGAATTTGGTATGGTGATGAGAGAAAGTATAAAGGACAGAATAGGCAGGAGAAAAGCAGGGAGCGAGGAAGGGATTTAAATTAAACTTATTTTAATGCAAGAGGCCTGTCTGACTGGTAGGCAGATGGGCATGGATAGGAATGTGTGACTGCGACATTGTAGCCATTACAGAAACCTGGTTAAGATAGGGACAGGTCTGGCAGCTCTATGTTCCAGGGTAAATGCTAAAGTCATAATTGGTTTCCACCGTGATAAATTTCAAAATCACTCTGAAGGAACTGAGAAAAAAAGAGAGATTAATGTAGGTTGAATGTTAGAACAAAATGAATATTTTTAAAACTTCTCGGTTGGTAAAACAATTGATTAAAGGATCTTTGCCACAAGGCAGTGTTCTAATTTTCAGATTTCAAACTCCATTTCATTGTTACCTGGAACAGCTGCCTCCATCAGCCGTGCATGGTACGGATGTGCACCCATCAATGCTCAGTGGGACTCGGGAGCAACGTTAATCATAAATATACATTATTAAATATCATGGGCTGCAGTCACATTTATCTAAATAGAAGTCGTTCTGTGGAACAGAAATATTTTCCACATATTTATTTCACAATTCATGAAAGCCTGCTGAGTTTATCGTGGCAAACCACAAATGTGCTGGAGGACCTCAGCAGGTCAGGCAGCATCGATGGTGGGAATGGACAGGCAGTGTTACGGGATGGGACCCTTCACAACGCTGCTACATTTATCATTGGATCAGATGAGAGGAGGTACTGTCATTTTTAAAGCACATTGGATAAATCCACAGGGCTTAAACAAGTCGTGGCGGTACAGTGGTACAGCGGTAGAGTTGCAACCTTACAGTGCCAGAGACCCAGGTTCGATCCTGACTAGGGGTGCTGTCTGTACCAAGCTTGTACGTTCTCCCCATGACCTGCGTGGCTCTTTTCTGAGATCTTCGGTTTCCTCCCATACTCCAAAGAGGTACAGGATTGTAGGTTAATGGCTTGGTAAAATTGTAAACTGTCCCAAGTGTGTGTAGGATAATGTTAATGTGCAGGGATCGCTGGTCAGAGCAGACTCTTAGGGCCAAAAGGCCTTTTTCCTTACTGTACCTTTCAATCGATCAATCAAGGTCAGAATGTGAGAGCCAGTAGCCACAACAGGCCAGAAGGCACCATATTTCAGCTACATGGAAACCACTAGGTATATTTGAAAAGACATAAATGGAGTTTAGTAATTTCAATTTCTATTCACTGGTTTCCTTGTTGTCGCATGCACAGAGATAGTGTTGGATGGTTTTATGCAAATTAAAATTATAGGTTATATTATAGACTCTAGTCACTTAAAATTGGCAAATGGAAAACAGCTGTACTAAAAAATCAATGAGTTCTGGCCGAGCTGAAATGTTTTTTTTAAATTAGCAAAACATTTCACAAATGGGCCAAACACTAGGTTGTTATGACATTACACAAGACACTGGGGCTGCAGTAAAAATAAATCTCTACCAAGGGGTTGGAATAGTGCTTTTATAAATGAAACATGAATTTTCCAGCTTGGCTGTTATTATCATCAGTTACCAGCTTCACTGTTATCAACCTTTCTCTATTCAACAGTTCCTTGTTGATATTTGAACTCATCTAAGCGCTTGGAATTTCAATGAGGTAAATAATGTCCTATTCTTCCCTTTTTAATTCGAGGCCACACATCCGCTCAGAAAATGTAATTTTGTTTTGCTATAGATATTCAACAAAATCATGAGACTTTGATCAAAAAGCTCAGGTCAACTTGCCCTTCTGAAGAGGACTTGAGATGCTGAGTAACGCATGGTTACAGTGTTCCTCCATATGCAGGCTGTGAGCAATTCTCACAAAATGCTTCCATCTTCAATGAACCAAGCCTTTTAGCCCATTAAAACTTTAACATTCATGGTCTGTAAAAGGCGTTCTCCACAACTGGAAGAGTAAAGTAATAAATGTTAGATCAGATGCAAATCTTGTCTCCGAATCCATGCTGCAACATCGAGGATACAGTGGTATATGGCAGACAAACTGCAACTGTAAATATTTCTCTCATGTCAAAGTCATACATCAGAGAAACATGTCTTTGAGCCCAACAAACCCATTCCATCATGCCCAGTAACACCAATCCCATTTTATTCTGCCCACATTCCCATAAACTCCGTCTCAAGAAGGGTTACGACCCGAAACGTCACCTGTTCCTTTTCTCCAGAGATGCTGCCCGATCTGCTGAGTTACTCCAGCCTTTTGTGTCTTATCTTCCCATAAACTCACCTAGATTCAGCCATTAGTCCAGAACCAGGGGCCACAGTTTAAGAAAATGGAGTAAGCCATTTAGAACGGAGACGAAGAAACACTTTTTCTCACAGAGAGTGGTGAGTCTGTGGAATTCTCTGCCTCAGAGGGCAGTGGAGGCAGGTTCTCTGGATGCTTTCAAGAGAGAGCTAGATAGGGCTTTTAAAAATAGTGGAGTCAGGGGATATGGGGAGAAGGCAGGAACAGGGTACTGATTGGGGATGATCAGCCATGATCACATTGAATGGCGGTGCTGGCTCGAATGGCCTACTCCTGCACCTATTGTCTATTTACTTACAGTGGTGTCAGTGACCAATAAACGGAAACCCTGAGCATTTCATAGAATGTAGGAGGAAACAGGAGCACCTGAAGGTAATTATAGCGTCACAGGGTGACTATGCATATTCCATGCAGAGCCAGGGGTGAGAATTGAACCTGGGTCTCTGGAGCTGAGAGGCAGCAGCTCTGATGGTGATGCCACTATGCTGTGCACTGAGTAATAAGGATTGAAAGCTTATATTAAATCCAATAAAAACGCAGATACCGCTGTCTTGATTTGAGCCCCGGAGGTTTTATTGTATAGTCACCGTCATTAAATGAGGCATTAGGTAAACAGTAGATGACTGATCTAATAAAACATTTTAGGTGGCAAGTATTTTCATTGTTAGTTAGGACTGCAGGGTTTTCATCAATTTTCTCTGCCTCCTTCCTGGTCCTGTCACAGAACATAGTACAGTACGTAACAGGAAAAGGCCCTTCAGCCACGTCTGTGTTCAACATGATGCTAAGATCGGGGGTTACACAAAAAGCTGGAGAAACTCAGCGGGTGCAGCAGCATCTAAGGAGCGAAGGAGATAGGCAACGTTTCGGGTCGAGACCCTTCTTCAGACTGTTCAGGGATCAGGGAACGGCCTGATGCTAAGACCAACTCTTATCTGCTTGCATATAATCAAAACCCCTCAATTCCTTGCCTATCCAAATGTCTCTTAAATGCTACTATTGTATCTGCCTCTACAACCAACCCGCAGCATGTTCCAGGCATCCACCAACCTCTGTAAAAAACCTTTCCTCCCGTCCCTTAAAGCTATGCCCTCTAAAATTTGACATTTCCATCCTGGGAAAAGGGTTATTTTTACATTATCATGCCTCATAATTTTATATAATTCTATTATATAATCAGGCATCCTTTGACGTTCCAAAGAAAACAATTCAAGCCTGTCTAATATCTCCTTGGAGTCAATACATCCTAATCTAGGCATCATTCTCGTATAATCACGTTAACACTTGTTGAATATCCTTCACCTGCAATCCTAGACAGTGAATGCAGGCAGGTCATTTAATACTCCTGTTATTGTAAGATAACTCCTTCCTTATCCTGCCCACTGGGGTGGCAGAAGGCACAGTGGTAGAGTTGCTGCCTCACAGCGCCAGAGATCCGGGTTCAGTCCTGACTACAGGTGCTGTCTGTGCAGTTTGTACGTTCTCCCTGTGACCACATGTGTTTTCTCCAGATGCTCTGTTTCCTCCCACACTCCAATGATTTACAGGTTTGTAGGTTAATTAGCTTCTGTAAAATTGTTTGGGGTTTGTTGGATCTTGTTAGTGTATGGGGTGATCGCTAGTCGGCATGGACTGGATGGACCAAAGGACTGTTTTCACGCTGTTCCTTTAAAGGATTATCCCTAGTTTAGTTTATTGTCATGTGTACTGAGGTACCATGAAAAGCTTAGTGAAACAGTGAAAAGTTAACCACTATTTTTTGCTTATTATAAGTTAATGAGTCATAGGAGCTGAATTGAGCCATTAAGCCCATCGAGACTACTTTGACATTTACCCGTGGCTGTTCTATTTTTCTCCCTCAACCCCATTCTCTTGTCTTCTCCCTGTAACTTACAGTTTTCTATTTGCCTGTGATATGGAAGGGTTAGATGTGAACACGACAGATCAAAGCAGATGAATCTTCTGATCTTCTGAATCCTCTGAATTTGTAGTCGGCAGGGCAGTACTCTGCAAATCGCCAACATGCTAAGGAAATGTAGAATGGTTCATTGTTTGCTTGGGGGAAGGTGACAAGGAGGTACACAATCAATAAAAATTAATCAGGAAGACAGTGAAACTAGACAGAGAACTCGGGTCGCGAGGGACAGAGAGAGAGGGAAAGCAATGGTTACTTGAAGTTAGAGAAATTGAAATGTTTAAGGCAGAGATTGATAGATCGTTGATTAGTGCGGGTGTCAGGGGTTATAGGGAGAAGCCAGGAGAATGGGGTTGGGAGGGAGAGATGGATCGGCCATGATTGAATGGCGGAATAGACTTGATGGGCCGAATGGGGAGATCTTAGAATAAAGGGGAGGTCATTTAAGACTGAGGTGAGAAAAAACTTTTTCACCCAGAGAGTTGTGAATTTATGGAATTTCCCTGCCACAGAGGGCAGTGGAGGCCAAATCACTGGATGGATTTAAGAGAGAGTTAGATAGAGCTCTAGGCGCTAGTGGAGTCAAGGGATATGGGGAAAAGGCAGGCACGGGTTATTGATTGTAGGTATGTTACAAAACTTACCTTGAGCAGCGCTGCAGTTCTGCCGCTCCCCGTGTGCGTGACTTTGGCGCCTTTCAGAAGGGGGAGTGTTTAAAGTGCCGTTTTTCGACAGACCGGGCAAATCGATCAATGTCGGGCAATTTCGTTGCTGAAGAAAAATCGCTCCGACATTTCATTCATGAAGGTATTTTTAAATTATGCTAGATTATTTATTAACTAGAGTAATTTAAAAATCATCTTCTAAAGCTGTGAGCGCCGACAACGGGAAGGATGTTACATAGGGGAGAAAATAAAGTGCACAGTTTATTTTTACATTAAAACTTGGTTTTTAGGAAGGCTTTAATCACATTTTCATGTTGCGAAATGGGGACAAAAAAAAATGTATTAACCGGCAGTGTTTTTCATGCCGACTTCACCGCAAACCACAACGTTCTAATCCACCGCATTCCACTAAAACCCACTCGCTAGTTGATTTAAATGGCCATTAATTTACAGGAATTAAACACTAAATTCCTTCCATTTGGCATATAAATTCATGATAAATTCATAAAATCATGTTATATTGTGAATTATTGTGTGAATGTTATTTGGACACTTAGGCAATTTAAAAAAGTTTATCTTTTCTTAAGAAATGGATAGATGTTTAGATCTAGTAATTGAATTTTGTAATAAGCTACAATTAGGTAACTAACTAATTATATGCTTTAATTTCAGGTCATCCAAGTAAGATTGTTTCATATTTGTTTCAGAATGCTTCAATCTATACTAACTGAAAATTTCATTGAGTTCTCTTAATTTTTAAGAAAGTTATGGGCTTTTGACTGTCCTGGATCACAGCTTTGTGTTAAGTCAATGGAAAGGCAATGGGGAACAAGATGCTAATTTCTGAGTATGAAAATGGCCATAACCTTTTTAATACTGAAGATATAAAAGTAAATTAGGTGTCAAATTAAACTTCTTTTTATGCTTTATCTGATGGGATAAATTGCAGACTTGATTTTTTAAATCTCAAAATTGTGTAACATTGCTACTGATTGGGGACGATCAGCCATGATCACAATGAATGGCGGTGCTGGCTCGAAGGGCCGAATGGCCTCTATGTTTTCTATCTTTCTAATGGTCTAATTCTGCTCCTATGATTAAAACAAATGTCCCTGCACTGCCCGGCCTCCCGTAGCCGCTGCTCTCGGTGCCGCTCCGGCCCCCAGTCTCCCGCTACCGGCGATGATGCCCCCCCTCCACCCCCCCCCCCCCCTGAGCCCGGGCCCGGGTCCTCTCTCTGGGCTGCACTGGGCCGCAGATGGCCATGGCAACCGCCGGGCCCGGGTCCTCTCTCTGGGCCTCACTAGGCCGCAGGTCGCCATGGCAACCGCCGGGCCCGGGTCCTCTCTCTGGGTCGCACTGGGCCTGGACCGGGGGCGGGACATCGGTCGCCATGCAACCGCCGGGCCCGAGCAGCCAATCCCGCGACGGCAGCGGCGCTGAGTGACGGGGCCCAGGGCCAATGGCAGCGCGCGGAGGCGGGCGGGCTGGCGGCCTGGAGACAAGATGGGGGGCGTGAGGCTGGAGATCGCGCGGGTAGGAGAGGGGGGACAGGGGTAACGGGGTAACGGGGTAACGCGCGGCGGGTAAAGGGGGTAGTGCGGGATAACGCGGGGAAACAACCCCCGAGGCCTATGGGGAATATGAGAGCCTAGCGGGAGGGTGCAAGACGGGGGAGGCTGCAGGAGGGTGGCTCACGGTAGGGCCAGTAGTCACTCACACTGGGCCAAAGGGTCACTCACAGTGGGTCAGGGATCACATACTGGACCAAGGGTCACTCATACTGGGCCAGAGGGTGTTGACACTGGGCCAGGGGGTCACACACTGGGCCAGAGGTGGCTCACAATGGGATAGGGGTCACACACTGGGCCGGGGGGGTCACTCACAGTGGGCCAGGGGTCACTCACAGAGGGTCACACACACTGGGCCAGAGGGTCACTCGCACTGGGCCAGGGGTCACACACTGGACCAAGGGGGTCACTCAAACTGGACCAAGGGGGTCACTCACAGTGGGACAGGGGTCATACATTGGGCCCAATGTCACTCACAGTGAGTCAAAGGGTGTTGACACTGGGCCAGAGGTGGCTACAGGCAAATGATTAAGGCACTGCAGGGACTGAGTTTGGAGGGAAGAGTTAACAGGAACACAAGGAATGCAGATGTGGAATCAAACAACACACATGTTCTGTAGGAAGTCAGACACAAAAAACTGGAGTAACTCAGCGGGACAGGCAGCATCTCTGGACAGAAGGAATGGGTGACATTTCTGGTTGTGACCCTTCAGACTTGGAAGTCAGCTGGTCAAGCAGCATCTGTGAAGGGACATGCTGATTTAAAATAAGGGCCAATTATTTAAAACTGAGGTGCATAAAAATGTCTTATTCCAGAAGGCAAAAAATCCCCAGCCCCTGAGATATGAGAAAGGTGTTTAAAAGGCTTTTAGATATGCAGGATTATGGATTATGCGCAGGCAGATTCAGACTGGAAGTCTGTGCAGAGTGGTGAGGACAGCGGAAAAAATCATCAGGACCTCTCTCCCCTCAATCGGGGATATTGCGACCAAACGCTGTGTGTCTAAGGCCAGCGATATTATAAAAGACCCCACACATCTCCATCACGGACTGTTCACTCTGCTGCCCTCGGGAAAAACATATCGCAGCATAAGGAGCAGAACATCAAGGTTCTGCAACAGCTTCTTCCCACGAGCCATCAGACTCCTGAATGCCATGTAATGGGCTGCCACCATTGTCTATTTATCCTTTTAATCCATGCCTATCCTTCGGTTAATTTATTGTGTTGCACAGGGAGCCAAATGCAACGTAATTTCGTTTGGAACTGCATATATCAATGTATTTCTAAATGACAATAAAGTTTGTTTGACTTTTGACTTTTGACAGATAAGAGTTTGATCTTGGCATCCTGTTCAGCACAGACATTGTGGGATGAAGGGTCTGTTCATGTGCTCCACTAGTCTATCTTTCTGAGGCAGTTGAAACCAGATCTATAGATATAATCTCCACCTGTGTGAGATCTTATTGAAACCTTTCTGACATTCCAAATACATGAAATCTTCAGGTCGTTCCGTAACTGCTCCAGCAGATACATCTTCAAAGAACTTCCAGTTGATTAGCTAAACATGACTTACCATTCATAATTCGATGTTGACTCTTGTCAACCATATTATTAATTTCTTAGGTATTTTACTATCACATCCTTTATTATATATCGCAATGCTTCCCTGCTATGATGTCAGGTTAACAAATGAGTAGTTCCCAATTTCTCTTCCACCTTAATAATCGTCAATGTGCAGGGACCATTTCAGGGTCTATAGAAGTGTGGATAATGGAGAGAGTGGTGGAAATAGCTTGGGCATTTCCAGCGTTTTCTGTTTTATTTCAAGTAACCAGCATCTGCATTTTTTTTAATGTCCAGGAAGATAACACCATTGTTCTCCCACTATCCATCGTTCATTAACAGGACAAACATTATTTGTCTGTGGAACTCGGCTCTGCGGGAATTTTCTACAGTACCTGTACTTCCTATATTCCAATAATGTTGCATTGCAGAAGTACTTGATTAACTTTAAAGCATTTGAGAAATGCTGAGGATATGAAAGGACTAGAATTGCTTACTCATAATAGCAATCTGATGGTCCAACTCAGCATGGGGTTTAGCTTTGTAGTTCAAATTCATAACAAGATATGTAGACAAATAACCATTTTTGCATCTGACTCACAAGGATGAAGAAGTAATGAGAACAGTACAGAACAGTTGTGTTCTGTCCCACGATGTTTGTGCCAAATGTGTCAAATTAAACAAATCTCTCCTGTCTGCATATGATCCATATCACCTCATTCTCTACATATCCAAGTGTTTATCTAAAGGCCTCTCAGATGCCACCATCTTTTTTGCTTCTACCACCACCCCTGCTGTGTAACAGGCCCCCACTACTCTGTGTAAACAAAAAAGCTTGCCCCACACATCTCTTTTAAACTTTTGGCCTCTCGTCTTAAAGCTGTGACCTCTAGTATTTGACATTTCTCCCCTGGGTTAAAGATCCTGCCCGCCCGATGTGTCTGGTAATTTTATATTCATGTATCAGGCCTCCCAGCAGCCTCCAGTGAAAACAATCCAATCCAACCTCACTTTGTAGCCAAGACCCTTTCATCCAAGCCGCTCTTGCACCCCGTCCAAAGTCAATGGATGTAACATATCTATCAATTTGTGGTCATTAGAAGTTGTTAAAGTGAAGGTAGATGTATTTTTCATTTTGAAGGAAAGTCCCGTCTGGAAACGTCTTCTGGCTACTCCCTCCACAGATGCTGCTTGACCCACAGTTCCTCCAGCGGCTTGTGTTTTGCACAAGATTGCAACATCTGCAGTCGATTGTGTGTTTAATTGTTTGAAAGATTGGGGAATTGAGGGCAATGAGTTAAATGCAGAGATTTAGCCCTGGAGTAAATCAGCCCTGGTTTTATTGAATTACAAAGCAGACTTGAGGGGGCAGATGACCTACTCTTTTGTTCTTGTCTTGTGTAAAGTTGCATTTGATTTCTGAAACACCACGTTGCAACTTGTGGATAGCACCCTATTGTTTTTGCACAGAAGTCAGTAAGTCTTTTGGCGACAACACTCAAAATGTTTAATTCAGATTGTGTAACAGTGCGGTCACGATGGCGCACTGGTAGAGTTGCTGCCTTACAGCGAATGCAGAGCCAGAGACCCGGGTTCGACCCCGACTACGGGTTCTGTGCACGTAGTTTGTACGTTCTCCATGTGACCTGCGTGGGTTTTCTCCGAGATCTTCGGCTTCCTCCCACACTCCAAAGACGTATAGGTTTATAGGTTAATTGGCTTGGTAAATATAAAAATTGTCCATAGTGGGTGTAGGGTAGTGTTAATGTGCGGGTTAGCTGGTCGGTGTGGACTCGGTGGGTCGAAGGGTCTGTTTCCGCGCTGTATCTCTAAACTAAACTAAACTAAATCCGATTGTGCTTTTCTTTGTCTCAGATGTTCATTTACCTGTCATTTCCTGTGACAGTGTTTTGGATCTCAAATCAAGCAGAGTACTTTGAAGAATATGTCGTCAAAAGAAAGGTCAGTGTTATGAGATGCATTTTTGCAGTTGTTCACCAGATAAAATTGAAATGAATACAAGAACTGGAATTTGAGAGAATCTGCTGAGATGTTCCAACAAGCCTGCAGATAGTTTTTTATTAACATTACCCTCTTGTTAGATTAAAGCTTGAATGCATAAGAATCTGTGTATTTCCTCCTGGTCAGATTTGTAGCTCTAGTGATGGCAAACGACTCCTGGGAATTGGAACGTCACACACTGTGAAATGGTAGAATGCATGTTAACAATGTGGATTCTATATTCTGCTCATAGGAGCACTCGAGACCTTTGCTGGAACTTCAAACAGTTTTTAAAAATCCCATTGTATTATGGCATCCGTGTTCTTCAACCACCATTTCCAATTTGTATTTTTCCAGAGAGAAATCTATCCGCCAGAAGAGAAGATGCACGTAAGTATCTAAACTCCTGATCCCATATATAACATAATTGTTGTCAGTGCAACCGGTTATAGATAAACAATGAGCACATTTCACCGCTTTTTATCAAAGTACATTTGTCATTTACATCAAGGGTTGAACTCCCTGCTTATTCCTGGCATTTGGGATGAGAGTCTCACACAGCTGCAGTTCCTTGTGAATAATATGGCTGCTTGGCATTAACCTTCAATAATTGCAAAACTGATGCTTTTACTTCATGGAGTGACCACAAGTTTTTTAAATATATGTGACCACATTTATCTGTTGTTTAGTTTTATTTAGAATTTGCAAAGATGGTCAGTGACCGCCAACATTAAGCTGGAGAGAGTACAGTGAAAACTTACAAGGATAATACCGGACAGGAGGGCCTGAAGTATAGGGTGAGGTTGGGAAGGCTAGGAATAGTGACTGCACAAGGTAAGGGAATCAAGAACCAGAGGACATAGGTTTAAGGTGAGAGTGGAAAGATTTAGTTGTTATCAGGCAACTGAACCATTCTTTCACAACCAGAGAACAGTCCTGAAATACTGTCTACCTCTTTGGTGACCCTCGGACTATCCTTGATCGGACTTTGCTCGCTTTATCTTGCACTAACGTTATTTGCTTATCATGTATCTATACACTGTAAATAGCTCGATTGTAATTGTCTTTCTGCTGACTGGATAGCACGCCATAAAAGCTTCTCACCATATCTCGGTACACGTGACAACAAACTAAATTTAACTCATATGTACTTGAGGGCCAACCTTTTCACTCTGTTATTAGTTGTGAAAGTACCTAACTTGCATTTGATACACCCTCATCCACTGGAGCTGGTGAGTGCAGGTTATATATCCTCACTTACACATATCTTTCAAGTAAGTTCAGCCCCTGAGCTGTTTCTAATGATGCTCCTTTCTGATCACAGCGCAAAGAACTGGAAGACTTCAAGGAACGGATGAGGGAGAAGCGGGAACAGAAACTCCTGCGTCAAGCAGAAACACAGAAAGTTCCGGAACAGTAATACAGAATCAGAAGTTGCCAGTATGTAACGGGCAAAACTTCAATTGATGCAGCCTGTTGGAATTTTGCAAAATTATTATTTCTTCTGGGGAGCTTTATCAGCATATCTTACCATTACCTTACCATTTCTGTCATGACCTGATGAACTTAAGTTATTTTTAAAAATAAAATTCTTGAGTATAATTATACTGCGGGCAACAACTGTTTTACAGACTTTGACGTACATTTTCCAGGCTGC
This sequence comes from Raja brachyura, assembly GCA_963514005.1. Next base: position 25,868,955 of record OY740816.1, on the reverse strand, counting down.
TCACTATTCATGGGTGCTTTTTCAATTTTAGAATTGACATTGATGCGTTAACCTCTGGCGGTTCTCTGAGCAGGGATAATACATGAGGTCACGGCTGCACTTTGCTGGGCTTTAAACTGAGTCAACCTAGTTTTGACTCCTGTATTGCTCTGAATTTAACTAAATGAGGTAGGTGGTGATTCATTTAAAGCTTAAAGTTGTCTGTATTTTGCTAATGCCAATACAGGCATATCAGGGCTGCCAACTCTCACGCTTTGAGCGTGAGACTCACTCATTTCGATAAATTCTCACGCCCTTCACGCTGATCACAAATTTCTCACGTTCTGTCGTGAGAAATTCTTTGATCAACGAAAATTTCAAAACTCAAATAAACTGCATGGGCCGCGGGTGTTCGAGAGCCGGGGCTGAGGGAGTGATGGAAGCAGAACCAGCGACAGGGACAGATGCGGGTTGCCGGCGCTGGCAAGTGTTTGCGGGGCCGGCGAATGTTTGCCGGGGACAGATGCCGGGAACGGGGCTGGCGAGTGTTTACCGGGCTGGCGAGTCGTTCGCTGCAGCTCCGGCTATGGAGCAGCCCCAGTGCAAGAGTCCCGGGCCGTCGGAGGTGTCGGAAGCGTTGCGCCGCTGCTGTGAGAGTCTCTGTGCCGAAGGGACAGAGACTCTCCAAGGGAGGCAGAGAGAGAGAGAGGGGAAGGAGACAGGGGAGAGAGTGAGGGGAGACAGAGGGGGAGAGAATAGGGAGATAGAAGAGGGAGGGCGGGGGAAAGAGAGTGGAGGGAGAGAGGTAGAGAAGAGAGATAGGGAGAGAGGGAGGAGAGAGGGAGAGAGGGGAGAGGAAGAGAGCGGAGAGAGGGAAGAAAGGGGAGAGGGGGGAAAGAGGGAAACGGGGAAAGAGAGAGGGGGGGCAAAGAGAAAGAGGAGATAGAAACAGGAGAAAGAGGGGAGAGAGCAAGGGGGAGAGTGATGTGGGAGGGAGAGGTGAGAGAGCAAGGGGAGAGAGACGGAGAGAGTGAGGGGAGAGAGTGTGGACGGAGAGCGAGGGGGAGAGAGAAGAGAGGGGGAGAGATAGGAGAGGGAGAGAGGGGGGGGGAGGCGGGGAGAGAGAAGAGAGAGGGAAAGAGGGGGGCGAGAGAGAGAGGGGGGAGAGGGGGAGAGAGAGGAGAGAGGGGGGAGAGAGAGAGGGGGGGAGAGCCCCTGGTTCTGGACTCTCCCAACGTCGGGAACATGTTTCCTGCATGTAGCATGTCCAAGCCCTTAACAAATGGTAACAGAATACTGAGTGAGTATAATTTTATGGATGAGAAATTGTGTTCAACCAATTGATGACTTCGTTGACAAAGTAACTGGCATGTTAGATAACAAGGAAGCTAATGAATGTAGCAAATGTTGTTATCCATAATTTGGTCTGTGAAGTGCCCCACAAAGGATTACTGCATTAGATAAGCACCTGTGTGCTTGAACATAATAGGTTAAGTCCAGGGGGTCAGATATGGGGCTTTATATGTGGGCCAGATATATGTGTAGGCCAGAGGTTTGCACCCTCCTCCCACACCCTCCCCTCCCCCCCCCCCAGTCGCTCCGCTCCCTCGGGCTTGGTCTCTTGCAATTTCTCACTCCCAACTCTCACCCAATGTTGGCAGCCCTGGGCATATGTTCCACCTGCTTTGTCTCAGGGCTTGCCAGTGAGAAGTCTGATGAAGGGTCTTGACCTGAAACGTCCTCCATTCCTTCTCTCCAGAAATGCTGCCTGTCCCGCTGAGTTACTCCAGCATTTTTATGCATATCCCTGCAAGTGAGAGTTGTGCCAAAGCCAAAATGATTACAAAATGGATACAGTTTCTAAATTCAGGCTGCTTTTTAATGCTTCTATCTCGAGGATGTGTTTGATTTATAGCATTGATGGCTCACCTCACTTTGCATGCTTGGTTCCAAAAAATGTACTTGCATGAGAGAGAAATAAAACTGAAGAAATAGAAACAGGCTGCTCTCATGGGGGAAACTAGGTTGGCCCAGATAGTTATTTTAGTAATGTGTAGGAAAGAACTGCAGATGCTGGTTTAAATCAAAGGCAGACACAAATGCTGGAGTAACTCAGCGGGACAGGCAGCATCTCTGGAGAGAAGGAATGAGTGATGTTTTGGGTCGAGACCCTTCTTCAGACTGAGTTATCTTAGTAAAATATACAAGCTGGGTTTTACAGACTTTGATATCAGGTCACACAGAATTACTCTGATATTAGCTTGGGTGACATTATGGAGAACAAAATAATTGAATACATAAGCATTCATGGGGTGAGTCATGGGACAGGTGATATTGTAAATATCAAAAAGTTACAGAGAACCAAGAGAGAGCATTACAGGTGACAATTTGCATTCATACAGAGCCTATAATGTTACAATGTGTTTAAGGAGAAGTTAGCAAATAAATTTGATACTAAGCTATGTTAGGAGATATTGGACTATTTGCTCAAAACCTAGTCATCTAGATATATTCTAAGGAGGGTCGTAAAATAGAGTTGGGAGAGATGAAGAAGTTTAAGGAATTCCAGAACTTGTGGTCAAGGTAGCTGAAGGCACAAAAGACTGCAGATGCTGGAATCTAGAGCTGTAAACCGAGAAATATTTTTTTAATTTTTATTTATTTATTTTATTAGAAGCAATTGTACAAGGATAAGACCAAAAAATTGTTTTTAATAAAAAATAAATAAAGGGAAAACAAAGAGAAGAAGAAAAGAATGAAGAAGTAAAATACAAAAGAGCATGAAAAAAAACCCTAAGCTACCAAAGAAGTGCAGGAGAAAAGAAAAGAAATGAGAGAATATGGAGATATACCTCCCCCCATACCCATCCCTGTCATCTGATTTAAATTTAAATTTGTGTTTAACCATTCTGTTGTTGCAGAAATTCAGTATAGGGTATCCATGTTTTAAGAAATTGATCTGGATTTTCCGCCAAGACAAGCCTAATGTTTTCCAAATGTAGTGTCTTGGACATGTCCGTAATCCACGTCTTCACTATATGGACTGTTGTCTGTGTCCAAAATTTGAGTATTAATTTTTTTGCCGTTATTAGACCGTAATTGAGGGAACGTCTTTGAAATATCGTTAGCTTAGAGCAGGCCTCTGACACACCGAACGTGATAGTTTTATATCTGGTTCCAATTTAATTTTAAGTATTTTGGAGAAGGTAACAAATATTCCCCTCCAGAAGTTTTGTAACTTTATACAGGAAGCGAAATAATGGGTTATAGTTGCTTCTTGGAGGAGCCATTTATCACAAATAGGAGAGATGTTTGAGAAGATCTAGTTCAATTTGGTCTTTGAATAGTAGAGTCTGTGCAGTATTTTAAATTGTATCAGGGAGTGCTGAACATTGAGAGAGGGCTTTCCTCCCAGCTACCCTTTGAGAATAATAAACCCAATTCATCTTCCCATGCTCGCCTATGCATTTCAGAAGATGAGATGTGTGCAATTAAAAGAGTATTGTAAATGTAGGATATTAACTTACTGGTATCCGCCTGTTTATTCATGCATTCGTCTAATAGATCTGGACCCATAGAATGACAGTCTTGTGTATGTGTTTTCACATAGTCTCAGATTTGAAGATATCTAAAAAAAATTACTTGCTTTCAAATTATATTTCTCCTGTAATAGGAAGAGAAATCTTACAGTGAAAAGACTTGGTATATCTGTTCTGATGCAGTGCAAGCGAACAAGAGCTCATGATGCTTTATTTTTGAGCAAATTAACAGAAGCAATTACCATTTTAAGAACGTGACTGGGAAGGAAATTAGTTACGGTCTGTGTGACAACAAGTGCATTAATTTAATGAGTGTAATTGCTTGGAACTGTAGAGTCAGAATTAGGGAAACATCAAAACAGTCTGTGGGTTCAGGCACGTGCTCACATGTATTATTTTCACCAAATCATAACCAATCAAGCATTCTTCATTGCTCCATTTTTATTATCCAAAAATAACATATTATGGTTGTCCAAAAGCAACTTGTGTATTAAGGAGGTGTGATTACTGTTGTTATCCGTTCTGGTGGAAGTGATTGATTGACATTTTCTAAACAAGGTGCACTAGAGGGTTTGCTTTAATTCTGATTTCCTTTCTAAAAGCATAGATGGTTGGAGTGTCTGGTAAGTTATCATTACCTCTGTGGGGCAGGACATCCTCAGTCTATTAAACAACAGGGTGCTGTCCTTCAAACTAATTTGCTTGTACTGAACCTTTTTAACAAGCGGCTCAATTCAAACATTACAGGGAACTATGCATTGATTATTGTCTTTGAAAGGCTCAGGAAACATTTTGTATGAAAATGGTAGTTATAGGCGACAGAATGACGCAGCGGTAGAGTTGCTGCCTCACAGCGCTTTCAGCACCAGAGATACGGGTTCAATCCCGACTGCGGGTGCTGTCTGCACGGAGCTTGTACATTCTCCCCGTGACTCCCCGTCCCCGTGGGTTTTCTACAAGATCTTCGGTTTCCTCCCACATTTCAAAGACGTACAGGTTTGTAAGTTAATTGGCTTACAATTTACCTCGCAATTGGCCCTAGTGTGTTTAGGATAGTGTTAATGTGTGGTGATCGCATGTCAGTGCAGACTCCGTGGGACAAAGGGCCTGTTTCTGCGCTGTATCTCAAAGCTAAACTGAAAGACCGCACCTGAAGTATTGTGTGCAGTTTTGGTCTCCTAATTTGAGGAAGAACATTATTGCTATTGAGGGAGTGCAGCGTAGGTTCACCAGGTTAATTCCCAGGATGGCAGGACTGATATATGATGAAAGAGTGGGGCAACTGGGCTTGTATTCGCTGGAATTTAGAAGGATGAGGGGATCTTATAAAAATATATTAAATTCTTAAAGGCTAGATGCAGGAAAAATGTTCTCGATGTTGGGCAGGCACGTGCTGTGAGTAATTAGGCAGAATTTCTGCTGCCTTTCACTCGGCTTGAAACTGACGGCTCAGGCAGCGCTGACGGCACGTGGGCTGCACAGACCTTCGCGTGTTACAAGTGCTGCGGATGAAAGGCAGGGAGAATTATGCCTACCTAGTAGATCGATCTCTTAGATATGCATAATTCTCCCATGCCTTTACTATTTATATTTAATAATTGCCATTTCACAATTTTAGTCAGGGTAGGCAGTGCGTACCTTGCCTACCCTGACGGCACGTGCCTGATGTTGGGGAAGTCCAGAACCAGGGGTCACAGTTTAAGAATAAGGGGTAAGCCATTTTGGATTGAGATGAGGAAAAACGTCTTCACCCAGAGAGTTGCGAATCTGTGGAATTCTCTGCCACAGAAGGCAGTGGAGGCCACTTCACTGGATGTTTTCAAGACAGAGTTAGATTTAGCTCTCTGGCTAAAGGAATCAAGGGATATGGAGGAAAAAGCAGGCACGGGGTATTGATTTTAGATGATCAGCCATGATCATGTTGAATGGCGGTGCTGGCCCGAAGGGCCGAATGGCCTACTCCTGCACCTAGTTTTCTATGTTTCGAAAACAAAACCCTAATTTTAAACAATTTGCATTGAGCTATTTATTACCCAATGTGGGAATCAATTTTGTAACACGAATTTAACTGGTAAATCTGCCAGCACATGCATCAGGGCTTTGCATTTGCACGTGATAGTGGTTTTAAGGCTTGGAGAGCCTGAATCTGCTCATCCTGTAACCCCTCTCGCCTGCCAGTACTGACATTGTGATAAATACATGTAGGCTACTCTTACAGTACGCTTTATCCTCACTCCCTGTACCACCAGCCTCCACCTCTGGAATCATCAGTATCGCTAAATGGTTATGAAGTCATACCGCACAGAAATAGGGTCCTTCGGCCCAACTCGTCCATACCGACTCAGCTGCCCCATCTATACTAGTCCAATTTACACTTGTTTCCCTACTCCTTCTAAAGCCTTCCCATCCATGTACCTGTCCTTTAGGTGTTGTGATAGTCCCTGCCTCAGCTATTTCCTCTGGCAGCTTGTTCCATATACCCACCATCGTCTATGAGTAAAAAGGTTTCCCCTCGGGTTCCTATTAAATATTTCCCCTCTCGCCTTAAATCTACACCCTCTAGTTCCTGATTTCCCCAATCCTGGGAAAAAGATTCTGTAAATTCACCCTATCTATTCTCCTCGTGATTTTATACTCCTTTATAAGATCACCCCTCAGCATCCTGCAATGCAAGGAATGAATTCCCAGCCTGCCCAGCCTCTCCCTGTAGCCCAGGCCCTCTTGTCGACCATCCCTACAGAAGCTCCACTGATGAGGACAGGGAGCATGCTGTTGTGTTCACCCCCTCACTTCCAGTGTTGTCCATGTTAATCGGGAGAAGTCGCTGTTGTTTCCTTTGTTCTTTCAGGACACTCTATTAGTGGTGCAAGATCATCTTTCTGCTGATTACCTATATCCAAAAAGTTTAAAGATCTTTATCAAAAGCTGTCTTTCCCCTCCATGTGCATGCCAGCTTTTTTTATTAACAAGGATTTCAACAACAGTCCCTTCAAAATGCAGTTCATAAAAATGTTAATTGCTTGGCTAATACGTTTATATGTTTAGTAATTTTTTAAGGATAATTTTTGTTTATGCAAATGACAGGAAATTTCTGGAGGAAAGGTTATGAAAACCAGCGGCGTGAAGCAGCCTGTTCAGTGTCGTAAACAACCCTTAACACACAGTCCTAACAGCCCTACCATTTAATTGGATACATTAATTAACACAACTCTCATACTTTTTTGAGCTTTAACTGTTCTCAGATCAAGAGCCAAGAAACAAAAGGGCGTACGTAGGAAGGAATTGCAGGAATTATTGGTTTACACCGAAGATAGACACAAAATACTGGAGTAACTCACCGGGTCAGGCAGCATCTCTGGAGAGAAGGAACGGGTGACGCTTTGGGTATCTATTCTACATTTTCCTTGATATTTATCCCCTTTGATGTCTCGATTTCACACCTACCCTTCCATATCTCTGTGTTTCTCTCTCGCCTGACTCTCAGTCTGAAGGATCTTGACCCGGAACATCACCCATTTCTGTTCTCCAGAGATGCTGCTTGACCCACTAAGAAACTAAAGAGCCTCGGCTGAATCTTTTATTAATTATATTTGTATAAAAATCTTGCCTTTGTGTGAACTCTCAGTCACGGAGCTGTGGAGCATGGAAACGGCCTTCAGCTCACCTTGTCCATGCCGACCAAGTTGGCATATTGGGTCATTTACATTTTCCTGCATTTGCCCCATATCTTTCCAATCCCTTCCTATCCATAACTCTGTCCAAATGTCTTTCAAAAGTCACAATTGAAAATGCTTCCATAGCTTCCGCTAGCAGCTCATTCCAGATACGTTCTACTCTCTGAGTTGCCCCTAAGGTTTATTTTAAATCTTCCCCCTCTCACCTTAAGCCTTTGCCCTCTAGTTTTCCAATCCTCTAGCCTGGACATTCACTTTATCCATGTCCCTCAGGATCTTATACACCTCCATAAAGTCACCCCTCAGCCTCCAATGATGCAAAGAGAAATATCTCATTCCCTAGTTGGAAGAAATGTCCAGCTTAATTAAACCTGGAAACATCCTGGTGAATTTCTTTTGCACCCTTTCCAACTTAATAGTATTCTCACATCTTCAAGGATGAAAGGAGGTCAAGAAGAAAGAATAAGTGAAGGAAATCAACTTGATTTTAAAGATCTTAAATTAATGGATTCTCCTTGATATTCAAAAAGCTTTCATCTTTGTATTCACTGATTTATGGCATTAAAACTGCTTTTTTGGAATGTTGTGCAATTCATACAAGGTTCATAAGTGATAGGAGCAGAACTAGGCCATTCATCCCATCAAGTCTACTCTGCCATTCAATCATGGCTGATCTATCTCTCCCTCATAACCCCATTCTCCTGCCTTCTCCCCATAACCCCCGACACCGGTACTAATCAAAGTTACTAATCTGTGATCACCCATGATCTGATGGAGGACAAATGATAAATAGGTGAATGGATAGGCATGATAGAGGAAGGCATATTCCTTCTAAATTATCTGACTCATGAAGAACATATTGAAATAACAGTTCAAGAAAGATTGAGACTGTTTCAAAGTTGGACTGGAATCGTGAAATAGCTTTCTAATCTGAAACACGTGCAAATGATTATTGGGGGAATTGATTGGGTGAATGCACATAGTGGGGGAATCGGGAACCGGGGGGATAGGTCTATGGTGAGCGAGGAGACATTTAATAGGAACCTGAGAGGAAACCTTTTCTCACAAGAGTAGTGGTTATATGGACTATCAGAAAATGCAGTCGAGGCAGGTACTACAACAAAATGTAAAAGACATTTGGACAGGTAAATGGATAGGAAAGGTTTAGAGGGATGTGGGCCAAATGGGACCAGTGTAGATGGGCCTTGTTGGTCAACGTGAACAAGTCGGGCTGTTGGACCTGTTTCCATACTGTATGTCTTAAAGGAAACGTGCATCTTTCGTGACACGAATACTACTTCAAGCATTTTATAGCAAATTAAAGGCTTTTGAAGATGGTCTCCTAAAGGAACTGCATCAGTCCATTTCTGCTCCGCAAGGTTCCACAAGCAAGGAGTGAGAGGCTGGCAACTGATGAGGGTTGCCTTGTGGACAAGTCACGGGCTTTGTGATTTTCCGCAGTAACTATTTGCAGGTTGTATATTTCTTAAACTAGGATTTAAAATTAAATAAATGTAATAAATAAATAAATTCCACTGTCCCCTCTCATCCATTATCCCATTTATTCCTCTGCATCTAATGGGCATCAAGTTCCTTTAAGACAAACTGTATATCATTGACACAGTGTGACAATGCATTCCATGATCTGCCACTAACCCCATTCCCCACTTCTCTGAGTGATGAAACTTCTCAACCTTGTTAAACTTTGTCAAGATTTTTTTTTAAATCTACAATAAATCTATTTTTTAATCTCCTTACTATTAGTCAACAGACTTTATTTTTGTCTATTCTTTTCTCAAAGGGTCAAACCCTATTCACTGTGGACTTTTTTTGTTGCACTTGCATGATGTTGGTCTAGTTACCTAGCATTACTGAGTATTAATTTGTTTCATTATTGATTATTGTATATTTGTGTGTTTTGCTTTCATGGGTTGGTTAAACTGCAACAAGTACAAAGGTCATTGTTCCAATACTGCTACATGTGACAATTAAATACTATTGACCATTTAACCACCTCCAATTTAGCTGACAGAACAGATTACTCGCTCTTCATTGCGTTTCCAAAATCCTGTGGTTAAGAAAGGCATTTGTCCAATATAAGATTCAGCTCTCCTGCGCTAAACCTCTTATAGATCCTAAGACTTCCATTCTCTTTTCAAACCCCAGTGGCATGACTGAGAATAAAATAGCGTGAATTCAAAACAAATTTTAAAAAGAGAAAGAAAAATCTTAAAGAAAATAATCAAAAATGTAATTCCAAAAATCTCTCTTCGCTGGATATTTTGAAGGCAGAGATAGAAAGGATCTTGATTAGTACGGGTGTCGGGGGTTATGGGGAGATGGCAGAAGAATGGGGTTAGGAGGGAGAGATAGATTAGCCTTGAATGAATGGCAGAGTAGTCTTGATGGGCCGAATAGACTAATTCTGCTCCAAACACATGAACTTATAAGACATGTTTAAATTGATTCCTTTCTAGGCCAGAAAAGTTCAATAGTAATAGTTCAATCATTGACACACCTTTATGGTGCAAAGCCCCACCTTTATTTTCTAGGCCATTGTAATTAATAATTAAGGTGCAAACATTACAGCCTGAGCTGACCCCTTTATTGTCGAGTCCAATCACAGCCCCCTTCCCACGGGCCACTGGGCAGTGTACACATTGACAGTAAAGAAAACATTATATCAGCAGTGAAATTTGAGTTGTTGACTTTAATACCTCCCATCATTATTAAACGTGAATTATTTTAGATTGTGCAGTAGAAATATCAGGAACCAAGCCCCAAATTTTGGGAGTGGCGACGCTGCCCTGGCAGCAGCGGCTCGCCTGCAGTCCGCCTGTTTTTTTTTGTTGTTTTCTTGTCTTGTTTTAGCGGGTTAATTTGAGTTATGTAGTGTATGTGTGTGGGAGGGATGGTAGAAACGTTTTAGTCCCTTCCTTTTGGGGGGGACGCGACCTTTCCTGTCGTATCCCCCGTCTCCGTCTGCGCTGAGGCCTAATGGCAGAACTGACAGCCTCCAACTGCGACCGACCTCGAGGCTCCGGAGGCAGAGCCAGCCAGGACTTACCAGCGCGAGGCTGGCCGACTTCGGGGCTGCGGCAGATTCAGGCATTCCGGCAGCCCGACTCGGAGCTGTGGCAGTGACTTTGGAGGTTCGGCCACGGGCCCAGTGGACGACATCGTCGGGAGTTCGCAGGTCACAGGTTGGTGACCTGTTTTTCCGGAGCTCCCGCGGCAACAGCTGCATCCGCTGGACTGGAGGGCGGCAGCCGGGCCGCGGAGTTGAACCGGTCCGTTTGCGGAGTGCAGTTCAGCCGTGGGACTTATTTACATCACCTGGTGCGGTCACAACATCGGAGGCCTGGGTCGCCTCAGCGCAGAGGAAGAGGAAGAACAAGAAGGAAAGAGACAAAGAGAAGATTTTTGCCTTCCATCACAGTGAGGAGGTGTCTGGTGAACTCACTGTGGTGGATGTTAAATATGTGTTTATTGTGTGCTTTGTTATTTATTATATGTATGACTGCAGGCAACAAAATTTAGTTCAGACCGCAAGATCTGAATGACAATAAAGTTTTCCATGAAGTGTTCAGACAGGAATATACTTGACTGTTTGAAATCTCCTTGAAGTGTAAAATTTAATTTAATTGAAGTATCAACTCAGTCGGAGAGTTTCATTATTTAACACGTATCATGCAAATAATTCCTCTGAGAAAATGTAAGTGTTGCATATCGATGAAATCGCCAGATGGGAGAAACATTTCTGAACATTACACAATAAAGACCATTCAGTCAAGAAAATCTATTTAAGCCAGAGTAGGAACATTCAAAAATCAATGTAATGACATTTAATTAAAATTTCATGTAATTAAATACATGGGAAGAGAAGGCATTGCAGTGTAACAGTGCTTAACTGTGTCTGAGGATTACTGAATGGGTATTCTTTTCAATCAGAGCACAGAAAGAGGCAATTTAACCTGCAAGCCTCTGCTGGCCCTTTGACTGATTATCTCCATTTGCCTGAATAAATCCTTCCCCACTCACAATTATACTTCAGCAAAATAAGATGCAAGGAGATATTCGCCCAAGTTACTAGACAATCATCTCCAAACCAAGGGGCATCATCCCTTTATCTTCATGAAGTCTGGAGAAGGGTCACAACCCGAAACGTCACCCTTTTCTTCTCTCCAGAGATGTTGCCTGTACCTAACCTAGAGTTGCCAACTGTCCCGTATTGGCCTCCACAGCCTTCTGTGGGAATGAATTCCACAGATTCACCACCCTCTGACTAAAGAATCTTTAAACTCTGCTTTGCGGTAACTGGCTGTGAACCTGGAGCAGATCTCTTGCAAGGACGTGCCAGGACGTCATTCCAATGCAAGGGCAGGGTCTCGGTCTCTCTCTCTCTCTCTCTCTCTCTCTCTCTCTTGTGACGTCACACACACCGCCCGCCGATGTCATCGAACCGAACCCTGCGACGTCACGGGCGTGACGTCACGGAGGGAAGTGACGTGTCCTCCGGAGACACGGAAAGGCCAAGATGGCGCCGACAGGGCTGAAGGCGGTGGTCGGGGAGAGTAAGTTGTCGTCCAGCCTTAGTTTACCGCCGCCGCTGTTGTTGTCCGGGCTCCCAGCGGGGCGGGCGCGGCTTCCCCTGTGGCGGGTGGCGAGGGCGGGCAGCGCAGCGCCGGGTCCCGGGCCTCGGGGGTGTCGGAGCTCCGGCGGGGCTGGGCTGGGCCGGGCGTTGTGTAGGGAGGAACTGCAGATGCTGGTTTACACCGAATATAAGACACCGAGTGCTGGAGTAACTCAGTGGGACAGGCAGCATCTCTGGAGAGAAGGAATGAGTCTTGTTTTGGGTCGAGACCCTTCTCCAGACTTGTTGACAAGGGGAGTCCCGCCCCTTCAGCTGCCCGACTAGTCCGTCCGCTCGCTCACCTGCTCCGCTAGCATTTCGTGTCATCAGTCATATCACTACATTAATTTAGCCTCACTGATATGTAACATGGCTTCACACAACACCTGGAATAAAGGGAAACAAGCTATTTACTAGATTGGTTTAGAGATACAGCATGGAAACAGGCCCTGTGGCCCACCCAGTCCATGCCCTCCAGCAATCACCCTGCATGCTAACGCTATCCTACATGCACTGGGGACAATTCACAATGTTACCAAGTCAATTAGCTTACAACCCTGTATGCTTTTGGAGTGTGGGAGGAAACCGGAGCACCAGGAGAAAACCCACACATGTCGTGGGGGGGACCGTGCAATGTCCGTGCAGATAGCACCCCCGCAGAGAGGATAGTACCTTGGTCTCTGGCTCTGTGAGGCAGCAACTCTACTGCTGCACCACCGTGCTGCTTGTGTTTAGGCTGATGGATGTAGTAGGTCCTGGGCTTTACACAGCTGGCTCAGGGCATGCACCCATTTCCATAGCTCCGCCGCTGCTCTGCTGCTTATATACTTGTTTATATGCACCAGACTTTGGGGGGTAACAATGGTGTCTGTTAATTAAAAAAAGGGGGAAGGAGTCGGATGGCCCTGTAGTTGCTTCTGATAAAATCATATAAACCTATTGGCTCTGAACGCAATGCTTCCTGTTTTGTGAAAGTTGTGAAATGCAGTGCCGTTAAATGACACTGCCTTAAAAAAAGCACACATATTGTTCTTTGAAACAGATATATCTCTTTGGGAGGGGGGGTGTGAATCACAGTGAAAAAAAAAGTTACCTTCCCCCAATGAGCGCGTTATTCCCAATTAGTGAAATGTTCAACTCGAGGTTCTTCAGTGGGGTTCAGTCCAGTTGGAGGCATCTCATATCAGCCACCCCTTTGTTCATCAGCTTTAATTTTCATTTAGAAATTCGAGACTAAGATTTCTTAATTAAAATATAACTTGTCTGTTTAAAAATAAACACTGATAAAATTATTCGGGTGTAACCTATGGAAGGGACAATTGAATTGTTTTGGCTTTTACAGAAAAAGTAGAGTTATCCAATGTCATGAGCATCTTGGACAATACAGCTCACCCCCTCCATGATACACTGGTCAACCTGAGGAGTACGAAGATAGATAAAAATGCTGGAGAAACTCAGTGGGTGCGGCAGCATCTATGGAGCGAAAGAAATAGAGAACGTTTCGGGCTGAAACTTTGCCTATTTCCTTCGCTCCATAGCTGCTGCTGAACCCGCTGAGTTTCTCCAGCATTTTTACCTACCTTTGATTTTCCAGCATCTGCAGTTCCTTCTTTAACAACCTGAGGAGTACCTTGAGCAACAGACTGCAGTACTGAACACCACAGGAGATCCTTCTTCCCAGTGGCTATCCTTCTTCCCAGTGGCCATCTTCTCCCCCTTCTGTTGTGGGGTAAGATTGGCTCCCTTCAGACTTCTGACTATGTGGTTAATGTAAGGTTCAACATATTGTTGAGGAGAAGCATTCACAAAATTTGGAGGCAGTAGAAGGGAGAAGAGATGTGTATGTGAGCTTCAGATGAATTGTCAATGGCATCTGAAAACTGTATTGTCATGTTGTTACTGGAGGGGGGATTGTTGGAATTGCAGATAGATAAGAAATTGGATGTACATTCACTGAAGGTGTGAGATGATATAGTGTCAGTGTGGCCAGGTTTTTCTGGGCAGAATAATGATTACAGAATAATGCCAGGTTTCAATATCTCCAAGTTTGCGGATGACACTAAGCTGGGGGGCAGTGTTAGCTGTGAGGAGGATGCTAGGAGAATGCAAGGTGACTTGGATAGGCTGGGTGAGTGGGCAAATGTTTGGCAGATGCAGTATAATGTGGATAAATGTGAGGTTATCCACTTTGGTGGCAAAAATTCGAAAACCGACTACTTTCTAAATGGTGGCCGATTAGGAAAAGGGGAGATGCAGCGCGACCTGGGTGTCATGGTACACCAGTCATTGAAAGTAGGCATGCAGGTACAGCAGGCAGTGAAGAAAGCCAATGGTATGTTAGCTTTCATAGCAAAAGGATTTGAGTATAGGAGCAGGGAGGTTCTACTTCAGTTGTATAGGGTCTTGGTGAGGCCACACCTGGAGTATTGGGTACAGTTCTGGTCTCCAAATCTGAGGAAGGACATTATTACCATAGAGGGAGTGCAGCGAAGGTTCACCAGACTGATTCCTGGGATGTCAGGACTGTCCTATGAACAAAGACTGCATAGACTCGGTTTATACTCTCTAGAATTTAGGAGATTGAGAGGGGATCTTATAGAAACTTACAAGATTCTTAAGGGGTTGGACAGGCTAGATGCAGGAAGATTGTTCCCGATGTTGGGGAGGTCCAGGACAAGGGGTCACAGCTTAAGGATAAGGGGGAAATCCTTTAGGACCGAGATGAGAAGGATTTTTTTCACACAGAGAGTGGTGGGTCTCTGGAACTCTCTGCCACAGAGGGTAGTTGAGGCCAGTTCATTGGCTATATTTAAGAGGGAGTTAGATGTGGCCCTTGTGGCTAAGGGGATCAGAGGGTATGGAGAGAAGGCAGGTACGGGATACTGAGTTGGATGATCAGCCATGATCACATTGAATGGCGGTGCAGGCTCGAAGGGCCGAATGGCCTACTCCTGCACCTAATTTCTATGTTTCTATCTATGTTTCAATGCCTTATGGTTCAGTTTGTTACAGGTAGTCTTAAACTCCCAATCTCTTCTGGTCTGGTGCAGTACTGTAACCACACATTGAAACGGGTACTATAGCTGTAAACAATCTGTTCAATCAGGATAGATTGTAACCAGGTATCCATTAATAATCCCCAAGACGTTTTCCCCTTTGCTATGTCTATGTAGCCTAACTGTCATTATGCTGCCCATTTCTCTCCTCTATTTTGCGTTTGGCAACATTAAACCGTTTAATTTCTCAGCTGACTTTCCCAATTTTGCAAATTTTCTGCACCCGATCAATTGGTGAATTTCGGCTCCTTTCATGGTCTGCTTATAACCCAAAAAGCTATGCTTAACTAGTTGCATCAAATCCAGGGTAATTGGTATCTATAAAAGCTTAATTTTATTTGCTTGTGTTGTTTCCACCACAGATAATACTAACTCACCAACACTGCACTTGTTTAATTTTCCTTCCCATGTGATCTATGACTGGATGTTTCACAATATCCTTTAACATTTTATGCAAAAAAATTGCAAGACTCTTAAAGTACTGTAAAAAGCTTTGAAGTATCCTTGTCATTTGAGATTAATTGCACTGAGAGCCATTTTGTGGAACCCTTGGTACATTCATTGCACTGAGAGCCATTTTGTGGAACCCTTGGAGCACTGAGCCCCAAGGCGAGATAGTATTACCGCTGACCCCAGATCTCCTGTGACTGCCAATTTTCCATCAGTCCATTCTTCTTGCAAAACCTTTCCTTTGACAAAAGACTTGCAGTGCAATTGGAGTGCATTGAAATAAGCTTGCCTGTCTTGCATAGAAGAATTCCACAATGTGTTCATTGCATCCTGAGTATTCCCAAGAATGAAGGCAAACTGTATAACCATTTATAAAATCACAGTATTGGTAATTCTCAATTGTTTAGTATATCAATATGGAAAAATGCCAATTAAACTAAAGTGTTTTAATTTCATGTGGGTTAGCTGTATCATTCTACTGAATTCACATTGTCCTGGGCTGTCGCCACAAATCGTTCACTCGTCACCAATAATATTTACTCCCTCCCATAATTTTTCTGGAGCGTTAGCACAATCCTGTTTAATGCTTTAGCAGTGCGTCGATATCTTGTGTCTGTTTCATTAACATAATTGAAATTTCAGTGGCTACATTGATGTCAATTGGAGGGTAGCTCAAGAGACAATTAATGGTAAATATCCCACAGATATGCTTTGGATAATTATTTTGTTCTAAAACAACTCTGCATAAGTTGTTCCCGATGTTCCTATTAATGTTCCCCATGTTGGGAGAGTCCAGAGCCAGGGGTCACAGTTTAAGAATAAGGGGTAGGCCATTTAGGACTGAGATGAGGAAAAACATTTTCACACAGAGAGAATTCTCTGCCACATAAGGCAGTGGAGGCCGATGTTTTCAAGAGAGCGTTAGATATAGCTCTTAGGACTAATGGAATCAAGGGATTTTGGGAGAAAGCGGGAACAGGGTACTGATTTTGGATGATCAACCATGATCATATTGAATGGCGGTGCTGGCTGGAAGGGCCGAATGGCCTACTCCTATTTCTATGTTTCTATAAGGAAATGGATTTGGCTATCGTGAGTGCTGCCTATATACTCGGTGAATCTGAGTTGGTTATTTTGCAATCTCTCCTTTCCCATAACTCTGCTATTAATAAACTAGGAGTGAACTTAATTTTGTTTTGGTCATTAATGACGTGGTTATGTTCTGTCTTCACAAAGTACCAAACAGTGTACGACATTCTTATCACCTATAGCAGAACTAGGAAACTTATTTTAGTTAATTTGTTCCTTTTTCTGAAACAACAGTAGCTTCCAATTTGAAATTGGTTTCCCTGCTATTTTAAATGAACACTTAAAATGGTCTTAAATAAACAACTTGCAATGTCACTTAAAATACTTTGAGTTTAAATGGTTTTGAGAGTTCTTATCACATGACTTAAATTTTAAGAGCTTCCTGGAAATACTTTTAAAGCTCTCGCCATTAGTGATATCATTAAGATCTTGGTAGCAATTGTGTGAAACTTTCATTTAATTGTTGCTGGAAGTGCAAAAAACACTAAATATGACATTTGTAGTCATGAGTGTTTGTGCAGAACATTTACATGCTAGCATTTTGCAGATGTTTGATGTTTCAGTCATGGCTGATCTATCTTTTCCTCCTAACACCATTCTCCTATCTTCTCCCCATAACCTCTGACACCCGTACTAATCAAGAATCTATCTATCTCTGCCTTAAAAATATCCATTGACATGTCCCCGACAGCCTTCTGTGGCAATTCGTTCCACAGACTCACCACCCTCTGACTAAAGAAATTAGACATGTAAACATATAGGTGCAGGAGTAGGCCATTCGGCCCCTCGAGCCTGCTCTGTCCGCCATTCAGTATGATCATCTAAAATCAGTACCCCGCTCCTGCTTTTTCCCTATATCCCTTGATTTCGTTAGCCTTAAGAGCTAAAAAATTCCTCCTCATCTCCTTCCTTAAGGAACATGCTTTAATTCTGAGGCTATGTCCTCCGGTCCTGGACCCTTCACTGATGACCACTGATGATTGCTTCAGGAGTCAGATAGCAGTGGGGGGAGAAGCTGTTCTTGGATCTGGACATAAGTTTTCAAACTCCTGTATTTTCTCTCAAAAGGTAGGGGCAAAAAGGAAAAATCCTAGGAAACCGGCATCTTTAGTAATACGTCTAGCCTTTCTAATACAGTGGAAGCTGAAAATGGACTGGATGTTGATTCTGTGATGGACTGGGCTGTATTTGGAGTGGGGGGGGGGGGGAATAAACTGGAGACGAGAAAAGATCAGAACAAATCAGGGCTGGCAATAGATGACCTCAGGAAGGGTGGAGCCTGCTGATCCAGCATCTGCAGTTGCTTTGTATACAAGAATAAGTTATAGGGCTACTGGGGAATAAGGGGTGGGGAGGGATTAGTGCTGGCAGGATTGCTCTGCTGGGAGCTGGTGTGAACATAATAATTGAATAACGGTCTCCATGTTGCATTAAGTAGATATATGGAGTTTAAATAAACCGTGATCAAAGAGCTTTCACTTATTTGGCTGGACATTTCAAGTCACGAATTGCAAAAGCATTTTAAAGTGAAACGTGAAGGGTAATGAACAACATTGAAGAATGGTCTACAAGGTCTCGACCCGAAAACGTCACCCATTCCTTCTCTCCGGAGATGCTGCCTGTCCCTCTGAGTTACTCCAGCATTTTGTGTCTATCTTCGGTTTAAACCAACATCTGCAGTTCCTTCCCACACATTGAAGAATGTTTGCTGTTGTAAATTTTTTTGTTCAAAGCATGTTTTATAATAAATAGTTTTGACAAACTGTCAGCAACCTAGAAATATCTGCTATTTATCTTCCATGGGTGCTGTCTGACCTGACTGCTGCTGGTGTTTCCAGCATTTTCTGTTTTTATATCAGATTTCCAGCATCTGCAGCATTTCTTATTTTTCAGTAGCCTATGTGTTGGTTGAATTCAAATTGATTTATGTGAGTAATGGATAGCTGAGGAAGAGGGTGTTGTCAAAATTGTGTGTGTTTGTTTCTGGCAATGTGCATGTTTAGTGAGAACGAACATAGCCTAGTGTCTGTGGGTGCGACTATATATAATTGAACTGCACTGAACTTTACCTGGCACTTAATGTTATTCCCATTATCATGTATCTGTACACTGTAAATGGCTCGATTGTAATGTACAGTCTTTCTGGTGACTGGTTGGCACGCAACAAAACACTTTTCACTGTACCTCGGGACAAGTAACAATAAACTAATTGAGCATATTCCAACTTGCGGGAGGTGTCATAAGTCATATGAGCAGAAATAGGCCTTTCAACCCATCGAGTCTACTCTGCCATTCAATCATGGCTTTCTCTATGCCCATTCTCCTGTCTTCTCCCCATAACCCGTTGACACTTATTAATCAAAAACCTGTCAATCCCCATCTGAAAAATACCCAATGACGGCACCCACAGCCGTCTGTGGTAATTAATTCCACAGATTCACCACCCTCTGACTAAAGAATGAACATCTTTGTCAACTTAACATATTTTGCATTTATTGGGGTGTTGTCTCTTTAACTGCTGCATTACACTGTATTTTGCCCTTTAAATTGGAGACTTTCTGTTGCTTGTGTGTTTTAGATGCTGCTATTGATTTCCATATTTAAATACCCCAAGGATTTCCCTCTTACTGGGTAATAGATGCTTCAAGTGGTTGAGCAAAGAGAGGTTTGCTGGAAACAATCAGAAATCTGCGCTCTGGGCAGTTATTGTTGCTTCCGCAAAAACAAGAATGTTCAGCATTGTGAGCATTCCTGCTGCTCGTTAGCCTCTCCCTGTCACGGTAATTTTTAAAGGGTGTATTGTAAACGAAGGAATGTTTAAAGATCTTGATTGTGATAACTGAGCGATGAGGAATGATAAAGATGTACACATTCGGGTTTGGAAATTAGATATTGGTGACACCTGGTAGGTATTTAAAAATGGAGGCATTGCCCAGTAGGTCAGTAAGCACGGCAGTGGAGGGATGAATGAAATTTAGTGCAAGTTAGCACAGGTGCTGGGGACTTTTGATCGTATTTTGGTAAATAAAATCAGGGCAGGGCTTCTACAGTAATGGCGGGACCCTGGCGATTGTTGTGGGGCAGTGAGATGTGTAGAAAAGGACATATAGATCTGGAGTAACTCAGCAGGTCAGGTAGCATCTCTGGGGAACATAGATAGATGCGAGGAACAAGGAGCTACTTGACCTGCTGAGATACTCTAGCACTTTGTGTCCTGTTGTGTATGAGCTGGGCTAAGGGGCCTGTTTCCATGCTGTGTGACTAGTCTCAAATGGAAGGCCTTCTCTATCTTTCAGTCTGAAGAAGAGTTCTGACCCGAGACATCACCTATTCCTTTTCTCCAGAGATGCTGCCTCACCCGCGGAGTTACTCCAACATTTTGTCTATCTTTAGTCTCTAATGTAATTTGATCTCCAATTTGAGTATCTTTTCACAGTTATTTGTGACTGGTTTATACTGCAGCTAGCAAAAGCCCTTCAACCTCCTCCATGTGTACAAAACAGATTATAATGTGCACAAGCACAATTTTTGTAAAATAATTGGTTTGACTCTCGCTGATTCTGTTTGTTAAAAAATATTTCCTCTTTTAGGCGAATACTCAGGTTCTGTATCACAATTTCTTGAGAGTTATTTGCATATTGAAATTTCTGTATTTAGATCTAATCGAGTAGAGTCATAGAATCTAGGTGCAGGATTAGGCCATTCGGCCCTTCAAGCCTGCACCGCCATTCAATATGATCATTGCTGATCATCCAACTCAGTATCCTGTACCTGCCTTCTCTCCATACCCCCTGATCCCTTTAGCCACAAGGGCCACATCTAGCTCTCTCTTAAATATAGCCAATGAACTGGCCTCAACTACCTTCTGTGGCAGAGAATTCCACAGACTCACCACTCTCTGTGTGTAAAAAGATCTTCTCATCTTGGTCCTAAAAGACTTCCTCCTTATCCTTAAACTGTGACCCCTTGTTCTGGAGTTCCCCAACATCGGGAACAATCTTCCTGCATCTAGCCTGTCCAAACCCTTAAGAATTTTGTAAGCCTCTATAAGATCCCCCTCAATCTCCTAAATTCCAGCGAGTACAAGCAAAGTCTATCCAGTCTTTCTTCATATGGAAGTCCTGCCATCCCAGGAATCAGTCTGGTAAACCTTCTCTGTACTCCCTCTATGGCAAGAATGTCTTTCCTCAGATTAGGAGACCAACACTGTACGCAATACTCCAGGTGTGGCCTCAACAAAACCCTGTACAACTGCAGTAGAACCTCCCTGCTCTTGTACTCAAATCCTTTTGCTATGAATGCCAATATACCATTTGCTTTCTTCACAGCCCGCTGCACCTGCATGCCTACTTTGAATGACTGGTGTACCATGACACCCTGGTCTCATTGCATCTCCCCTGCTCTCTCGTTGGTTCCCCTACATGTTGGTTTAGAAAACTATCCCGCATACATTCCAAGAAATCGTCTTCCTCAGCACCCCTGCCAATTTGATTCACCCAATCTATATGTAGATTGAAGTCACCCATTATAACTGTTTTACCCTTGTTGCACGCATTTCTAATTTCATGTTTGACGCCATCCCCAACTCCACTACTACTGTTAGGTGGCCTGTACACAACACCCACTAGCGTTTTCGCCGCTTAGTGTTTCGCAGCTCCACCCATATCGATTCCACATCCTCCAAGCTAATGTCCTTCCTTTCTATTGCGTTAATCTCCTCTCTAACCAGCAACGCTACCCCACCTCCTTTTCCTTTCTGTCTATCCCTCCTGAATTTTGAATATCCCTGGATGTTCAGCTCCCAGCCTTGGTCACCCTGGAGCCATGTCTCCGTGATCCCAACTATATCATATTCATTAATTACTATCTGCACATTCAACTCATCCACCTTATTATGAATGCTCCTTGCATTGAGACAGGCTTCAGGCTTGTTTTTACAACACTCTTACCCCTATACAATTATGTTGAAAAGTGGCCCTTTTTGATTTTTGCCCTGGTTTAGTCTGCCTGCCACTTTTACTTTTCACCTTGCTACCTATTGCTTTTACCCTCATCTTACATCCCTCTCTCTGTGCTCATGATCCCATCCCCCGGCACATTAATTTAAATCCTCCCTGACAGCACTAACAAACACTTGTACCTTACAATAGTAGATTTGTAAGGTTTTATAATGTTAAGAATATAACACAGCCCCAACCCTCCATGATTGTTTTGACATTGCCCGTCTCCTCGTTGGAAAAATAGACATTTGCCCATTACTTTAGTGTTTGGCAACTTAACTGGATCTTTTTTGTTTCTCTCGTAGAAATTTTAACTGGAGTCATCAAGAATTTGAAGAAGGACGGCGAATGGAAGGTTTGTGACTGCAGTTGGAATGGAGACAATGTGAACGCTTTGGCATGGGGGCGGATCATTAGGGGTTGCCTTTGGCCATTGGGCTTTTTCATTCACTCATTTGCACCTCTTCAGTGTAAATACTGTAGAATTTGGAAGTGGGGCAACAAAAGTCTGATATTGGGTTATGGTGGAGTTTAATGACAATGAGTTAATCAAAATTGATTAATTCAATATTGAGCACAAAAAACTTCAGATTTTGATGTCTACGTAATTTCAGGCCTTTCACCGCACGTACACACCAGTCTCCTCCTTCCTTCTCAGTATGCTTTGGCTACATTTACACTTTTATTAAAAAATTGTGAAGTTTCAATTTGCACTTGGTTTTGATTTTGTCTAAACCTTTACTAGGTGCTACTGGTGGATCACCTGAGCATGAGGATCCTATCTTCCTGCTGCAAGATGTCAGACATAATGGCCGAAGGCATAACCAGTAAGTAGAGCAGAGCTACAATACAACAATTGACCTGACTTCATAACTACGATGTACTTCAAGAGCAGAGCAGTGCATAATCTTGTCAATTGCAGAAGGAACTTTTACAACCATGACTCATTCCACAAATCACTCTTTGCCTGAACGACATCCCACTGAGAGTGATAGAGGTATTTCCGGCAACAAATCTGTATTTAACTTGGCAAATGCTTATTTTAGATATGAATACATTTTACCTCTAAAATTAACACTGAACATGGAATAGCACTGGAACAAGCCCTTTGACCCATCATATCCGTGCTCAAAATGATGGCAGGTTAATCCCCTCTGCCTGCGTGTGATCCAAACCCTCCTTTCCCTGTATATTCATGTGCCTATCTAAAAGTCTCTTAAATGCCAACATCGTTTCTGCGTCCACCACCATTCCTGGCAATGCATTCCTGGCACCCCGTGTGTGTGTGTGTGTAAATAAAAACAACTTGGTTTGCACATCTCCTTTTGAAATTTTCTCCTCTCACCTCAAAGCTGTGCCCTCTAGTTTTTGATATTTCCACCCTGTGGAAACATGATTGTGACTGCCTACCATATCTGTGCCAAAAAGCAGTTTTATATACTGTTATCAGATCTCGCTCCGCATCCAACACCAGAGAGTGCAATCTCAAGTTTATTGAGCAGTTACCATTAATCCATAAACCATCATTACAAACTTCCCATTTATTTGTTGTTAATTTGATTCCTAGTTTTCCATCTTATGCAAAATTGCCATGGTTATCCCTGCAGAAAACAAACTTATTGAACCATTGCTTCTGCCTATAATTTAATAAAACTGAGTCACAATGTAAAAGGCAAAACAGGCTGTTTACATACTTCAGTGTTAATGTGTATGCATTTGTTAAAGTTGGTGCATGATTTCTGCCAGGATAAGCCAATTAGTACTCCTTTATTTATACTGCTGTAAAATATTAACATCACAATTCATTTCTAATCAGCAAACATTTGCTCCTTAGCTATTATGTAATAAAATACATTGCTAACAATAAAATGGAAGATAGACACAAAAAGCTGGAGTAACTCAGTAGGACAGGCAGCATCTTTGGAGAGAAGGAATGGGTAACATTAGGGGGTCAAGACCCATCTTCAGACTTCCTTCTTGCACATTTCATCTGCTCCACTAACAATAATATAGAATGTATTTAGCATTTTAGTAGTCTCCTGCACAGAAGTTGGAGCATGTTGTGATTCTTAGAACTCTATTACTTCATTTGATCTCTTTTTTTATTCCAGTCGTCGAAGATATCAATAAACGGAGGGAACCAATTCCAAGTTTGGAAGCTATTTACTTGATCACGCCATCAGAAAAGGCATGTGCTGAGTGCAGGCTGCAAGTATAAACACTCAGTATTACCACACAGACCATTGTGGTTATTTCAGTGTGCTCTGTGTACAATAGAGCTCTGCAATATATATGCTCTTATATTTGCCTAAGAAAGAATCTCCACTCCCTAGAACAAAAGTCACAGTGCCCTCCTCGAGAGGGCATTAAATAGGTTTGATTTAAATCCAAGAAATTCTGTTTGTATTGGATAGAGAAATCCACTGCATCACATAGCTGCTGATAACGTGCAGTAGTCACTTGAGCTTGTTATCTTTAACGTGGGTGAGTTCGTGCACAAAGCACTTCACAGGTGTGATTATCAAGCATGTGGAACTGCTAACCACTCTACGTAGCTGACAAAGTTATAATGTGCGCCTGCTCCTCCCTTGTTCTCCACCCCTCCCTCCAGCGGTTCCCCCGCGCCGGATCCCGATTGTCCAATTTTTCACCCCCCCCCCTCACTCCCCATTGTCCATTCTTTACCCTCCCTCACACGGCCCCCCCAAGCCGGGTCCTCCATGCTCTTCCCCCCCCGTAGACCTGCGTACGCACACACGCACATGTACATACATAAATTCTGCAGTGTAGATGGTTCATTTTGCAACATCCTGACCAGTTCTGACACACATAGCTGGGAAAAAGATTATGAAATATCTGAATTCATTGAGTGTTGAGGGCTGAATGAGAGATGAGGTGCTGTTCCACAAACCGACACTGGGCTTCATTGGAACACTGTGCTAAATCAAAAGTCGACGGCGGCGTGGGAATGGTTTGGAGAATTAAAGTGGCAAGTGGTTGGGGTTTCTTCTCTAACAAAGAGAGAAGGCACATCACGAGCACTGAATGCTTCTCTGTAGATTGGGTGAGATACAAATTAATTGCTGCTCCACCAGAGGGAATGTTGAAAGTGTTCATCCTGAAACTTTACCTCGTTCTCTTTCAACATTCACTTCCTCACCTGAGAGTGTCTCCAGCAATTTCCTATTTTTTCAGATTTTCAGAATCTGCAGTTTAATTTTTTAATGTTCGAAATAAATTTTGATTTTGCTATTTTTTAAAAATTATGTAGATTTTTAAAAAAAAATGGTATTGCCACAGAATTCCAGATGAATTATTTTTGAGTGAAAAAATATTTTTTTTGAGGGGGGGGGGGGTAGACAATCGTCAAGTAGAACTATCTGCGACACCCTCATGAATGACCAGATATCCAATTTGAAACTTGATTTTGATTTTTCTTTTGTCTTCTTAGTGATGTTTAGAGATACAGCGCGGAAACAGGCCCTTCAGCCCACCGAGTCCACACCGACCAGCGATCCCCCACATATTAACACTATCCTACACACCTAGGGACAAGTGACATTTATACCAAGCCAATTAACCGACAAAGCTGTACATCTTTGGAATGTGGGAGGAAATGAAAGATCTCGGAGAAAACCCTCGGGATCACGGGGAGAGCGTGCAAACTCCATACTGACAGCACCCATAGTCGGGATCGAACCCGGGTCTTCGGCGCTGTAAAGCAGCAACTCTACCGTTGCGTAACAGAGCCACTCTTCTGGTGCCTCATTTTTTCCCCCACATTTAAATGCAATTTCTTGTTGTAAATCAGTTGTTCAACTTTAGGTTAAGTCTGAAAGACAGGTTTGGCAGGGATTAGCAAATTCATTTTGCTGCCTGGTCATTGCTGGATATGGGGAACTTGAGTGCCAAAAGCCATTTACATTATTAGATTTACTAAGCAATATAATCAGCTTAAACATGTTTGTAATGCTAAATTATTCTTGGGGCATTGAGGGTGGTGAATTCTTCTCTACACAAGATGTGAAATAATTATCTGGTGACGAATAGGCAAGATTAAATATTACAATGGACATTCAAAGTACACCGAGCTGTAAGGTTTGGAGATCAGTACGAATTTGAGAAATGCAATTTCTACTTACAGCTGAATAACAGATTGCTGTATTTGATCAGTTGGTGCCTTCACTTTATCAATGTTTGAATCTTTCGGCTGCATTCCATGGAATATTTTCAACAGTTGATTTATGTGGTCTGCTCACACATTTATCTATCCTGTGAAAGACACAAAATGCTGGTGTAACTCTGCAGGCCAGGCAGTACCCTGGAGAAAATGGACAGGATGTGCAACATTTCAGGTCGGGTCCTTTTTTCAGACCCTACCCTAAGCGTCCCTAACCATGTTCTCCAATGATGCTGCCTGACCTCCTGAGTTACACCAGCATTTTCTATCTTTGGATAAACCAGCATGTGCAATACCTTGTTATTTCATTATATCTATCTTACTACATAATTGAAACTTTGGTACTTGCCACTTGCGGGCAGAATACAATAAACAAATATCTCCCTCCAGTTAGTGGTTGGTTGGTTTATTGCCACGTGTACAAGGTATAGTGACTCCATCATATGTAAGTATCCAATATAATTTGATCTGTGTCACCCAATCTATCTGTCCACTAGTTCTTGAATGAATGCCTTTAATGACAAACATTCTGTACTGTACAGCACCTATCAACGGAAGAGTGTTGCCACTTTTTGTTGCTTAAATATATTGGGTTGTACCAAATCACAGTGCAAATTGTATGACTTTGGAGGAACTGTCCTTGAAGGCTTGGGTGATTTTTAAAAATTGGTTCTGTATTCTGATTATTGCAGAGTTGCAGATTAATGATTGTGAATGTAGTCAACAAAAATATGTGCTTGTTTTGCTCGACTTTTGGTTGCACTATGTACAGCAATCTTGTTTTCTGATCCTGATTCTGGGAGCTGATAAAAACGAGTGCAGGGATTAATAGTAACCTGCTTGATGAGTTTGTTTTTCTACACTGGTATGGTCGCATTCTTTGGTGGGTCTTGGGTCTTTTGATAGAACTTAACATAAATCACCTTCTTCTGGGTTCAATGGCTCCTTTAAAACAAAAGCTTTTCAGTGTACCTAGGTACACATGACAACAAACTAAACCGAA
>OY740816.1:24849852-25127352 GCA_963514005.1 Raja brachyura | reverse complement strand
TCCTTTGGACTTTCATGAAGTCAAGGGAAATAGTGGTTGTGGATTTACCGTATGGGATTAGTGATGATCTTCTTGAATGAATGACGGAGCAGCCTTGATGTCTAATCCATTCCTGCTTCCGCATAGAGATCTTGCATTAACCTCGTACCTTCTCCAGCCTCCGAACATCCAAAGTTCTCAGCAGGAAATATGATACCATACGACAGAACTTCATTTATCCCAGGAGGGAAATTGATCTGCCAACAGTCATAAAACACAACTAGATACATGAAACATGAAATTAAAATGACGAGTGGAAAGGATTGGGGTCGTGCAAAGATTGAGGGGTGTGGGGAGGAGGGGAGTCAGTCTACCCCCTGACAGAATGGGGAGGAGTTGTCCAGTTTGATAGCCACAGGGAAGAAGGATCTCCTGTGGCGTTCTGTGCTGCATCTTGGTGGAACCAGTCTGTTGCTGAAGGTGCTCCTCAGGTTGATCAGTGTGTCAGGGAGGGGGTGAGCTGTGTTGTCCAGGATGCTCCGCAGTTTGAGGAATATCCTCCCCTCCAAGACCAACCTCCCATGAATCCAACTCCGCCCACAGGACGGAGCCAGAACTCCCTGGTGAGCTTGTTAATCGTGTTGTGTGCTATATGTCTCAGTGATTCCATGAAGATATCCCATTTAAACTGAATATCCCACTAAGCAGGGTGCAGCACATGAGAGATAGATTGTTTAAGAGGGAACTGCAGATGTTGGAAAAATCGAAGGTAGATAAAAATGCTGGAGAAACTCAGCGGTTGAGGCAGCATCTATGGAGTGAAGGAATAGGCGACGTTTCGGGTTGACACCCTTCTTACATTGGTGATTCAGTACAACAACCTCTGGGTTGATAGGCTGACTATCTGAGTTCTGTTTTGCCTTTTGATTCCAATGATGGGCCGACTGCAAATGATAAATTCTGCAGGACTGAAAATCACAATGAGACTGATGGGGTAAAGACGAAGACCTTTTGGCCCTTTATGTCTTGGGCAGATCTTTGAAAACATGATCCAACTCGTCACACTCTTGAAAAAAACCCCAGAAACTGCTGGAGACTCTCAGCAGGTCAGGAAACAGAGTTAACAGAGTTTCAGGTCAAGAACCTTTCCGCAGAACTCTTTGTTCTGTCAATCCTTGTCTTTCCCCACGGCAATAACAAATGTTTCTCTCCACCGAATATATATCCTGCCCCTTTTGAAAGTCCCAATTGATTCTGCTTCCACCATCTTCCCAGAGAGTGAATTCGAGGACACTGTAACTGACTGAACAGAAATAAACTCTCATCATTTTACTTTTTCGTTCCTTTGCCTAAGAGTAATTATTTTACATTTGAGGCGCTGGGGTAGAGTTGCTACCTTGCAACAACAGAGAACCGGGTTCAATCCTGACCTCGGGTGCTGCCTGTGTGGAGTTTGTACCTTCCCCCTGTGCCCGCGTGGGTTTCCTCCAGGTGCTCCAGTGTTGTCCGACATTCCAAAGACGTGCGGGTTTGTAGGTTAATTGGCTTCTGTAAATTGTCCCTAGTGTGTAGGGGTGGGTGAGAAAGTGGGTCAACATTGAACTGGTGTATTGGTGATGGTTGGTCATCGTTTCCACACTGTATCTCTAAACTAGAACTCAGTTCACAGATCATTCGTCAGTCGCTGTGATAATTAGCCACTTGTCTGTGGGGGTAGTGGTGACCTGTGCTTAGTGGAGGCTTGCTCCATTGTTTAAAGTGGCGAGGTAAGGGCCTGTCCCACTTGCCGATTTTTCTCGGCGACTGCCGGCATCATTGACTGACGTATCAGGTCACCGAAAAATTTGCGGCGTGATGTGGCGGTGATAGCATATTGACGCACGGTGTCTCCTCAAGTGTCGCAACATTTTTTTTGTCGCCGCTGGATTTTGAAATGCTCAGCGACCCTAAATACGTCAGTCAATGACGCTGGCAGTCGCCATAAAAACTGCCGTGGGACAGGCCCTGGAGCGATCTCCTCATCCTATAGGGTTAAGATGGCTATTTCCTTCTCGCACGGAGTCAATGATTCATTTTCAGCACAGGACCAGGCGTTTGCGGATAACCCCACCAACACAACAAGCTACATGATTTCTACCAGAGCGTTCTCCTCAACCCTCACAAGCATGCAAGTGCACGATAAAGTTTACAGCGGGCCTCACATGGCCTTTGCTTAGTGACACTTCTAGCTTTGTTGCTGAAGGTTATGAAATGTTAGAATAATCCCCTCGCCAACATTGGCCCCGTTCCCAGACTTGTGAAGTGTATCATACTCTGCCCTGGTGCAGAGGTCCTGATACAACACAAAACCTTAGGCAGCTGTTAGTCTGTGGTGGAGGCAGATTCTTCTGCTCCTGATCTCCTGGTGATCCCACACTTGTCCACACCTCATCTCATTAGTAGCATGAGTAACATCAAACAGAGAACGGATCTGACCTACCATCAGAATGTCCCTGCAAGGGCAAGAGGTGAAGGTGGTACATTTAGGGAACTCTAATCATTGAAGGATATTGAAAGGTGAGATCAGGGAAAAGAAAGAAGCACATGTCAGGTATAGGAAATTGTTTGGAATAACTCACGCGAGGTTTATAGGGATATCTAAAGGGCCTGTCCCACTTATGCAACTTTTTCGGCGACTGCCGGCACCCGTCACAGGTCGCCGAAAAATGTCAACATGTTGAAAATTCAGCGGTGACCAGAAAGACGCTACGACTCTCTGGGTGACTAGGAGACTACTCACGACCATACAGGAGAAACCCTAGGGACATGTCGCGGGGTGAAGCCCGTATGGTTGTGAGTAGTCGCCCAAAGAGTCGTACCTTGTTCTGGTCACCGCTGGACTTTCAACATGTTGAAACATTTTGGTGACCTGTAATGAGCTATGACGGGTGCTGGTAGTCGTCGAAAAAGTTGCGTAAGTGGGACAGGCCCTTAAGGGTACTATCTATCTCATTGGAGACCATTGAGCCATCTTTAATCAGAAGATACACACAAAAAGCTGGAGTAACTCAGCGGGACAGGCAGCGTCTCTGGAGAGAAGGAATGGGTGACGTTTCGGGTCGAGACCCTTCTGCAGACCCGAAACATCACCCATTCCTTCTCTCCAGAGATGCTGCCTGCCCCGCTGAGTTACTCCAGCTTTTTATATCTATCTTCAGTGTAAGCCAGCATCTGTAGTTCCTTCTTACACATCCTTAATCAGACTTTACTGGACTTTAACTTGCACTACACACGATATCCTTTATCCTGTATCTGTTAACTGTGGACGGCTTGTTTGTAATCATGTCTAGTCTTTCTGCTGACTAGATAGCAGGCAAAATATAAACTTTTCAAAGTATTTTGCCACACGTGACGATAATAATTAAACTAAACTAAATCAATACTAAAGATGAGACCGTTATTGGTCTCTCTTTATGTTAATATCTTCATGAAAACCAAATCCCTCACATGTTTAATCTCGCTAGAAGTTTGATTATTTATATTAAATATAACAGGGCATCTGAAGACAGTTGACCTGTCCATAAGGACTCTCTCAAACCTCCATAGATGTGTAAAATAAAACATTCTGATGGAATGTACCTCGGTCTGTTGTGGCAACTGGAGGAATGAGAAATGGAAGGTTATGGATTGGGTGAGTTGATCTTGGCATCAGGTGACACAGACATAGTTTGGAATAAGTCATCCTGTTCTATGTTCCATGTCACTGTTCTTCTCTTGACGGCCTGAACCTGCCCAGTCCATCACAGACTCCTCACATCTTCGTGGTGCATTGCATCGGGAAAGCTAGAAGGATGCCTCCCTCTCTGACATCCTCATTGGACTGCATCCTCATTGTCCCCTGTGCCCTTGGTGTACATAGAAACATAGAAACATAGAAAATAGGTGCAGGAGTAGGCCATTCGGCCCTTCGAGCCAGCACCGCCATTCAATATGATCATGGCTGATCATCCCAACTCAGTATCCTGTACCTGCCTTCTCTCCATACCCCCTGATCCCTTTAGCCACAAGGGCTACATCTAACTCCCTCTTAAATATAGCCAATGAACTGGCTTCAACTACATTCTGCGGCAGAGAGTTCCACAGATTCACCACTCTGTGTGAAAAATGTTTTTCTCATCTTGGTCCTAAAAGACTTCCCCCTTATCCTTAAACTGTGACCCCTTGTTCTGGACTTCCCCAACTTCGGGAACAATCTTCCTGTGCCTAGCCTGTCCAACCCCTTAAGAATTTTGTAAGTTTCTATAAGATCCCCCCTTAATCTTCTAAATTCTAGCGAGTACAAGCCGAGTCTATCCAGCCTTTCTTCATATGGAAGTCCTGCCATCCCAGGAATCAGTCTGGTGAACCTTCTCTGTACTCTCTCTATGGCAAGAATGTCTTTCCTCAGATTAGGAGACCAAAACTGTACACAATACTCCAGGTGTGGTCTCACCAAGGCCTTATCGGCGTCAACCTTCAATCTTTCCAACAACTCCCATGTATTTTATCTGGAATCTCCAGCTCCCTCCAACACTCCACAGACGTACAGGTTTGTAGGCCTATTGGCTTGGGATAATTGTGAATCGTCCCTTGTGTTTCCTTCCTGTGATAAATAAAGTTCTATCATATCGTATCATATTGTATTGTGTGTATAGGATAGTGGTCAGAACGGACTCGGTGGGCTGAAGGGCCTGTTTCCACACTGCATTTCTATACTAAACTAAACTAAACCAAACTGAATTCAACACCTTCTGCCATAAAGCAGTCCAAAGATCCATAATTCCCTGAGTAAAGAAATATTTTCTCATCTTGATCCTAAATATCTAACCTGCTTATCCTGAGACTGCACCACCTTATTCCATTCTATCTGGTCTGAAGAAACAATCTGGCAATATTTGTGATGTTAAGCCCCCTCATTTCAACGTGTTCACTTGCAGTGTTTCTGTCTGCCAAATAACAAAGTCCTGGCTTCACTCAATCATTCCCCTAGAGCAACTAGCAAATTCCAGGCCTTAGATATTTGGTTCTTTAGTTCAGTTTAGTTTAGAGGTACAGTGCAGAAACAGGCCCTTCGGCCCACCGCCGATTTACAGAGGGCCAATTAACTTAAAAACCTGCACGGCTGGGGGATGTGGGAGGAAACCGGAGCACCGGGGAGAACGTGCAAACTCCAAACAGGCAGCACCCGAGGACGGGATGGAACCTGGGTCTCTGGCTGAGAATTTGCCCTTGTGAGTACATTGGGGTTTGTTGCATGTTCCAGTAAATAAATGCCAATGAAGAGAAGGCAGATGCATCATTGTGGAAATCAATGAACTGTGAATTTTAATTTGCGCTGGAAAATATCTTTTGTGTACCAGAAACGTTAGTTTGAATTTCTGATTGAACGGGATGCGACAATGAGCAATAAACTCAAGGCTCATAAGTCCACTGAATGCATTGTTAACGAGTGTATTTTATGTGAAAATCATTAGAATGGCTTATATAAAAAAAATAATTTGATTCATTTGTTCCTTTCACCTGACAAGAGATTGGGGAGTCGATTGTTTCATTATCTCTCCAGCCTTGAGCCAGTGGGCACTGAGATGAGGATGTTATTTATTGAATCTGCAATTCACATCCGAAAAGTTCAGATACAATGCGGAGATGATGAAGTACTCAGGGGATAATCAAGGCTGAATGAGGATTGTGTGTCAGCAGTGACTACAGTCACCGCCCCTGACATTGCAGCAGAAGAGATGAGGAAGATGGATTTGGACCGTGGAAGATGTATAAAGGTCGCTGAAATAGAGTGAGTTAGAGAGAGAGAGATGCAGAGAAGGGTGGAGGAAGGGAAAGAAATAATGAAGAGGGAGAGAGAAGCAGAGAGATGTGACGAAGGAGATAGTTGTGAGGAATATAGTGAAGCTTATCACGAGGAGAGATGGAGAGAGAGAGAGAACACATGGAGAACTAAGCATGGGAGAGAGATATCAGAGGAGAAAAGAGGCGATGAAGGAAAGAAAAGGGAGAAAGTAGTGAGAGGTGAAAGAGGTAGGCAAGCTAACAGCAAATATCGAGGCTACAGTTTTAGAGATACAGCATGGAAACAGGCCCTTCGGCCCACTGTGTCTGCACCGGTCAATGATCACCCATACACTAGTTCTATCCCACGGACCAGGGACAACTTACTAGAAGCCAATTAACCTACAAGCATGCACATCTTTGGAATGTGGGAGGAAACTAGAGCACCTGGAGGAAACCCACACAGGTCACGGTGAGAACGTTCTATCTCTGTGCCCGTAGTCAGGATTGAACCCGGGTCTTAGAGGAAAAAAACAATAGGTGTAGGAGTAGGCCATTCGGCCCTTCGAGCCAGCACCGTCATTCGATATGATCATGGCTGATCGCCTCAAATCAATACCCCGTTCCTGCTTTCTCCCCATATCCCTTGATTAAATTAGCCCTAAGAGCTAAATCTAACTCTCTCTTGACTCAGCGGGTGCAGCAGCATCTAAGGAGGAAAGGAAATAGGCAATAGGAAATAGGCAATAGGAAATGGAAATAGGAAATAGGCAATAGGAAATAGGCAATAGGAAATAGGCAATAGGAAATAGGCAGTAGGAAATAGGCAATAGGAAATGGAAATAGGAAATAGGCAATAGGAAATAGGCAATAGGAAATAGGCAGTAGGAAATAGGCAATAGGAAATGGAAATAGGAAATAGGCAATAGGAAATAGGCAACGTTTCGGGCCGAAACCCAAGGGTTTCGACCCGAAACGTTGCCTATTTCCTTCGCTCCATAGATGCTGCTGCACCCGCTGAGTTTCTCCAGCACTTTTGTCTACCTTCGATGTATAACAGATGCAGGATCCATCTTGTATCCGTTAAACAGACGGTGACCGATGCAGAGAGTGGGGAGGATGGGGAGTGGCGAGGCCGTACGTGAACAGATAAGCCATAAATAAAGGTGGGATGAGAAGCAGGAATGTAGGAGTTAAAAGAAACAGGAGATTAAATATATAAATGAGTAGCTGGGAGCTGGGATTATAATAATTATAAAGTGTTTACACGAATATGAAGAGCAAGGTAGTGGAGCTTGAAGGTTGTGAATGGAATAAGACGGTGAATTAATCAGTGTAATAGAGAGGTTGAAGCCTGCGGGTGGCATTGAGAGTCTCACGCAGCAGCATTTATGTTTGGACGGAATAATAATTGACTGAGAACTGGAAAGATCGCTCACGGAGCTAGTGCCGTTCCAAAGGCATTTGGAGACACTGGGCCTGCAGTGGCAAGGTCAGTGATCAGTAACTGGGCATCCAGCAGCGGGTGGGGCGAGGGCTTTCTTGGAGGAAGGAGTCCTGGAGTCGTACAGCGTGGGAACAGCTTGCCCTTGCCGACCAAAGTACCCCAGAAACATTGAAACATAGAAAACAGGTGCAGGAGTAGGCCATTCGGCCCTTCCGGCCTGAACCACCATTCAATATGACCATTGCATGATCATCCAGAGTCAGTACCCCGTTCCTGCTTTCTCCCCATATCCCTTGATTCCATTAGCCCTAAGAGCTAAACCTAACTCTCTCTTGAAAACATCCAGTGAATTGGCCTCCACTGCCTTCTGTAGCAGAGAATTCCACAGATTCACAACTCTCTGGGTGAAAACGTTTTTCCTCATCTCAGTCCTAAATGGCTTATTCAGTCTGAAGAAGGGCCTGGACCCGAAACGTCACCTTTTCCTTCCCTCCATAGATGCTACCTCACCCTCTGAGTTTCTCCATCATTTTTGACTACCTTCGATTTTTCCAGCATCTGTAGTTCTTTTTTAAACAATACCTCGTATTCTTAAACTGTGACCCCTGGTTCTGGACTCCCCCAACATCGGGAACATTTTTCCTGCATCTAGCCTGTCCAATCCTTTAAGAATTTTATATGTTTCTATAAGATTCCCCCTCATCCTTCTAAATTCTAGTGAACATAAGCCCAGTCGATCCATTCTGAGAGATGCTGCCTGACCCGCTGAATTACTCCAGCACTCTGTGAAACGTCACCTATCCATGTTCTCCACAGATGCTGCCTGACCCGCTGAGTTACTCCAGCACTCTGTGAAACGTCACCTATCCATGTTCTCCACAGATGCTGCCTGACCCGCTGAGTTACTCCAGCACTCTGTGAAACGTCACCTATCCATGTTCTCCACAGATGCTGCCTGACCCGCTGAGTTACTCCAGCACCCTGTGAAACGTCACCTATCCATGTTCTCCACAGATGCTGCCTGACCCGCTGAGTTACTCCAGCACTCTGTGAAACGTCACCTATCCATGTTCTCCACAGATGCTGCCTGACCCGCTGAGTTACTCCAGCACTCTGTGAAACGTCACCTATCCATGTTCTCCACAGATGCTGCCTGACCCGCTGAGTTACTCCAGCACTCTGTGAAACGTCACCTATCCATGTTCTCCACAGATGCTGCCTGACCCGCTGAGTTACTCCAGCACTCTGTGAAACGTCACCTATCCATGTTCTCCACAGATGCTGCCTGACCCGCTGAGTTACTCCAGCACTCTGTGAAACGTCACCTATCCATGTTCTCCACAGATGCTGCCTGACCCGCTGAGTTACTCCAGCACTCTGTGAAACGTCACCTATCCATGTTCTCCACAGATGCTGCCTGACCCGCTGAGTTACTCCAGCACTCTGTGAAACGTCACCTATCCATGTTCTCCACAGATGCTGCCTGACCCGCTGAGTTACTCCAGCACTCTGTGCATTCTATAGGAAACCTCCTCTTCTTTCACCCTATCTTCATTTGATCATTTTCCTGGTTGTAAACATTCTCCGGCAGCAGTGGCCACTGGGTCAACCATCTGCCTCATAGCAAAGTGATCTGGGTTCGATCCTGACCTTGAGTGCTGTATGTATGAAGTTTGTACCTTCTGCCTGTGACCGCGTGGATTTTCCCTCAGTCCTCCGGTTTGCTCCCAATTCCAAAGAGTTGGAAGATTAAGTGATCGCTGTAAATTGTACCTGGAGCGTGGATCAGTTATCCAAACCAGGGGCAGCTGATGAAAATGTGGGGGAATAGACAATGAGATAATGTAGGATTATTGTCAGTGGTTGGTTGATGTTGGTTAACTCAGCGGGTCAGGCAGCATCTGTGGAGAACATGGATAGGTGACGTTTCACAGAGTGCTGGAGTAACTCAGCGGGTCAGGCAGCATCTGTGGAGAACATGGATAGGTGACGTTTCACAGAGTGCTGGAGTAACTCAGCGGGTCAGGCAGCATCTGTGGAGAACATGGATAGGTGACGTTTCACAGAGTGCTGGAGTAACTCAGTGGGTCAGGCAGCATCTGTGAAGAACATGGATAGGTGACGTTTCACAGAGTGCTGGAGTAACTCAGCGGGTCAGGCAGCATCTGTGGAGAACATGGATAGGTGACGTTTCACAGAGTGCTGGAGTAACTCAGCGGGTCAGGCAGCATCTGTGGAGAACATGGATAGATGACGTTTCACAGAGTGCTGGAGTAACTCAGCGGGTCAGGCAGCATCGGTGGAGAACATGGATAGGTGACGTTTCACAGAGTGCTGGAGTAACTCAGCGGGTCAGGCAGCATCTGTGGAGGACATGGATAGATGACGTTTCACAGAGTGCTGGAGTAACTCAGCGGGTCAGGCAGCATCTGTGGAGAACATGGATAGGTGACGTTTCACAGAGTGCTGGAGTAACTCAGCGGGTCAGGCAGCATCTGTGGAGAACATGGATAGGTGACGTTTCAGGTCGGGACCCTCCTTCAGAGTGATTGTAAGGGGGGGGAGAAGAAAGCCAGCCCTTTGTGTTTTTGCGTACTAGCCAGCATCTGCAGTTCCTTGAATCTACATTCTGGTTTGAGACAGCCCTTCCTGCAGCCATCCCTGTCGGGACATTTTCCTGGCGGTCTCATCACTTTGCTTGGTCAAAGATTCTATCCCTTAGATACGACTCTTCTATAACTAATAAATGAGGGTGTTGAAAGAAATCGGAGCCACCATAATGTTTTTTAATACCATTGTGACTTTCCCCCCAGGTATGGTGAAGATTAATCTTCTATTCCAGTCGTGGGGGGGGGGGGTTAGGAACCTTAACCCGTGTGCTGATTGCCCCAAGTCTGTTGAGGAATGGGAAGCATTGATGAGGAAGTAGAACAGGAAGAAAATGTGGACAAAAATGTCTTTCATTATGTTTAATATTTTATTACACTGAGTGTAAATGAGTTTTGTAGCCAGTGGGACCAGCATTCTATAAATTTATATCAAGTGATTTTTCCAGTTATTACAAAGATGACATTGCTGTGTGTTTCAGCTTCAGGAAAACCATTAACATCTAAATCAGAAACTTGCCCCAGCCTTGAATATTAAAAATCCCTGACATAACTAGGCAGAGGGAGCGGGAGAAAGAATAAGGAGCCTGGCACTTGGTGACGTGAATGCAGAATACCTTCTGAGCTTAACTAAATCAGCCAGCTCCATGACTTCAAGCCTTTGAAAATCACACTGAAAACATGCTCTGCACAATGTCTCCACACTGCATCTTGTCAGCGGTACCTTTAAATGTCGGGCAGAGCTAGTAGGAATCTATCTTGTTAAAGAAGGGACTGCAGATGCTGGAGAATCGAGGGTTACACAAAAAGCTGGAGAAACTCAGCGGGTGCAGCAGCATCTAAGGAGCGAAGGAGATAGGCGACGTTTCGGGTCGAGACCCTTCTTCAGACTGCTGGATTCTATCTTGACTTGGTGTTGGTAGGGTATTGTGCTGTACTTGTCGCATGTACTGAGATACAGTGAAACACTTTTTCTCACAGAGAGTGGTGAGTCTGTGGAATTCTAGAGTGTTTGGACACGCTAGAGGCAGGAAACCTGTTCCCGATGTTGGGGGAGTCCAGAACCAGGGGCCAAAGTTTAAGAATAAGGGGTAAGCCATTTAGAACAGAGACGAGGAAAAACCTTTTCACACAGAGATTTGTGAGTCTGTGGAATTCTCTGCCTCAGAGGGCGGTGGAGGCAGGTTCTCTGGATGCTTTCAAGAGAGAGCTAGATAGGGCTCTTAAAGATAGCGGAGTCAGGGGGATATGGGGAGAAGGCAGGAACGGGGCACTGATTGTGGGTGATCAGCCATGATCACATTGAATGGCGGTGCTGGCTCAAAGGGCCGAATGGCCTACTCCTGCACCTATTGTCTATTGTCTAATGAAACTCATTTTTGTATACAGTTCAGTTTGAGTATCACTGAACTAAGCATTTATCTTCACACTGAAGTTGTGAGAGTGAATTAGACACCACACCAAATATATGAGCACAAAGATAGTAGTTCAGCTGTGGCCCGTCAGCCTTCAACACATACATTAACGATTTAGTTCAGTTTAGTTTGGAGATATAGCGCAGAAACAGGCCCTTCGGCCCACTCAGTCCGCACCGACCTGCGATCCCCACACACTAACACTACCCTGCACACACTAGGGGTACCGAGTCAATTAACCTACAATCCTGTACGTCTTTGGAGTGTGGAAGGAAACCAGAGCACCCGGAGAAAACCCACGTGGTCACAGGGTGAACGTACAGACACCTCCCGTAGTCGGGATCGAACCTGGGTCCCTGGCTGCGCCACCGTGCCGCTGCAATGAAAGAAAGCACTTCACTGTTTCCCTGGTCAATAAGAGGTAGAATCAGTGGGCTGTGGGAGAGCTGGGACGGGGGGGAGGGGGAAGGAGGGAGAAAGCAAGGACTACCTGAAATTGGAGAAGTCAATGTTCATATGAGAAAGGGGAAAGATTTAATAGGAACCTGAGGGGCAACATTTCCTCACAGAGTGAGGTGGTTTTATGGAACGAGCTGCCAGAGGAGGTAATTGAGGCAGATATCATCGCATTTAAAATACATTTGGACACGCACATGGATCGGAAATGTTAGGAGGGATATGGGACAAACACGGGCAGGTGGGGACTTGTGCAGATGGGCCACCTTGGACGTTGGGCCGAAGAGCCTGTTTCCATGCAACAGACTCAATGACTGTAAGTGGGGCTAGTTTAGGTGTGGCATCTTGGCTAGCATGGACGAGTCGGGCAGAAGGGCCTGCATCCATGCTGTACGGCTCTATGATGCCAAATGGAACTAGCGTAGATGGGGCATCTTGATTGGCATGGGCGAGTTGGGCTGCAGACTACATCCCTCTATGACCATCCAGTGAGATATATTTTGCTGAACGCTATCATTACACCATTGGCAGTCTGCACAGAACATTCTGTGCCCTGGATAATTTAAAAAATGTTGCCCTGCTGCCTTTATGAAGGTAGTGCCTTAATTATTTGCATTGCAGGGTGTGAGTGGGTCTGAGTCCAGCGCTGAAGCTGACAGGGTAGGCGAGAGGCAACAGCCAACCATGAACATATGGCAATGAATGTATGGCACGACACATCTGACATTGAACATACGGCGAGGAACATACGCTGGGCTGCAGGTTCCACACCAAGAGGCAGCGAGTGCAGTCTTGTAGTAATGCTGTGAACTGGAAACTCAGAGGTCACGAGCTCACTCACCATCAAGGGCAAGCTCCACAACTGGAGTCAATAAATCTGCAGGTTTGTCAGCTGAAGGCAGCCAAACATGACAAGTGGAGCTGATGGATTGTTGTAAGACTTAACTGGTTCTCTAATGCCCTTCAACTTGCGATCACTGGCCCAGCTGACACCTGACTCTGGTCCCTG
Source organism: Raja brachyura (assembly GCA_963514005.1). The sequence goes on along the minus strand of OY740816.1, from coordinate 25,114,638 downwards.
CTATATAGTTGGTTCTTAACACCTCCGGCTTAAAGGGAAGGTAGTCCAATCCCATCAGGTGGTGCACTCACTATGAGCTGCAGCGGGTAGAGCCACAGCCACACAGCGTCAGAGACCTGGGTTCTATCCTGACCTCTGGCGCTGTCTGTGTGGAGTTTGCACGTCCCCCCTGTGACCGTGTGGGTTTCCTCTGGGTGCTCCAGTTTCTTCTCTTTTTCACAAAGACGTGCGGGTTTTATAAGGTCATAAGTGACAGGAGCAGAATTAGGCCATTCGGCCCATCGAGTCTGCTCCCCCATGGCGGCAGATCTATATTTCCCTCCATTTCCCTGCCTTCTCCCCGTAAACGCTGCCACCCGTACTAAACAAGATGCTTGTGCACAACCAGGATTAGGGTTACGGTTAGCTGTTCACCACTCTCCTTTTTCTCTCTTTAGGGCTGATAGGGTTGTGTTTCCACAACCTCCCACTGCATAGTTCCTGCTCTTTCCCTCTGACTTAGCTAGGAGTCTTGGACTTTGGGGTGGTGAATCTGTGGGAATTCTTTGCCTGTGGAGGCCAAGTCAGTGGATATTTATAAGACAGAGATAGATAGTCTTGATTAGTACGGGTGTCAGGGGTTATGGGGAGAAGGCAGGAGAATGGGGTTAGGAGGGAGAGATAGATCAGCCATGATTGAATGGTGGAGTAGACTTGATGGGGCCGAATGGCCTAATTCTGCTCCTATCACTAATGACTGTGAGAGAGGGTGGGTGGACTAACCTGAGGCGCTCCCTGGCCCACTCCTATCCCGTCGTTCTTCCCAATCCCGTGGACACCCACAAAGCCATTCTGGTGTCGTAGAGCGACCGTATTTCAACATTTGTAGCCGTGACACCCTTCTGCTTTTAAGGCTGTTTAAATAGTTTAAGCGTTGATGGATGTCTGGATCCCGTCGGGAAGGATGAAGGGAAAACATTTTTGCTGCTGTAGCTTGAGAACAGGTAGCGAGCGGCCTCTGGAGAGTCCATCTCCCAACACTCGGCAAAACATAGAGATTGTTGCTGACTGATTCCCTGACAGGAAATCTGTAAAGGGTCGGGCTTCGGGCCCTGCCTGGGGAAGACTGTCAAGACTTGTTTGAAAAACAGAGACTGATAGGTATAGCTTCACAGCTCCACTGCATTTGTGTTGGTGCAGCTCTGGGCCAAACTGACATCTGGAAAGCCTGTCAAAGTAGGCCGGAGACGAAGTTACTTATCACACGGCAGCTTCTGTGCAAAGAAAGGAAAGTCGCAGAGCTTATGTGCGTGGTGGCACACTCAGAGAATGTTGTCTTTTCTAAAAAAAACTTTTGTAGGGTTGAAGAGGACTTCAGAGAGATGACTTAAACACCCACTAACGTGCTTATTAAATAAGGAAAATCCTAGAGTCATAGGGTGATACAGTGTGGAAACAGGCCCACACCGACCAACATGTCCCATCTACACTAGTCCCATCTGCCCGCGTTTGGCCCATATCCCTCCAAACCTGTCCTATCCATGTACCTGTCTAAATGTTTCTTAAACGTTGGGATAGTCCCAGCCTCAACTACCTCCTCTGGCAGCTTGTTCCATACACCCACCACCCTCTGTGTGGAAAAGTTACCATTCAGATTCCTATTAAATCTTTTCCCCTTCACCTTGAACCTATGTCCTCTGGTCCTTGATTCCCCTACTCTGGGCAAGAGACTCTGTGCATCTACCCGATCTATTCGTCTCATGATTTTATACACTTCTATAAGATCACCCCTCATCCTCCTGCACTCCAAGGAATGGAGACCCAGCCTGCGCAACCTGTGCCTGTAGCTCAGTCCGTCAAGTCCGGGCAACATCCTCGTAAATCTTCTCTGTACCCTTTCCAGCTTGGGGAATCGTATGTTTCACCTTATTGCATGTTTAGTTCAGTTTAGTTTGGTTTGTTATTGTGCCGAGGTACAGTGAAACGCTTTGTTGTTGCGTGCTGTCCCGTCAGCAGAAAGACTATACATGATCACAATCAAGCCGTCTACAGTGCACAGATACAGGATAAAGGGGATAATGTTTAATGCAAGGTAAAGTCCAGTGAAGTCCGAGGATTAAAGATAGTCCGAGGATCTCCAATGATATTGATGGTTAGTCAGGATCGCTCAATAGTTGGTGATAGAATGGTTCCGTTGCCTGATAACAGCTGGGAAGAAACTGTCCTTTTTACCTTCAGATGTCTGAGGTAGAATGTCCAGCATCTTGTATCCATGATGAGGTTTAAGGGCAGAATGCTGAATGCCGTTCTTAATATCTCCAATCCCATATGTCAATGTTGTAGGTTTGTTGTGATGTACTATAGCTCCAAACACCTAGAACAAGGCTATTGCCTCCTGAGGCTGACAGAAAGTGTACTAACAATAACACATGCTTACTTCTCCATCAAGTTATATAAGCTGGTACTCGACGAGGTTTGTGTGTGCAGTGTGTGTAGTGTGTGCAGTGTGTGTAGTGTGTGTAGTGTGTATAGTGTGTGCAGTGTGAGTAGTGTGAGCAGTGTGTAGTGTGTGTGTAGTGTGTGCAGTGTGAGTAGTGTGAGCAGTGTGTGTAGTGTGTGCAGTGTGAGTAGTGTGAGCAGTGTGTAGTGTGTGTGTAGTGTGTGCAGTGTGAGTAGTGTGAGCAGTGTGTGTAGTGTGTGTAGTGTGTATAGTGTGTGCAGTGTGAGTAGTGTGAGCAGTGTGTGTAGTGTGTGCAGTGTGAGCAGGGTGTGTAGTGTGAGCAGGGTGTGTAGTGTGAGCACGGTGTGTAGTGTGAGTAGTGTGCAGTGTGACAGAGTCCCGTGTTGTGAACTCTACCTGTAAGTGTTGCGTTGCTGCCATTGTTGAATGTGACCCTGGGCAGTGTGAACAAGTGTATGTAAGAATCCGTGCACCCAGCATCACGTGGACATGTGAGCCGCGGCTGCTGTCAGACAGGACTGGGCTGTGAGAAGAATGCAGAGAGTAGATTAGCTGGAGATCAGAGTTGAGCTTCTGTCACTTCTGGCTGTTTAACAATTTTCTGAAGCAGTTTCTCTTTCTTCCCGACAGCAATCTGTGTATTTCGGAGAGGAATCCAATCTCATCACCCTGGGACAACCAAAAATATTCATGAAATGCACATCGCCTCATCTCCTGTTTGCCGGCTCGTTCATTAATCATTCCCAAACCACCAACCTTGTGAAACATCCACACAGGCTGGTGGGATCACCACAGGAACTGACATGGGACGTTCTGGTCAATTGCATTTGATGATGCTCAATATAAATTTTATAAATCCTGGAGGTTTTTTTCAGTGTAGGAATTGCCTTCAGCAAAGATACTGATTGCCGGACTAGATTGGAAGGGCCGAATGTCTCCCTTCAGTCGGAAGAAGGGCCCTGACCTGACCTGTACATTTCCCTCCACAGATACTGCCTGATCCGTTGAGTCCCTCCAGCAGTTTCCCCCCCGAAGAATCCAGCGCCTGCACTTCCTTGTGCCTCCATATATTTCACGGCTCCCAAACCATTAAAATCACGACTGACATTGTCCACTCTGTGATGTTGTGGTCACCAGAAGAGCTGGATTGCTCTGCACATCTCGGTCAGAAACTGGGAGAAGGAACCACTCAAATGTTCCCTGTGATGGGGGAGTCCAGAACCAGGGGTCACAGTTTAAGAACAAGGGGTCGGCTATTTAGGACGGAGATGAGGAAAAACCTTTTCACCCAGAGAGTTGTGAATCTGTGGAATTCTCTGCCACAGAAGGCAGTGGAGGCCGATTCACTGGATGTATTCAAGAGAGTGTTAGATGTAGCTCTTAGGGCTAAAGGAATCAAGGGATATGGGGAGAAAGCAGGAACGGCTACTGATTTTAGATGATCAGCCATGATCATATTAAATGGCGGTGCTGGCTCGAAGGGCCGAATGGCCTACATCTGCACCTATTTTTGATGCTTCGATGTTTCAAAGTGGTTGAGGTATTTGTGGATGGGGTGAGTGAGTGCAGGAGGAACAAAGGCTACCAGGGGCGGCGTGGACCTGTTTATGAGGTTGGGGGAATACGGATTCTTCGTGTGGTTTTGAGAATGATCAATGATGGAAGGACCTGTGGATGTACATAATGCATAGAACAGCACAGCATATAAACAGGCCCTTTGGCCCACAATATCTATGCCAAGTTAGACCTCCTCTGTCTGATCTATATCCATTCCCCTCATATCCATGTGCCTATCTAAAAGTCTCTTAACACCCACTAGCGTATCTGCTTCCACCACCACCTCTGGCAGTGTGTTCCAGGCACCCACCACCCTCTGTGCAAAAAAATACTTGCCCTGCACATCTCCTTTAAACGTTGTTCTTCTCATCTTAAACGGTCACCAAGTCTCATTGAAGTGGTGCTTTGGTCAATCAAGTGGCCTTGTGATTGCCACTCTGTTTAATTGCCATTGGGGACAGTTCTTCCTGCTCAGGCTTGACGCACCGTTCCTCTGGCACGGTGTCACGGTCCGGTGAGTCCTCCAGCTTGTAGCATAGAGGACCTCCCACCATCCTGGGCAGCAGGAACATGAACTAATGGAAAGGTTTGTGAATCTCGTAGACCATCCATGGCGCAGGTTGTATCCCAGCATGAAGGGTCATCACCAGGAGTTAGAACACAAGACATAGGAGCAAAATTCCAAAGACGTGGAGGTTTGTTGGTTAATTGACTTCTGTAAATTGTCCCTAGTGTGTAGGATAGAACTAATGTATGCGGTGATCGCTGGTGGGCGTGGATTCGATGGGCCGAAGGGCCTGTTTCTACTATGTGACTCTAAACTAAACTAAAGGATTAGGCCTATTCGCTCCATCATTTGGCCAATCTATTCTATCATGGCTGAACTATTTTTCCCTCTGAACCAAATTCTCCTGCCTTCTCCCCATAACAATATACAATGGACAATAGACAATAGGTGCAGGAGGAGGCCATTTGGCCCTTCGAGCCAGCACCGCCATTCAATGTGATCATGGCTGATCATCCCCAATCCGTACCCCGTTCCTGCCTTCTCCCCATATCCCCTGACTCCGCTATCTTTAAGAGCCCTATCAAGCTCTCTCTTGAAAGTATCCAGAGCACCGGCCCCCACCGCCCTGTAAGGCAGAGAATTCCACAGACCTTTTAACGCCCGTACTGATCAAGAACCTGTCAATCTCTGGTTTTAAATCTACCCAATGACTTGGCCTCCACAGCCGTCTGTGGCAATGAATTCCACAGATTCACCACCCTCTGGCTAAAGAAACTCCTCCTCAACGCTATTCTGAAGGTACGTCCTTTTAATCTGAGGCTGTGGTCTCCAGCCCTAGACTCTCTCACTAGTGGAAACATCATCTCCACATCCGCTTTGTCCAGGCATTGTATTACTCGATAACAAACAGCCTCTATACAGGTGATCATCTTGCTTTAAACAACATACACATTCATACCACTGGTCGATGAACAGAATAAAGGGCCTGTCCTACAAGCATGCAACTCTATGCGATTAGCGCGACGTAACGTGGTCGCTTGAGCCCTCCGGCGTCGCGGGGCCGGTCCCACTTCAATCGCCGGAGCCGTGCGGAGTTCGTCCCGAGTTCGTCCCGACACCGCGCGGGGCTCCGAAAAACCGACGATGTCTGAAAATTCCGCGCGGCAATGGCTTGTCGGCTCGCAGTTGCCTCGACATTTACACACCGCCCCAACATCGTGCCTCCGTGACCCTCTATATGTGTGGCTCCGCGGCCCTGTGTGTGTGTGTGCCTCTGTGCCCCTCTCTGTGTGCCCCTCTCTGTCCTGGTGAACTTACCTTAGACTTCGCTCCATGTTCGTCTCACTTTGCGCCGCGTTGCGCCACTCACCCGACCTCCGCGCGGCCCCTACTGCCAGTTTGGTTGCGCTTGCCGCATGCAGGCGCATGCTGGTGGGAACGGCCCTGTACAGGGGACCACCCGACCTCCGCGCGGCCCCTGCTTCCAGTTTGATCGCGTTCATCGCATAGAGTTGCATGCTTGTAGGACAGGCCCTTAAGTCTGCAGTAAGATTAAGTGATTAGTGTCCTTAGTGATTAGCAGCAGGGGGCTTCGCACAGTGTCACCTAAAAGATCATCCACACATTTATCTCCTCCTGCTTCGATGACTGCAACTCCCTCTACACTCGCATCAGCCAATCTTCCCTGTCCCGCCTGCAACTGGTCCAAAACGCCGCAGCGAGACTCCTGACGGGCACCCGAAAAAGTGACCACATCACCCCGATCCTGGCCTCTCTCCACTGGCTCCCTGTGCGGTTCCAAATACATTTCAAGATCCTCCTTTATGTCTACAAAGCCCTCAACGGGCTTGCCCCCACCTACATCAAAAGTCTGCTCACCCACCACACCGCCTCCAGGTCCCTCAGATCGTCTGACTTGGGGTTGCTGAATGTCCCGTGGTCGAGGCATAAACTCAGGGGCGACCGCCTTTGCGGTTGCAGCTCCTAGACTGTGGAACAACATCCCTCTTCCCATCAGAACTGCCCCCTCCATCGACTCCTTCAAGACGAGACTAAAAACTCATCTCTACTCCCAAGCCTTTCTTGACGTCCTCTGAGCGAGTGCTATATGTATGTAGTGATGTTTGTATTTAATCTATGAACCACTGTTGTATAACGTTAGTACCTCCACCAATGTGAAGCACTTTGGCCAACGAGAGTTGTTTTTTAAATGTGCTATAGAAATAAAGTGACTTGTCTTGACTTGACCTACCAAGTACTGACTCTGCAGTGGATTTAGGAGATTACGATTAAGCATCTTGCTGGGCATTGACTTGCTAATGCTGAGGTTTAGTGAGTGGATGAAGAGTATTGGAGATAGATGGGACGCTGTGGAATAGAAGACAAACGCAGAATGCTGGAGTAACTCAGCGGGACAGGCAGCATCTCTGGAGAGAAGGAATGGGTGACGTTTTGGGTCAAGACCCTTCCTCAGACTGAGGGAAAAGTGAAACAAGAGATATAGAGGGTGATACAGAGAGATGTAGAACAGATACGCAAATATCAAAGTAACAATGACGAAGGAAACAGGCCATTGTTGGCTGTGGGTGAGGTGAGAATGAGTTACAGACCATTAAAATCACCAGGATGACAGTGAGACTGGTACAGGACCGGGTGGGAGAGGGACGGAGTGAGACGCGGATACTTGAAGGTAGATACCACTGGGTTGTGAGCTGCCCTAGTGAAATATGAGATGCTGTTTCTCCAATTTGCATTTGGCCTCATTCTGACAGCACCTCTGGAGAAAAGGAATGGGTAACATCTAGGTTCAAACACGAAACGTCACCCATTCCTTCTCTCCAGAGTTGCTGCCTGTCCCGCTGAGTTAAGGGCCTGTCCCACCAGCATGCAACTCTATGCGATGAGCGCGACCTAACGTGGTCGCTTTTTCTAACGTACTCCAGCATTTTGGGTCTATCTTCTGGGAAAGTATCAGTACTGTTGGTATCCTGGGTACCAAAGCGAGACCTCTGCTGAGGATAGGCTGCTTAGCATCCGAGAGGGGAAGATTGGGGAGGGGTAAAGGGTGAATTGTTAAATATCAGCGCTCTGTCAGGTGTGAGTGTGTGTCAGAGGTGTGAAGAGTGGCTCGAAGATGAAAAATTCAAACATCAAATACAATACTTAAAACAAGCTAAGTTCCTTAATCTCTGAAGAAGGGTCTCAGCCCGATACATCACCCATCCCTTCTCCCCAGAGATGCTGCCTGTCCCGCTGAGTTACTCCAGCATTCTGTGTCTATCTTTGGTGTAAACCAGCATCTGCAGTTCCTTCCTGCACCACTCAGTTTAAACAGCTCTATGGTAGAAATAATTTAGGAATAATAAAAAAAAAATTGATGTTAATACATTCTGCAGCGATTCTGCTTGAGGTTCAAAACCAATATATTTATTCAGATGCAAGTCTTTGTACAGATGGTGGTGCCGGGGAGAGACGCATAACATATGGCCCAGCGGATGTTTCTTGGACCACATCCAGTCCAATAAATGCTATCCACCAGACTTCCCTCAAGACACGGCAGAACGCTGTCGTTAGGCGGTTCCACTGATCTACAAATGCGGAGTTTACGCCTATTCTGTTGTGGGGAGATATCGAGTTTGCAGATGCAGCTTGTACATATATATTGGCTCAAATGCTGGAGTAACTCAGCGGGACAGGCAGCATCTCTGGATAGATGGAGTGGGTGATGTTTCAGGTCGACACCCGTCTTCAGACCAGATAAACCAGCATCTGTAGTTCCTCCCTACAACATATATATCGTCTGGTGCTAATGTCTCAGCAACTCCGATGTAAACCAGGTGAAATGCCTCGGTGAAACTGTCAGCTCTTCAGACAGCATTTGTAGAGAAATAAACTAAATTTAGTGTTACAATAACTTTTTATTTTCCCAAAACTTTCACCCTTCTTTTACCACGGATGCTGCCTGCCTATGTTTTTATAATTTTATAATGTTTTTATAATTTCAGAAGTTCTAGGGGCAGAATTAGGGCATTTGGCTCATCAAGTCTACTCTGCCATTCAATCATGGCTGATCTATCTCTCCCTCTCAACCCCATTCTCCTGCCTTCTCCCCATAACCCCCAACATCCGTACTAATCAATTAGGGAATGATTTATTGGTAATGATATTGGTTTATTATTGCCAGACCCAGAGAAAAAACTGTTTCGGATGCTATCCTGTCAAATGGTGAGTACAATCAAGCCATGGACAGGTACAACAGGTAGTGCAAAGAGAAATATAATAGTGTTGAATATGCTGTTACAGAATTATGGCATTGCATTTACAAAGGAAGTGCAGATGAAAAAAAGTGCACAGTGGTAGATTGGAAGATCGTAAAGACACCCTTAGCTTATTGGAGAAATAGTCTGATAACAGTGGGAAAGAAGCTGTTTCCGAATGTGTATATTAAAATAGCCCAGCTGGTTTAGTTTTAGCATTTCCTGTCTTTGTTTCAGGGTTCCAGCATCCACAACATATGAGGCCTGTGCTAATTGAGGATCCAGGTGATTATTTGTTGTTGCATGTTACAAAATGCAGGTGGGAGAGGGGCTAAGAGAAAGTATTGGGGAATGTTCTTTTGAAAAACATTGAGTTGGTAGTCATACTTTGAGCATACTTTGCAAATTAAATTTGTAATTGTCTATTTGTTTAGTTTAGAGAAACAGCGCGGAAACAGGCCATTCGGCCCACTATATCCGCGCCGACCAGCGATCCCCGCCCATTAACACCATCCTACACCCACTAGGGACAATTTTACATTTACACCAAGCCAATTAACCTATAAACCTGTACTTCTTTGGAGCGTGGGAGGAAACCGAAGATATCGGAGAAAACCCAGGCGGGTCACGGGGAGAACGTACAAATGTCACCTGCGTCTCGACCCCACTGTGTCACCCAAACTATTGGTGGATATGTTTTGATCTGTGATGAGATGGTGGTGTGTTCAGAAACCCAAGTAGTTGGTGAGCCTTGTGGACTGGTGAAGGCATTAAAAATGATTTTTAGTAAATTAATCTGTCAAACACATAACATGTATTTCATAATTCACTGATTTTTAAGCAAATAAGCAATTATTAATTTGGCATAATTATATACATAAAGGAAGCTGTTAATAACTATTAGTATCTATTACGTGTGATTAAAGTACAACTTGTTTCATATGAGTGACCGTTAAAAGGAATTTGTATTGTCAGACACAAGTAGCCGGAATCTTAGTGAAACGCCGGAATCTTAGTGAAAGCACAAAGTGCCAGGAGAACACAACGGGTCAGGCAGCATCTGTGGAGGGAATGGACAGGTGACGTTTTAGATCACATCCTCCCTCCTCCCCCCTTGTCTCCATCCCCTCCAGCTTTACATTTTATGTCTCCTCTCCTTTCCTTCTGTGACACCCTTTTGTCATCTTGAGCCTTTGTCACTGACTCTACCTACATGGCAAACGATCCTATGTCAATAGACAACAGGTGCAGGAGTAGGCCATTCGGCCCTTCGAGCCAGCACCACCATTCAATGTGATCATGGCTGATCATCCCCAATCAGTACCCCGTTCCTGCCTTCTCCCCATATCCCCTGACTCCGCTATTTTTAAGAGCCCTATCTAGCTCTCTCTTGAAAGCATCCAGAGAACCGGCCTCCACCACCCTCTGAGGCAGAGAATTCCACAGACTCACCACTCTCTGGGTGAAAAAGTTTTTCCTCATCACCGTTCTAAATTCCCTACCCCTTATTCTTAAACTGTGGCACCTTGTTCTGGACTCCCCCAACATCGGGAACATGTTTCCTGCCTCTAGCGTGTCCAAGCCCTTAATAATCTTATATGTTTCAATAAGATCCTCTCTCATCCTTCTAAACTCCAGTGTACTGTATACAAGCCCAGTTGCTCCATTCTGTCAACATATGACAGTCTTGCCATCATGGGACAGTCTAACTTAGCTTGGTGTAAATGTAAAAATTGTCTCTAGTGTTAGTGTGCGGGGATCGCTGGTCGGCGTGGACTCGGTGGGCCGAAGGGCCTGTTTCTGCGCTGTATCTCTACTAAATCTCCACCCCTCACAGTGCAGAAGGAACGTTCAACATCTTGTTGAGAACCTCGAGTCTATGCAGTGGGAAAGGAATGTGTTGTCCCACGAATAGTCCCCTGAACAGACGACCTGTTTCCATGCTGTATCTCTGAAATAATCTAAACATCGGCCTTGAGTTTAGCTTAGTTTAGAAATACAGCGCAGAAACAGCCCTTCGGCCCACCGAGTCTGCACCAACCAGCGATCCCCGCACACTATCACTACCTTACACACACACACTAGGTACAATTATACCAAGCAGCCAATTAACCTACAAACCTGCACGTCTTTGAAGTGTGGGAGGAAACCGAAGATCTCGGAGAAAACCCATGCATGTCACGGGGAGGACATACAAACTCTGCACAGACAGCACCCGTAGTCGGGATTGAACCCGGGTCTCTGGCGCTGTAAGTGCTGTAAGGCAGCAACTCTACTGCTGCGCCACCGTGACCGCCCAGTTCAGACTAAAGATTTTGTGCTTGAAACATGAACTCAGTCTCTATCTCTCTCTACAGATGTTATCCAATTTGTTGAGTGTTTTGCACCATTCTGTTTTCATTGCAGATATCCAGCTCATGCAGTTTTTGGAGACTTAAGCCCCTGCCCCACTTTCCCGAGTTGCTCATGAACTTTCCCGAGTTACTCCCCTTGCTTCAAACTCGGAGAATGTCCGTAGCGAGTCCGTAGATATATTGTAGCGGCTCGTAATGCCGGCCGTAGGTACTCGGGGCATCAGGTAAGTCGGGACGTTTTTTCAGCACTGTCCATGAGTAAAGAAAATAGCCCCAAGTACCTACGGCTGGCATCTCCGGAGAATTCGTGAGTAACTCGGGAAAGTGGGACAGGGCCATAAATGAATAAATAACACTGAAAGTTTGCCTGCAATTTGCTCATCTCCATGAGGCATGGGAACACCTGTGATTGAAGAAAATGTTTATAAAAATAAGAAGTTGATTCAGAAACAGCTGGTTCCAATTTTTTTTTAATGAAAATTGTACAATTGTAATGAGAGGGCGTCCCTGGAATGAGTCCCATTCAGGTACCAGGTCTGACAGTCCAATATAACACATCCTGACACAGAAACCAGAGAGTAAGTGCCTCGTGGATTAGTTACACAGCCCACCCACCACCGGGGGCTTTGTTCCAAGCCCAAAGTTCTACGGTGGCAAGAGTGGGTCAGAAGAAACCAGGGGGAATGTACAGAGGGCTTGTGGTGAAGCTGCAAGATTTAACAAAGCAGGCAGCAATGGTGGGAAGAGGCAAACCAGAATCAGGAAGCAATGGAAGACAGAATCACAGAATGGTACATGGCAGGAAGGCCTCTTACCCGTTGTTGCTGCGTTGAATCATTTACAAAGTTTACCAGCCCCTTCCACGCCTCTGCTCCTTACCCACAACCCTGCTCTTTTACAAAAAAATCTTATTTGTCCAATTTTATTTTTGGAAGTTCCTGTTGAATTTTCCGACACCCTTTCAGTTGGTTTATGTCAGGTTGCACAACAGGCCACATTGTGAGTAAATGTTTCCTCTGTAACCATCTGGCCAGTGAGCAATTACACTAGAGCTGTGGTCCCCGGCTACTCAACCTCCCCCTCCAACACACACACTCTCCATCACACCTTCATTAAAGATAGTGCCTTCATTAAATCTCCCTTCAGCCTCAAGCACGGTGAGTTGTTGTGAGGAGAGGGTACAGGGCGAGTTCTTAAACGTGGAATTGTTCACGAGGGCAAGTGGAAGGAGGCAGAGGGTGAAGTCAATGTGTAGCTCGGTCAGCAACAAGGAGACCACTGCGGCAACCCGTAAAGGATACTTGCTCCAATTGTGGGAATGCAATGTGTGAGTGTGGTGTGTATGTATGTATGGTGTGTGTGTGTGTATGTATGTATGGTGTGTGTGTGTGCGCAGTGTGAGTGAGTGTGTGTGTGTGTGTTGTGTAGTATGCATGAGTGTGTATGAGTGTGCGTGTGTGTGTGCAGTGTGAGTGAGTGTGTGCTGTACTGTGTACGTGTCTACAGTGAGTGTGAACAGATTGAGTGTGTGTGTGTAGTGTTTGTGTTGTGTGTATGAGTGTGTGTGTGTGTTGTGTAGTATGCATGAGTGTGTATGAGTGTGTGTGTGTTGTGTGCAGTGTACAAGAGTGTAGTGTTTGTGCAGTGTGTATGAGTGTGTGTTGTGTAGTATGCATGAGTGTTTGTGTGTGTGTGTGTGTATGAGTGTGTGTGGCATGGAAGACTGCCTCACCACAGACCAGGAGCAATGCCCTCTTCTCGTTAGAGCCAGCCCATTTCAGAGTGGAGAAGGGAAGAGCCTCCTCAAAGGCCAGTGGGGGTCTGGAACCCTCACGCCGGGCGTGCTGACGGGTGCAACAAAGGTGTCCGAGTGTCCATCGGAATGATGGAACAGACTCGAGGGACTGAATGGCCTCTGGGGGGAGGGGGGTGGGGGGGAAACGTTTTAGAAGAACGGGTTGTTAGGTCCTGAGTTCAAAAGCAAATGATTTTAAAGTCTGTGCAAAGGGTGGGGTGGGGTGGGAGAATGGAATTGCTTCTGGCCTTCTGTTTGTCGCCAGGGTCAGGGTGCCCTTACACTCCCCACCTGTGGGTTACAGGTTACCTGTGGCTAACACCTGTGGGTTCAGCGCTCTCCCCCTCACTCTCTCTGGTTACAGCCTGTGCCCACTCACATGTGACCTCGCACCAGTGCCGAGCTGTCGGAGACAGACCCCCCCCCCCCTCTCCTTCCCCCACCCCCCACCCTCCCACCCCAACCCCCCCCCCCCAAAAATTGCATCTTATGTCTGATCAAACATGGTAATTACCAGACTGTAGTCACATATACAACAACCAATATTTCCATTTTATATATTATTCTGTAGAATACATAATAAATAAACAGAAAATATATTAACCAGCTCATTGTCATTAGACTCATTCTTTCCAATCACATTCAATATACATTAAATGCAATATATAGTATAAAAATTCGATTCTAAGCCAATATTTCAAATATTGCCTGGCCCTTTGTTATCTTATTTTATATTAAGTTGAGAATTAAAAGTATATAGAATCATTTAAAATGAAGGGTTTGCCACTTCTGCTTTTGTTTTGTTAAGACCCTGTTAGTCAGCTAGCTTGCTTTCTTCCTTCATCATTGGCGTGAGAAATGGTTTCCCCACTCGTGCTGGGTTCAGCTCAGCGCGGGGTTGTGATGCTGCTGTTGGTAGCTCTGCCTCGGGCCACTGGAGGCGCCACTATGTCCGAGTAGGAGAAACATGGACTGAAGGTAGGTCGGTAGGTCACCCCTGTTCCTGATCTCCAGGCATGCAGCCTGGTCAGTCACAGCTCAACGGGCACCCCCTAAGTACCGCTCCACCTCGCCGTTACTGGTCGAGGTGGAGTACAGGGGCAGGGAGGACAAGCTAAAGAGCGGCACGGTGGCACAGCGGTAGAGTTGCTGCCTCACGGTGCCAGAGACCCGGGTTCCACCCTGACTATAGGCGTAGTCCGTGTACGTGTGGACTTTGAACATTCTCCCTGTGACCACGTGGGTTTTCTCCGGGTGCTCCGGTTTCCTCCCACATCCCAAAGACGTGCAGGTTTGTAGGTCAATTGGCTCCTGTAAATTGTCCCTAGCGTGACGGAAAGAACTTGCGTATGGGGTGAAGGTCGGCTGGCACGGACTCAGTGGGCCGAAGGGCCTGTTTCCACACTGCATCTCCAAAAGTAATGAAGTAAAAATCGCTCGCCAGGTCACGGGTGGAGTAACGCGTAGAGTTCTGCTCACCACTCTGCAGGGACGGGGTGACCAGACCGACGCGTACAGGTGCGGATGTGACCTGGGGTGGACGATTACCATCATGAAGGCCACTCTCCACACCTGCGAGGTACAACGCTGGTCAGGGAGGTGCTACTCTGATGCTCCAGATCCGCTCCCTGGGATTCTGTGTCACATTATGGACATTCTGGGGCTCCACAGCTGACCAGGGAACCCATCTCAGCCCCCAGCCACCAATCAGTGCCAGCGTCTGATTGCCACACTACACAATGAAGGAAGTAAGCACAGATTAACTTGGCTGCACATTCCACAAGGGCTGAAGATGTGCACTCTTGCAACTTATGTCAGACTGATAGAAAGTGCGGTGAACAGACTGTGTGCGACACCCTGTGTCTAAAGCTTATATTGGCAATTTTTTTTCTATTTTTTTTTGTTAAACACACACACACCATTTGTAAAAGTCCCTTCTTTCCGAAGAGGGCAAAAGGCAACTTCTGAAGACGGAAGTCAAGTCTGCCTCCTTCTATATACTTGGGGGACATGACGAGATTATAAAAGATTTTGTGCTCTGAGAACTCAAAAGGTTTAAGAGGACATTAAACACTTTGTGTATGATTTGTTTTCCCTTTCTTGTAAAATTACACAGATTACCGATGGCCGAACAACCACAAGAAGAATGGGCTTCCACCAATCGCCATGGGCTTGTTTGAAGTTCAGGTTGAGTGTGTCCACTTTGGGACGGAGGTCCCCTCGATCACAACTCCCCTTGCTGTTGTTGACCTTGTGGTGAGACGGGGCGTGAGCTGGCCTGCCTTGGCATCAGTGGACCACAACAGTTTCCGTCAGACAGCGAGTGGCACAAACGCGGAGAGCAGGGTGGGTGGGGGTGGATGGGAAATAATCCAAACTTAAACAAGTAAAGGATGGGAACAGAAACGTGGCTTCTCACACGGAAATTAGTGTTTTTTTCTCTCTCTATTTACATCGTCTGGTGAGCTTCGGTGGAGTGCGGCCTTTGGCAGCCCGCGGCCAACGTACCGTGTCTTCTGCCGCTGCCGTTGTTGGACGGGGGATGTGTGTGTACACCCTCCTTGACCTCAGCCACCCCAGAGCTTCCTAGCGCACAGGGCACTGGAGGGTGGGGGAGAGAGGGAGGTGGGTGGTCGGTTGGGTGGGTGGGACGGGGGGTGGGGGGGGGGGTGCAGGACAAGCCGTACTGCTGCCAGGTCGAGTCGAGACCATTATCCTTGCAACCCAACGAGGTTCCTTCTCGTTCTGCCCACCCTCCTCTCCTGGGTGGCCGCGCGGAGTGGGGACGATAGACCCAGCGGCGCTGTGACATTGCCGATAGTGTCACGAAGGCGGAGAGACATCCAGGGCGGCTGCTGAGCGACGAGTGTCCCTTCGCACGTGGTGCCGGCGTGGTGGGGCTGTCGAAGCTGTGGTCCGAGCCTCTGTTGGTGCAGGATGGAGATAATTAATCACCAAGACTCCAACCATCCCGCACATGTCAATAGTTAACTCCCGCCCTTCCTGGTTACATGTCACGGCTGGTGCTGCCGTTACAGCCATGGTTACTTCTTCCTCTTCCCAAAAGCTGCTCCACTCCTCGGGAGTTGGGAAGCCAAGAGGCGTCTTCAGATTTAGCACCGATCCTTCCTAGTGACACCAAGGTATTCTGAGCGTGGGGTGAGGCGAGTGTGCTGTGCATGAAGGCAGGGTCACAATTCATCCCACCCCATCCCACCCCTCCACACTCCGACTGTCGAGGTGATGGATTGGATTCTCAGCCACCCATGGTGGAACCGGGGAATGTCCCAATGTGCCAAGTTCCACCTGAGGTTGGGAGAAGTTGGCTGGAGGTAGTAGTGTATCTAACTGATGTTCTCAAGGGGGTTTATTACAGTTGGATACATCCAAAATAACAACATAGTCAAACCAGCAGCCGCGTTCCAACAAGCTTGGCCCTCTGTACAAATCTCCGCCCTGCACAGTCCCCCTCAGAACTACAAGGGCACCCCCTCTACCCAGGTCCTTGCTTCGCCCCCACCCCCCGCTTTTCATTTCAGAGACTGGTTACCAGTTGCATCTGTCCGTCGGCCTCGGGCATCGAACCGTCCACATCCACCGACACCATGTAGCCGTCGTTGCTGCCTCTCCTGGACTGGTAGTAGGCTTGTAGCTGGCTTCTGAAGACCAGGTTTGGTCTGGAGCTGTAGTACACCTCGTCGTTGCCTTGGGAATGGGGTGCGGTCTCGCCCATCACCTCTGGGCTGCTGTCGGGGTAAGAGGAGTCTCTGAGGTTGGTCATGCTGGTGTACAGCGAGTCTCTGTTTGGGGACTGGAGCTGACCATCGAGGCCGTCAGTGATTTCAGCCGTGTAGCTCTCTGACTCCTCCAGCTCTGGGTCGCTGTGGTAGAGCAGGGACTGGGCGCGCTGCAGGAGCAGAGGTTCCTCCAGCGCCTTGTACATCAGTTCGATGTCGATGTTGTCCTCCTGGGTGAGCGAGGGGGCGTCGGGGACGATGGCGTCGTCTTCGCTGCTGGTCGCTCCTCCACCGCCTCCGCTGACCGGCGCTCCCTGCTCCCCGGGCAAGGTCTTGCTGCCCGGCCGTAGGTTGTTGTGGACCAGCTCGGAGATGATCATCTTCTCGAAGGCGGCGTCGCTGAGGTTGCGGCGGCAGTCGGCGAGCGGGGTCCCGTCCGTGACAAAGTCGGTGTTTCGGAACGAGTAGCTGTTGTTGAAGTTGCCGTTAAGGGGCAGAGTGTCCACTGCACAGGGGTCTCTCGTCAGGTTGACCGGGTGCTCTGCAAACAACCACAAACGTACCATCAGCGTTTGACAGCCGGCGCTGGACCGCTCGCTACTCGCTGGAGCTTACAAAAATGATGCGGGGGGGGCGGGGGACCCGTGATGAAATTGTGAAAGGTCTGGATAGAGAGGATGATTCCACTAGTGGGAGAATCTGGGACTAGAGGTCACAGCCTCAGAATTAAAGGACATTGTTTTGGGAAGATGAGGAGTAATTTCTTCAGTCAGTGGGTGGTGAATCTGTGGAATATGTTTCCACAGATGGTTGTGGAGGCCAAGTCAATGGATATTTTTAAGGCAGAGATAGATAGATTCTTGATTAGTATGACAATAGACAATGGACAATAAACAATAGGTGCAGGAGGAGGCCATTCGGCCCTTCGAGCCAGCACCGCCATTCAATGTGATCATGGCTGATCATCCCCAATCAGTGCCCCGTTCCTGCCTTCTCCCCATATCCCCTGACTCCACTATCTTTAAGAGCCCTATCTAGTTCTCTCTTGAAAGTATCCAGAGAACCGGCCTCCACCGCCCTCTGAGGCAGAGAATTCCACAGACTCACAACTCTCTGTGGTGTACGGGTGTCAGGGGCTATGAGGAGAAGGCAGGAGAATGGGGTTAGGAGGGAGAGATAGACCTGCCATGATTGAATGGCGGAGCAGACGTGATGGGCCGAATGGCCTAATTCTGCTCCTAGAACGTATGAACTAATGGCACAAGCCCTGATACCAAGACTGATGTCCAGTTCAGAGCCCAGCACACAGAGGCGACCCTGACTAAGGGTGCTGTCAGTACGTTTTCCCCGTGACCGCGTGGGTTTTCTCCGGGCACTCCGGTTTCCTCCCACACTCCAAAGACGTCCAGGTTTGTAGACTAATTAGCCTCTGTAAATTGTCTATTGTTCCTAGTGCGTGCGGATCGCTGGTCGGTGCGGACTCAGTGTTTCCGCGCTGCATCTCTAATATAAATGAACGGGAGAAAGTGTGGAATATTGAAGAGGAATGTTAAAGAAAGGGTGTTTCAAGGTATGAATCCACAACATGAAACATTTACATTCACTACGGCAATGAAGCTTACTTGTCTCTCTGTAGGTTCCTGTGTGTAAGTATGTGGAGAAATAAAGAGAGACAACAGACAATGAGATCACAAAGTCACATTCAATCAGGCATTAAATCAGAGCATTAATTGAAAGTGTAAATATTTTTTAGCAGGAGGCACAAGTGATAATTGTTAATCATCATCAACATGGGCAGTTTGAGTGTGCGACAGCCATCGTTAATTACTCAGCTATCTGTCAATGTCCCGGCTATGTTAGGAACAGAGGTGATTCATAACCAGGGGTTGCGAACATAGAACCGCATGGGAAAAGACCCTTCGGCCCCACAATGTCCACATCAAACCTAGGTAATTTAATCTTCTCTGCCTGCACGTGATGCATATTCCTCCATTCCCTGCATATCCTTGTGTCTATCTAAAAGCCTCGTAAACGCCAATACAGTTTGCCACAGCTGCCAGCGCGTAATACCACCCAATGCTCCCTGCGATAAAAACATTGCCCCAACTTTAGAACATCGGAACCAGGCACTGCAGATGCTAGTTAATACAGAAAAGGACACAAAGTGCTGGAGTAACTCAGGCAGAATCTCTAGAGAACATGGATAGATGATGTTTCGGGTTGTCCCTTCCCTAGAACTTTCCAGGTCGAGATTCATAGAAACATAGAAAATAGGTGCAGGAGGAGGCCATTCGGCCCTTCGGCCCTTCGAGCCAGCACCGCCATTCATTGTGATCATGGCTGATCGTCCTGGAGATGGTTTGGGAAACATTCTCCTTAGACTTTAGTGTAGAACCAGGCCCTAACACTAACATTATCCTACACACTGGGGACAATTTACAATTTTACCAAAGCCAATTAACCACCAAACCTGTACGTCTTTGGAGTGTGGGAGGAAACCAGAGCACTCGGAGAAAACCCACATGGCCACAGGGAGGACGTACAAACTCCATTCAGACAGCACCCATAGTCAGGTTTGAACCTAGTCTCTGGCACAGGAGGCGGCAACTCTACCGCTGCGCCACCATGCCACCCCTGTGGATCTAAAACTTCAACCATCCATGTTCTCTCTCGAGAGATGTTGCCTGACCCGCTGAGTTACTCAAGCACTTTGTATCATTTTGTCCTTTAAACTTTCCCCTTTCACCTTAAAGCTATGTCCTCTGGTCTTTGACATCTCCACCCTGGGGAAAAGGGTGGAAGGACAGGCGTACAACATAGGGCTGTACCGTCTCAGCAATCTTGTGCCCACACAACAACCGAAACACCCTGCTACAGGGTGTTTCTACGTTCTAAAGCTTAAAGGAGATGTGTGTGGCACGGTGGCGCAGCGGTAGAGTTGCTGCCTCACAGCGCCGGAGACACGGGTTCCATCCTGACTACGGGTGCTGTCTGTACAGAGTTTGCACGCTCTCCCCGTGACCTGCATGGGTTTTCTCCGGGATCTTTGGTTTCCTCCCACACTCCAAAGACGTACAGGTTTGTAGGCTAATTGGCTTGGTGTAAATGTAAATTAGCCCTAGTGTGTGCGGGATAGTGTTAGTGTGTGGGGATCGCTGGTCGGTACGTACTCGATGGGCCGAAGGGCCTGTTTCCGTGCTGTATCTCTAAACTGAATTAAATTAAAGAGATCATTTCCTTATAAGGCTACGTGGATCTCTGTAACTGAAACCTCTAGTTCATTCTTAATTTCACAACCCGTGTTTCACAAATCACCTTCAGGTTGGCACACCACAGTGTGATGAAGCCAGTCAATTTATGCACAGGAGGGACTCAAAACAGAGTCATAAAAAGGAACTGTTGATGCTGGTTTATACCAAAGGTGAACACAAAGTGCTGGAGGAACTGAGCAGGTCAGGTAACATCTCTGGAGAACATGGATAGGTGAGGTTTCGAGTCGGACAGAAGTCTGAATCTTCAGTCGGAAGAAATGTTCCAACCCAAAACGTCACCCATTCCTTCTCTCCAGAGATGCTGCCTGTCCCACTGAGTTACTCCAGCATGTAGTGTCTATCTTCTGTGTAAACTAGAATCTGCGCTTGCTTCCTACACACGGGGCTTGTCATCACTTGGTGTTAGGTACATTCATTCATCCTTGCTGTTGGGGACATCCCTGAGCCAGTAGATGTGGGATCACAACATCCATGGTCCCTGCAGTCCCACCCACCCACCCACCCCCCAAATGGCTCATAGTTGTCCACGGCCAATTCTATTGACCAGTGTGACTTTGGCCTCATGTTCCACCTTGGTGTGATGACGTCAGCTATACCGTGAGTGCTGGCCCTTTGGGGCTGGGTGGTTGGGCTGTGGGGAGAGATGAATACCTGGTGAGCTGAAGACGGTGGGAGAAGGAGCGTTGTAGCCAACAGATTCTGCCAGCAGTGTGTTGTACGGGCTGGCACCAGAGCGTGGCTGCAGAACGGGGTTGGTCAACAGATGATTGCCCATTGTCCCTGCAGAGGAGCAAAGAGACGAGGAAGGTCACGTTACAGAGAGGAAAGAGTAACGCGGGGGAAGGAAAACATACAATGTGGAAACAGGCCCTTCAGTCCAATTTGCCTACACCCACCAACTTGTCCCACCTGCCTGCATTTGGTTCATATCCCTCGAAACCTGTCCTATCCATGTACCTGTCAAATTATTCCTTAAACATTGGGATAGTCCCAGCCTCAACTACCTCCTCTGGCAGCTCGTTCCTTACACCCACCACCCTTTGTGTGAAAAAGTTGCCCCTCTGATTCCTATTGAATCTTTTCCCCTTCACCTTGAACCTATGTCCTCTGGTCCTCGGTTCCCCAACTCTGGGCAAGAGAGTGTACGTTTCCCGGTCTATTCCTCTCATGATTTTGTTCACCTCTGTAAGATCACCCCTCATCCTCCTGCGCTCCAAGGAATAGAGTCCCAACGTACTCAACCTCACCCAATCCTCGTCAATTTTCTGCTTCAGAGAAAGAAGGAAGTGAAGCAGGGTATATTGATCAGCATCTGATCATACGCCTAAATGCAATATAATTGATCGATCAAAATGTTAACTGTAAACCTACTAATCATTTCAAAGGTTTCATTTAGTTTTGAGGCATACTATGGAAAAAGGCCCTTCAGCCCACCAAGTCCATCCTGAACATTCACGCTACTTCACTGTTATCTCACGTTCTCATCCACTCCTTGCACACAAGGCCGATGAACCTACAAACCCGCACGTGTTTGGGATGTGGGAGGAAACCGGAGCACCTGGAGGAAACCCACGAGATCACAGGCAGAACATCAAACACCAGACAGACAGCACCCGGAGTCAGGATTGAACCCTGCGCTGTGAGGCAGCAACTCTACCTGTGGTGCCACTGTGCCACCCTTTACAATCCATTCTTCTCCTTCATTCAGTCTTAAAGTCCCTCCATTCATATTGCTTTTTCCAGTTTTATATTTGAAAGTCTTTTGACATTTTCTTTCTCTTGCTCCCTGTGTCTTATGAACTCATCACCAGGCCCAGGTGTATAAGGTCCCAAGCAGGTTCCCTGATGGCGACTCTCTGCGTGCTGGTCCCAGAGGTGGGTCTGCAATCGCTCCACTCTTTTAGACCTCCACGGCAACAGCAATATTTCTTGCTTTCACTAAAAGTTATTCCCCTTAAAGCCCTGTCCCACTGTACAAGTTCATTCCAAGAGCTCTCCCGAGTTTAACAAAAATCAAATTCGTGGTAAGCACGGAGAATGAACGTAGCGGGTACGTCGGAGCTCGGGGACGTCTCTTAGCGGCTCGTAACGCTAACGGCAGGTACTCGGGAAGACTCGCTAACGGCAGGTAGGCACGGGAGGACTCGTGAAGATTTTTCAACATGTTGGAAAATGTCCACGAGAGCCTCGAGTACCGACGAGCGGCCGTTACCGTAAATCTCCGAGTTCGAATCAGGGCAAACTCGGGAGAGCTCTTGGAATGAACTTGTACAGTGGGACAGGGGTTTAATCATGTATCTGTACACTGTGGACGGCTCGATTGCAATCATGTTATGTCTTTCCGCTGGCTGGTTAGCACGCGACATAGAAAAATAGAAACACAGAAAATAGTTGCAGGAGGAGGCCATTCGGCCCTTCGAGCCAGCACCGCCATTCATTGTGATCATGGCTGATCGTCCACAATCAGTAACCCGTGCCTGCCTTCTCCCCATATCCCTTGATTCCACTAGCCCCTAGAGCTCTATCTAACTCGCGACAAAAAGCTTTTCACTGTACCTTGGTACATGTGACAATAAACTCAACCAAACCAAACTAAACTGATCAGTCTGAAGGAGGGTCTTGATGTGAAACGTCACCCATTCCTTCTCTCCAGAGATGCTGCCTGTCCCGCTGAGTTACTCCAGCATTTTGTGTCTAACTTTAAACAAAAGTGAACCAAACCAAGTTAAACTGAAACAAACCAAATCAAACTAAACTAAACACATCTAATCTAATCTAATCCAAACTGAACTAAAACCAAGCTAATGTGAAGTAGACTAGAGCTGTGAAGCCGGCCTGTGGCCCCAGCAAGTGTTGGAAGGTCACCTCGATTGAGGGTGGGAGTGCTGTTGAGGTCCCCGGTCATGAAGGAAGATTCCGATTGTTTCCGAACAGTGTCGTTCCACATTCTCCGGATCCGACTCTGCAAAGTGGAGGTCAGAGGGCGTTAGCGGGAAGTGGGGGGCGGGGGCGGGGGGGTGTAGAACACAGCCACAGAGACAAAGGTACCGCCAGTGAACGGCCCACATCACGCAGACTGTGGAGAGATGACAGAAACAGTCCCCCCCACCCACCCCCACCCCACCCCCCACTTCCATGAATTCCTCAGGTGACCGATAACACAGGTGGGAAGAGGGGGCGCAAACCGCCTCCCCCCTTGTCCCTCGTCTAATAAAGGCGTAGACTCTTGTCTAAATGGGGTGCGAATCCAGACATCGGAGGTGCAAAGGGACTTGGGAGCGCTGGTGAAAAGCGAATCTGCGTTGAATTGGTAGTAAGGAAGGCAAACTCAATGGTAATGTTTATTTAAAGAGGATGAGAATACAAAAGCAGAGATGTAATGCTGAGGCTCTATAAGGCGCTGGTCAGACCGCTATATAAAGTATTGTGAGCAGTTTTGGGCCCCATATCTGAGGAAGGATGAGCTGGGACTGGAGAGGGTCCAGAGGAAGTTTATGGGAATGATTCCAGGAACGAGTGGGTTAACCTCTCATTGAAACTTACCGAATAGTGAAAGGCCTGGATGGAGTGGATGTGGAGAGGATGTTTCCACTAGTGGGAGAGTCTAGGACCAGAGGGCACAGCCTCAGAATTAAAGGATGTTCCATTAGGAAGGAGATGAGGAGGAATTTCTTTGGTCAGAGGGTGGTGAATCTGTGGAATTTATTGCCACAGAAGGCTGTGGAGGCCCAAGTCAGTGGGTATTTTTAAGACAGAGATAGATAGATTCTTGATCAGTGCGGGTGTCAGGGGTTATGGGGAGAAGGCAGGGTTAGGAGGGAGAGATAGATCAGCTGTGATTGAGTGGCAGAGTGGACTTGATGGGCCGAATGGCCTAATTCTACTAAATCTTATGTACTTATGACCTTATGAACTGAGAGGGAACAGTTTACTGAGTTATGGGAATGAGCTGAGTGAGATAGTTCCACCAAAGAAGCATGGTATATAACTGATTCTAAAGACCCCAGCAAGATATGTGGAACAAGCAGTGAGCGGGGGCAGGGACGGAGAGGGAGGCGAGCGGCATAAGCGTGGAAAGGGGGAACAGGGACAAGACACACCACACGGTTTCTCAGACAACGGCTCCGAGCGATGGTCTAACAAGATAACGCAGCTGGTTAGAGATTGGCTCCAGAAGATGGAGTAACCAAACTCTTATTGTCACCTTCTAAATTGGTTTGTCCTGTATGGGACCGCCCTTGTCGTGTATTTGACCGCTACTACTTGGTTCGACGAGACTGTCGGGTCAGAGCGCCGCGTGTGGCCCCGCCTCACCCGTCCCGACGTAGTGCAGCCCATGGAGTGCAGCAGCAGCAGCAGCACCTCGCCCGTGGCCCCGTCAGTCGGTCGGCAGCCCGGCCAGCTGTCCGACCTTCGGACATTCGCTTACCATCGACACCACCACCACCCCTCCTTCTCACGGCCGATCATCGGTTCATGAGTTGGACGGGGCGCCGGGCTTTGTGTGCGATGTCGGCCGGGCCAAAACTCCACAGCTGGCCCGCCGGCTGGGCTTTGTGTGCAGTCCAGCACCCGGGCCAACTCATCATTCACCCACCCAGCCACGGCCCAGTCGCTCAATGGATTGCCGTCGGGAATTTATCCAGATTTTGACCTTTTGTCCCTTATTTGGGAGTGAGAAAGTTGGCAACCCTACTAGTGTCCCTCTCCCCAGACTCTCAGTCTGAAGAAGGGTCTCAACCTGAAACGTCACCTGTTCCTTCTCTCCAGAGATGCTGCCTGTCCCTCTGAGTTACTCCAGCATTTTGTGTCTGTCTTCTAGTTGGACTAGGCTGGCAGCCGCCAGTACATCAAAACCATGTCGAGCCTCCCATCATCCCAGCTCTCAAAGTCCAAACCTTAAACCGGGAGAGGAATCACCCCCTGGGAGTTTCTGCAAGAAACAGCCTGGAAACAGAGGGACCCACAAGGAGGGAGAGGGCTGATCTCTGCATCTAGCAACAGGCTGAATGTTGCTCCATCTACCCGGTTACAGGCCCGGAATTGCCCTATAAACCCAGTTACAGGCCCAGGATTGCTCCATACATCCAGTTATAGGCCCGGAATTTCCCAATGTACCCAGTTGCAGGCCTGATTGCTCCATCTACCTGGTTACAGGCCCGAAATTGCCCTATAAACCCAGTTACAAGCCCAGGATTGCACCATACATCTAGTTATAGGCCCGGAATTGCCCTATAAACCCAGTTACAGGCCCAGGATTGCTCCATACATCCAGTTATAGGCCCGGAATTGCCCTATAAACCCACTTACAGGCCCAGGATTGCTCCATACATCCAGTTATAGGCCCGGAATTTCCCATTGTACCCAGTTACAGGCCCAGGATTGCTCCATACATCTAGTTATAGGCCCGGAATTGCCCTATAAACCCAGTTACAGGCCCAGGATTGCTCCATACATCCAGTTACAGACCGAAGGCTATATCTTGTAGGCACCACCAGAGTAGGGCTGCAGTGGTGACCAGACCGGGTGGGTTTAAAGCATGAGGGTGTGTGGTTCCCCGAGAAGAGGGGAGCCCCCCACCATAAACCGCACCCCGCTAATACCAATGTCTCAGTGATAGGGTTCATCTCTCCCCTGGGTTCTGTAGGGCGGTTGGTGGTTGGTATCAGAACTGGAGTGGCCAGGCCAAGCCAAGGGGTGTCCATGGTACTTAGGGTTGGGCGAGGGGTAGTGGGGCTGGACATCATTAGGAGACAGTCACCAGCCAACTGAGGAGAGGTTGCGTGGGGTAGACTGAAAGGACAGAGGAGTGGGTTGTCCTGGTCTTGCTTCGTCAGTGATGCACCGGCCCCCTCCCTCCCTCCTACAATATGTTTTTAGTTTTAGTTTAGCAATACAGTGCAGGAACAGCCCACCGAGTCCGCACCGACCAGCGATCCCCGCACACTCTCACTACCCTACACACACTAGGGACAAGTTTTCATTTACACCAAGCCAATTAGCCTACAAACCTGCACATGTTTGGAGTGTGGGAGGAATCCGAAGATCTCGGAGAAAACCCGTGCGGGTTCACGGGGAGAACGTGCAAACTCCGTACAGACAGCGCCCGTAGTCGGGATGGAACCCGGGTGAGGCGGCAACTCTATCGCGAAAGATCCGATCGTCTGAGAAAGCGGACACGCACACAAGTGGACTGGAGACAACCCTGTCAAACAATGACCTTTTCAGCTATCCTCCTGTTTGTGGCAGCATTCTGTACCTGAGTACCAGTGTAGTACCGACTGCTGTTCCGGATGGTGGACGTCTTCAGGTTGCCGTGGGAAACGCCGGCGCCAGTGCGGCTGCAGCAGTGAGCGTGCCGCAAACACTTACTGTATTCCTTGTGGACCTGTGGCGGGGAGAGGGGGGGCAACCAGACCGGGGGTAGAGGTTACAGGGGCACTCAGAACATTTCCACCTGTCCCATTCCTCCCCATCTCATTCCTCCTCAGAGGCTCATTAACTCTCCCTAAGATTCTTCCACTACCCACCCACGCTAGGGATCATTTACAACAGCCAATGGACCTCCCGACCTGCACGCCTTTGGGATTTGCAGGGAAACCGGAGCACCCGGAGGAAAATCATCGGGCAGAACATGCAAACTCCACGCAGGTAGCACCCGAGGCCAGGATCGAACACCCTCTGTCCTACTGCAGCTGCCCTGTTTCTCTTCCTGTGCCCATTGACACAGAAGCAAGTTCCTGAACGTAATGTTTGAGGACTTTGAAGGCTTTCTTACTTTCTTCTGGAGAGCACAGTGAAAAATGAAGATGAACATTCCCTGGAAGGCATTGAAGGTGGTGAAGAGGTAAGCCATCACCATGGACTCTTCGTTGATGAACATCAGGCCGAATGCCCAGGTGAGACCCAGCAGGAAGAGCAGAGCAATGGCTCCAAGAGCCCAGGACCTGGAACACAGCAAGAGATGGCAGCAGTTAGTTCCCTGGCGAGAATCACCAGCAACCTTCCACAGGAGCAGGAGGTGGAGCCACGGGTCAAGAAGATAATATGACAACTATATTGTGTACTGGTAACAACTGCAGGAAGAACGGGCAAACTCGAGAAAACCCACGCAGGTCACGGGGAGAACGTACAAACTCCATACAGACAGCACCCGTGGTCAGGATCGAACCCGGGTCTCTGGCACTGTGAGTACTGTAAGGCAGCAACTCTACCGCTGCGGCAACAACCTAACTGCACAAACAATGAATTCTCCAGTTTCTGCCTGGGAAGAGTTCTGTGGACGAGGCAGTTGCCACAGTGTGAGGATTGAATCTATCGACACAGCAAAGAACCGTAGCCCAGCTTAGATGGATGAGTCTGAAGAAGGGTCTCGACCCGAAACGACACCTATTCGTTTTCTCCAGAGATGATGCCTGACCCGCTGAGTCACTCCAGCTTTTTGTGTCTATCTTAGATGGATGGTGTTTGTGTAGGAGCTGGGTACACCTGAGGACAGATAAATGCTGGCTTGCTCCTCGAACATTGACACAACAAGCCCACCTTTATCAGATGCAGTGAACAGGGCAAGTGCGGGTGCATATATTATCTGCACATCAGTGACACAGATGAATTCTAATTGCACAGAGCATGGACAGACATAACTTTAACCTGATGTTAGTGCATTCTAACCACCTCCAAGTCACGCTTTATCCTGGCTTGTACAGTCTCTGCCTCTGGGTTAAATTTCTGCAACAAACATCCCCACACAGACGGCAATGGTTCAAGAGGTTTGCTTGTTCTCACCTTCTCCACCGACTCATAGAGTGATACAGTGTGGAAACAGGCCCTTCGGCCCAGCTTGCCCACACTGGCCAACATGTCCCATCTATACTAGTCCCACCTGCCTGCACTTGGTCCATATCCCTCCAAACCTGTCCTATCCATGTGCCTGTCTAACTGCTTCTTAAATGCTGGGATAGTCCCTGCCTCAACTACCTTCTCTGGCAGCTCGTTCATTGCACATCCACCACCCTTTGTGGTGGATGTAATGAACACCTCTCGGATTCCTATTAAATCTTTTCCCCTTCACCTTGAACCTATGTCCTCTGTTCCTCGATCGCCCTACTCTGGGCTTCTGCAAGGATGCTTGCCATGAGAACGTCACTGTAATTTTGCCATGGATCCCATAGAAAATAGGTGCAGGAGGAGGCCATTTGGCCCTTCGAGCCTGCTTGTGACTGAGCACGGAAAAAAATGCTGGATTTGCAATCATGCTGATGTACCGGGGGGGGGGGGGGGGGGGTTGCTGTGAAAAAGGGGAAAAATCTCTGAACATATCCCGTCTCTGCCCAGATGGCCATTGCATGCACGATGTTCCTGAACCACACTGACTCTTCAGCAGGCATCAGGCAGCCTAATTATCGCATTATGCATGAGGGACAATGCAATATCATTTCATTTTGGCCCTGTCTGTTTACACTTGGAACAGAAACTCATTTCAGAATCTAGATTGACCCCTGAGCACCATTTCCATCCCGAGAAGAGTGAACAGATTTTGGAAGTTCATGAACAGCGTAAAGAAATGGACGTTTGCGCCCTCCAGCCCCTCCGCTCCGAAACTCAGTGTTTAGTTTAGTTTTAGTTTAGAGATACAGCGCGGAAACGGGCCCTTCGGTCCACGGAGTCCGCACCCACCGGCGATCCCCGCTCACTAACACTATCTTACACACACAAGGGACAATTCTGCATAGACACCAAGCCAATTAACCTACAACCCTGCACGTCTTTGGAGTGTGGGAGGATACCAAATATCTCGGAGAAAACCCAAGCAGTCACAGGGAGAACGTGCAAACTCCGCACAGACAACTCCTGTAGTCAGGATCGAACCTGGGTCTCTGGCGCTGATTGTACGGTTGTGCCACCGTGCTGCCCTTTGCTTTCCTCCTCCCCTACTTTCCTCCGTGCATTTTACCCTCAATAACTGCAGCCTCTCCAAAGACATGCAAGTCTGTAGGTTAATTGACTTGGTATAAATGTAAATTGTCCCCAGTGTGTGTAGGATAGTGTTATGCCCCTGCCCCACTTAGGAAACCTGAACGGAAACCTCTGGAGACTTTGCGCCCCACCCAAGGTTTCCGTGCGGTTCCCGGAGGTTTTTGTCCTCCGGCAACCACCTTCAACTAGCATCGCAACCGGCTTCGACTAAAAAATTACCGATTTTTAAAACGGAAACCACTTTCGACCATTAGGGAGACTGACAAAAACCTCCGGTGGGGCGTAAAGTCTCCAGAGGTTTCCGTTCAGGTTTCCTAAGTGGGACAGGGGCATTAGTGTGCGGGGATCGCTGGTCGGAGCGGACTCGGTGGGCTGAAAGGGCTTGTTTCCACACAGTATCTCTAACTAAACTAAACTAAGACAGAAGTCCTTTATATCTGATGCCTTTTCTTCTATCCTCTCTCCAGGATCTTGTCAAACTTCCACAGTGTCAGGGCCAGAGCTGGGTGCAACATGCCAGCCATTGTAACCTGCACACCAAACCCACCACTCATAGGATCATGGGCTTATATTCACTGGAATTTGGAAGGATGAGAGGGGATCTTATAGAAACATATAACATTCTTAAGGGATTGGACAGGCTAGATGCAGGAGGAATGTCCTCGATGTTGGGGGAGTCCAGAACCAGGAGTCACACAATTTAAGAATAAGGGGTCGGCCATTTAGGACTGAGATGAGAAAACACTTTTTCACCCAGAGAGTTGTGAATCTGTGGAATTCTCTGCCACAGAAGGCAGTGGAGGCCGATTCACTGGATGTTTTCAAGAGAGAGTTTCAAGAGAGAGATTTAGCTCTTAGGGCTAAAGGAATCAAGGGATATGGGGGAGAAAGCAGGAACGGGGCACTGATTTTGGATTTCTACTTTTCTCCATGCATTTACCCCTCAATAACTGCAGCCTGCCCAAAGACATACATGTCTGTAGGTTAATTGGCTTGGTATAATTCATTGTAAATTGTCCACAATAATTGTAATTGATCAGCCATTGAATGGCGGTGCTGGTTCAAAGGGCCGAATGGCCTGCTCCTGAGGGTCCACATATCAGGGAATGGGCACAGATCGATCGTTAGACCCAAGGTTAACAAACACGAGGGGATTTGAGTGAGAGTTGAGGCTTGCCAGGCACTAGGGTGATCTGGAATCTCAACAACGATACAAGATGCAGCTTTTAAATAATCTACCCACCTCTGTTTCTATGTTTCATCAGTACTACATGGACGAGAGGGGATTGAAGGGCGGGTAGTGACAGGATTTTAGTGACAGGAGAGCACCGAATGCTCTAGCTGTTTGACATTGCAACACTAGAGCTTACTTGAGAAACGGTTTGTCGTCCTCATATCTACAGAAGCAAAGAAAAGAGGTTCCATTAGAATAGACACCAGTGGAGACATTCACATCACTTGTGTAATAGCTCTGTGTAACCCAAGTCCCAGTCACTCAGCACCAAACAACAGCTGCACCATTACCATCTCCACAAACTGCAACATGAGTCAACCTCGCTACAGGCGTATGATGGAGCAGTTAGAAGGTTGGCACATCATCTCATCAAAGCTGACTGAATGTTAAAAGGCCTGTATAGGGTGGGAGAGTCTACAACCAGAGGCCACAGCCTCAGAATAAAAGGATGTGCCTTGAGAAAGAAGATGAGGAGGAATTTCTTTAGTCAGAGGGTGGTGAATCTGTGGAATTCTTTGCCACAGATGGCTGTGGAGGCCAAGTCAGTGGATATATTTAAGGCAGAGATAGATAGATTCTTGATTAGTATGGGCGTCAGGGGTTATGTGGAGAAGGCAGGAGAATGGGGTTGGGAGGGAGAGATAGATCTGTCTTTGTTGAGTGGCGGAGTAGATTTGATGGGCCGAATGGCCATATTTCTGATCCTAAGACTCATGAATGTTCCATTTGAGAGTAGTTGACTGGCATTAATGGAGATGTGGATGTTTTGCTGCTGGATGGAGCGGACAAAGGCGTTCTCTCGGGGTTAGTACCTGTTTCTGTGTGATCTTGCCTGCCTGGGAACAGCTGAAAGATCGTTTCGTTCAGAGATTGACGATCGGTGACTTTGACATTGATTGGGCTTCTCGTCCAATCAATCCACGCCTTTCCGCTTTAATTGTCAAGGGCAGCACGGTGGTGCAGTGGTAGAGTTGCTGCCTCACAGCACCAGAGACCCAGGTTCGATCCCTACTACGGGTGCTGTCTGTACGGAGTTTGTACGTTCTCCCCGTGACCGCGTGGGTTTTCCCCGGGATCTCCGGTTTCCTCCCACACTCCAAAGACGTACAGGTTTGTTGGATAGTTGGCTTTGGTTGTAAATTGTAAATTATCCCTAGTGTGTGTTGGATATTGTTAGCGTGCGGGCGGGGTGATCGCTGGCCGGCACGGACTCAGTGGGCCAAAGGGCCTGTTTCCACACCGCATCTCATAAGCCTTAAGTTATTTTTCAACGCAGAGAAGGGCAGGTGGCTGTGCTGCCAGGGGTGGTGGTTGAAGCAGACATGATAGCAACATTTAAGAGGCGTTTCACAGACACAGGCAGGGATATAGATCCATATGCAGGTTGATGGGATTAGAAGAAGGGTCTTGACCCGAAATCTCACCCATTTCTTCTCTCCAGAGATGCTGCCTGTCCCGCTGAGTTGAGTTACTCCAGCATTTTGTAACGGCCTGTGGGATTAGTTTAAATTGGCTTCATGGTCATCACAGACATTGTGGGGCAAAGGACTTGTTCCTGTTCTATGCTGTTCTATGCTCTTTGTTTTGGAGCGGGATAGGCTGGTGGTAGTGGTTGGCATGAAGAGCCGGTGTCTGTGGATGTGATAGGCTCTGGCTGTGTGTTATGAAGAAGCTGATACATTAAGCTGAGGAATTAATCAAATATTCAGTGTGTTGTGTCTGAATTTTTTAGTTTATTTTCAGAGATACAGCGCAGAAACAGGCCCTCCGGCCCACCGAGTCCCCGCACACTAACACTATCCTACACACACACACTGCAACCTGTCCAACTCAAGACATTTATCACTGTTACCAACGGAGCAAATGTCCTCAAGATTTTCTCTAAGGCTGCAAAATTCTCCCAAGAATGTAGTGCTCATAAATTGACTGCAATGCACCAGGTGAGGTCTGCGGAGGTTAAGGATGGAGTTAGGGAAGAGTGATCCTGGACTGGGCTGTACAGTGCACCAATTACAGTGTCTCTGGTGGATACAAAAACTACAGGCTAGATAGACCAAGTGTACAGCTAAAGATAGACTCAAATGCTGGAGTAACTCAGTGGGACAGGCAGCATCTCTGAAGAGAAAGAATGGGCAACGTTTTGTGTCGAGATCGACGAAGAGTCGGGTCGGGTCTGAAGAAGGACCTCGACCCGAAACGTCACCCATTCCTTCTCTTCCAGCGATGCTGCCTGTCATACTGAGTTACTCCAGCATTTTGTGTCTTATCTTCAGTGTAAACCAGCATCTGCAGTTCCTTCCAACGCACCAAGTGTACCGGCTGTTGGATATGCACCAGGATGTGGTCAGTTTGTGTGCAGACATTTCACAGATTCACCTCTCTTGTCCCTTTCAGTTGAATAGGGAGAAGGCAGGAACGGGGTACTGATTGGGGATGATCAGCCATGATCACATTGAATGGTGGTGCTGGCTCGAAGGGCCGAATGGCCTACTCCTGCACCTATTGTCTGTTGTCAATTGAGTACATTTGAAGGCTTTCTGAGGAAAGTAATCTGTTTAGAACCATGCTATATGTCCACGACAGTGTCAATGGAGTTTCACTTTGTACCCAACATGTGGTATTCATGTCAAGCTGAGTTCATGTTGCGGACCAAAAGTAAAAATGATTAAAAAAAAAACAAAGTTATGAAAAAAATACAGATTTTAACAACTGAGGTGATGGGTTGAACTATCAGTGGCTCCAATGTCATTTAAGCAATGGCCAAACCTCATTCAATATGATGGCATCGTTCACTAGTGCAATCAAGTTATTAGCTGGGACCCACTTTAGACAGCAGGGTGGTTTAATAACGTTAGCCCTAACATATAAGATTGTTAAGGGTTTGGACACACTAGAGGCAGGAAACATGTTCCCGATGTTGGGGGAGTCCAGAACCAGGGGCCACAGTTTAAGAATAAGGGCTAAGCCATTTAGGACAGAGATGAGGAAAAATGTTTTCACACAGAGAGTTGTGAGTCTGTGGAATTCTCTGCCTCAGAGGGCGGTGGAGGCCAGTTCTCTGGATGCTTTCAAGAGAGAGTTAGATAGGGCTCTTAAAGATAGCGGAGTCAGGGGATATGGGGAGAAGGCAGGAACGGGGTACTGATTGGGGGTGATCAGCCATGATCACATTGAATGGCGGTGCTGGCTCGAAGGGTCGAATGGCCTACTCCTGCACCTATTGTCTATAGTCTATTCTTCCTGTTGAAGCACTCCCATTCTTACTGGACCCTTCCTTGAACCATTGCTGAAGTCTTGGGTCATCCCTGCATGTCCACTGTGGCCCAGTGTCTGCTCCACAATGTGTCAGTGCCAACTACAGCTATATTGATGAGGCCAAAAATAACCTGTGGAAAACCCGCAGGAATATAGAAGGCCTTGAAATAATAGGCTGTCAAGTGCAGAATGCATGACCTCCACATTCTAAAGCATTTAGGGCAGCAAGGTGGCACAGCGGTAGAGTTGCTGCCTTACAGCGCCAGAGACCCGGGTTCCATCCTGACTACGGGGTATGGAGTGTGCACGCTCTCCCCATGACCTGCGTGAGTTTTCTTCGGGATCTTCACTTTCCTCCCACACTCTAAAGACGCACAGGTTTGCAGAGTTAATAGTCTTGGTATAATTGTAAATTGTCCCTGGTGTGTGTGGGGTAGTGCTAGTATGCGGGGATCACTGGTCGGTGCAGACTCAGTGGGCCGAAGGGCCTGTTTCTGCGCTGTATCATTGAACTAATGGCCACTGGGAAAAGCACCATCGCTAATGTCTTCCTTGATCACCATCCTAAACTGGACACATATAGCCATTCTGCTAGTGGTCACTGGGCCTGAACCAGGAAGTCTCCATCCAACAGCATTGAAAGAGGCTGAAGAAGTGCCCAATCCAAAATGTCACATCCATGTTCTCCAGGGATGCTGTCTGAGCTGCTGAGTTACTCCAGCACTTTGCATCTTTTCTAGCCTTTGCAGAATACCCTTACTGTGCAGATTACAGTTGTTCAAAAATGCCCACAACCTCAAAGCAACAAGAGGTGGGCCATAAAATGCCAGTCTTGTCAGTGACACCTATATCCTAAGCGGTTGGCACAGTGGCTCAGCAGTGGAGCTGCTGCCTTAGAGTGCCAAAGACCCAAGTTTGATCCTAACCACAGGTGCTTTCTGTGTGGAGTTTGTATGTTCCCACTGTGCATGCGTGGGTTTTCTCTGGGTGCTCCAATTTCCTCTCACACCCCAAACGTGCAGGTTTGTTGGCTAATTGGCCTCGGTGAAATTGTAAATTTTCCCTAGTGTGTGTGATAGTGCTAGTGTACAGGGTGATCGCGGCCGGCGCGGGCTTGGTGGGCTGTTGTCCGCATTGTATTTCTAAAGCATAAAATAAATAATACTTGCAGCTTGATGTACGTGATGCAAATTATTTTATCGGGAGATTTGTATTATTGCACTGGATTCCTTGAAGGTTATATTTGCAGCTAAGTGAGAGAACTGCGTCAAAAGACTAAATAATGCTACTGCTAAATTCAATCTGTCTACTCCCGGCTCCATGGGACGACTTTGCTTTGGAACTTATGTGGTCATGAAGTTAAACTAGCCTTGGGTTCCTGGAAAAGGGAATGTTTGGGACAGGTCCAATCGAGATGTTCGGAATAATGTTGATTGCCAGATGGGGGAATAAGGAGAAAGTGTATCTCCTTAAAGAAAATATTTCTCCTGCGGGTTGAGTGGATCCAAAACCAGAGATACAGATTAAAGATAGATGAGAAAGAGAGATGTGTTTTTAGCCACGAGTGGTTACGATATGAGAAGCACTGCTTCCAAGAGATTGCATAACTAGATTTTAACTTTCATGGAACATATGGATGTGGAGAAGATGTTTCCACTAGTGGGAGAGTCTAGGACTAGAGGTCACAGCCTCAGAAATAAAGGATGTTCTTTTAGGAAGGAGATGAGGAGAAATTTATTTAGCCAGAGGGTTGTGAATCTATGGAATTCTTTGCCACAGAAGGCTGTGGAGGCCAAGTCAGTGGATATTTTTAAGGCAGAGATAGATTCTTGATTAGTGCGGGTGTCAGGGGTTATGGGGAGAAGGCAGGTGAATGGGGTTAGGAGGGAGAGGTAGGCCAGCCATGATTGAATGGTGGAGTAGACCTGATGGGTCGAATGGCCTAATTCTACTATCCCTTATCTATTTGTGACCTTATGAACTGAGAAGGACCAGTTTACTGAGTTATGGGAATGAGCTGAATGAGATGGTTCCACCAATGAGGCATGGTATGCTGCACGGTCTCGTTCCACAATTCCCAGTGATTTCCCAGAGCCGACAGATGCAACGGGCAATTGGGTTACACAGATACATTGGGCTCAGACGGCACAGTGAAATATTGATAATCAGCAGTGAGTGAAATGTTCGATTGCATTACGGGAACAAGTCAGCACAAGTGTCCAAAAGCATCAACAAGCAAGAAGCAACTCAAACCGGGGGCTTCTACTCAATGCACTCTTTAAGGCTTTTTGAAAAAAAACTTAACTTTACTTTCCAATTTATTTTTGCACCACAGACCGGTAAAACCTTAACGGAGCCATTTGAGATGCGAGGACAAGATTGTCTAACACATGTTAACCCTCGCCTGTATGTACACACACACACTCACACATACACTCACAAGCGCACACACCCACACTCACTCACATACAACGCACACAAGCGCACACACATTCACACACACACACACACACATACACCTACACACACTCACACACACTCACACACCCTCACACAACCATTAAACCAGGCAGTATGGTTGGGGTGATAGGGTTGTTAGCAGAGTGTTGACTACATGAGATAGGTGGTGCTACCTGCGGATGGAGAATTCAATGTCCACACCATTGGGCTGTGTCCTAACCAAGTGTAAAACTGTATACCATGTTCTTCCAGTTGTGTGGTGTGTGTCTTTCTGTTTGTGTGTGCACATGTTTCTGTATGTGTGTGTGGTTCTGTGTGTGTGTGTGCGTGTGTGCACATGTGTTGTGTGTGCATATGTGTTCTTGTGTGTGTATGGTTCTATGTGTGTGCGTGTGTCCACATGTGTTGTGTGTGTGGTTCTATGTGTGTGTATGTATGTGTGTGTGTACAGTATATATGTGTGTTTCTATGTGTGTGTGTGCATATGTGTTCTTGTGTGTGTGTGGTATTTCTGTGTGTTTCGATGTGTGTGTACGTGTGTGCCTGTGTGTGTGTGTGGGTCTGTTTTCTAGGCTGTTCACCTTGTGTCTCTGTTTTTCTCTGTGATGCTATGGGCTTGTTAATCAAACCAAATATTGATCCAAACTGCTACATAGCGCCAACTCACCTTGTTGCAGTTGGATGTAGTGAACCGACTGCACACACACATTCCCACACACACAATGGACCCACCAACTCACACTCTCACTCCACCTCTGATGCAGTCTCCACAGGGTTGTCACTATCTAGAGTATGGCTTTGCCTTGACTGCTGCCGGCTGCACAGGATCAACAGGTGAATGACCCTGCGGTACAATTTATATCCAGTGGCAGAGACCGGGGTGGGATAGAGGAGGACATGGGATGAGGGGACTTAGCTGGATACTATCCTCTGGTCCAAAGGATGGTCACAGCTGGAGAGCCACCTTGATCACAATGTGGAAATTCTTCACACTGACCTCCAGAAGGATTTCAACCAGCTGTGTGCCAAATGGGAGAGTCAGGAACGAGGGGACACCTCTACAATATACGGAGCCGGTCTTTATAATTAAGGTGCGTAGACATTTCTTCTATAGTTTAGTTTAGAGATACAGCGCGGAAACACTGAGTCCGCACCGACCAGGGATCACCTCGTCCACAAACACTATCCTACACACACTTGGGACAATTTACACATTTCACCAAAGCAAATTAACCTGCAACCCTGTACATCTTTTGGAATGTGGGAGGAAACCGGAGCACCCGGAGGAAATGCAGGCAGTCACAGGGAAACTCCCTACATCAGCACCCTTAGACAGGATCGAACCCGGTTCTCTAGTGCTCTACCGCTGTGCCACCACAAATCTCACGGATTCTCTGCCCCAGACAGTGGTGGAGACCAGATCATTAGACAGATTTAAGGTGAAAACACATATTTGGAAGATAGACAAATTGAAGGGTATGCGGACATGGCACAGAAGAGGAGTTGAGGGCAGTGTAAATAGGCCATGATGATTTTCAATAGTGGGCCAGGCTCGAGGGGCCGAGTGGCCTACTCATGCACCCGTCCTACTGGCTTTGTTGAGAGTGAGCAGAAATAATCAGTGCTAACTTCCCCTCACCAACCCTTCTGGGAACACTTGGTAACATTGGGCCCAACATAAACTCATCTAGTACATTGTAGGGGCTGGAAGACCAGCCATGGCGCTGGCTGCCTGGGTTCCTAATTCCATTAGCATTCGGCCCATCGATTCAAGACCCACCATTCAATCATGGCTGATCTATTCCTCTCAACCCCATTCTCCTGCCTTCGCCCCATAACCCCGGACACCCGTACTAATCAGGAATCTGACAATCTCCGCCTTAAGAATTTCCATTGACGGCTGTGGAGACTCCAGCCTTCTCCCAGTGAGTGGTCAGTCAGGAATGGGTGTAAAATGGATAGGAGGCAAGGCTGATTAATGCTTCAGTGCCGCAAAGGAATACACCTGCCCTCAGTGTGCTAAACGGGGAGATCTCCACGCGACTTCAGCAAGGAACTCACACTCTCTCTAACCTAGTTAAGGGTGGTGGGTGTATGGAACAAGCTGCCAGAGGAGGTAGTTGAGGCTGGCACTATCCCAACGTTTACAAAACAGTCAAACAGGTGCACGGATAGGGCAGGTTTGGAGGGATCTGGGCCAAGCGCAGACAATAAGGACTAGTGTGGCTGGGACATGTTGGTCGATGTGGGCAAGTTGGGCCGAAGGGCCTGTTTCCACGCTGTATCACTCTATGGTTCTCTACCCATGGAATGAACTGTTGAAGGACATGAAGGTAGACAAAAATGCTGGAGAAACTCAGCGGGTGAGGCAGCATCTATGGAGCGAAGGAATAGGTGACGTTTCGGGTCGAGACCCTTCTTCAGACTGATGTGGGGGTGGGGGAGGGGGGCAGGAAGAAGAAGACATGGGGTGTGGGTGATCTGGGAAGGGGAGGGGAAGCAGGGAGAAGACAAGGACATGGATGCCTTTATGGGGACGATGGACAAGTACAAGTGGAAGAACTACATGAAAGATAGTGGAGACAAATTTTAGAGCATAAATAGCATAATTGAGCTAATGGAAGACAATCTTGGTTTCCGTGGTGTGAAAGATTGTAATTCTTTCAATTTTGCCAACTTCTCTGTTAAAAAGCCTTAAAGAGTCCAGATAGCCCCAGATACATAGCAAGCATTTACAGAAAAGTCGCCAGCCTTGCAGTTATAAAGAAAAGCTTCACGTGTGAGTTCTGCACAACACATCCATAAGATGCTGCAGTCTAGCGATAGCACCAAATGCTTCATGTTCCCGCAGTGTCCCTCTTGCTCTAGGTCTTGCCTCTTTGAGCACTCTGTGCCCTTTTCCATAGCTTAGTTCTCACCAAAGGTTATGGGACTTAGGTGAGTCGATGGGAGTTAAAATGGAGGGGTTGAGGGGTTGATGAGGCTGCTTGTGGAATCTGACACTGATGTTCACTGTCATGTGTGGGATCTTGCCGGACGGACACAAGGAGACACTGGTCCAGTCTGGAATTGGGGGGTCAGCTGTAGGATTATTACAGCGGTGTGTGCAATAATATTCATGCCTGGGTCAGTCCACATCATGGCAAGTTGCCGGAAGCAGCAGAAAGCGGAGAAGATAATACGATGCCTCTAATAGAGTAACCAGGGTGAGATTGGCATTAGTCAACTCAAGTCAATAACTCAAGGAAGGTGATGGAATTGGTTGCCAAGGTTCAGAGTGGTACAGCTAAATGTCACTGAGGATAAAGCAGGCAAGAAAGCACCATGAAGTGACTGAGGCAGAGTTAGACGAGGGGAAGGGAGGCAGTAGTCAAGAATAAATCCTTGATGATTCTCCTGGTAATGGGACAAGTGTGCGGAAACAGGACATGTTGGGATGCATTGGTATAGTAAAGTGCAGTCCCAACCCAACTGCTTCAGGAGAGGAACATGGTGTGATGCACCTCAACCTAGACAGCCTTCAAACACTTGGATTTGAATCATTGCCATCTTCCCGACTCAGCAATGATCACTGCACTGATCACTGACCCAAAGTGACCCCACCTACGTTCAGTACTGCGCCCATTGACACTTTCCCTAGGTCTGAAGAAGGGTCTCGACCCAAAACATCACCCATCCTGTTTCTCCAAAGATGCTGCCTAACTCGCTGAGATACTCCAGCACTTCATAAGATCTAGGAGCAGAATTAGGCCATTTGGCCCATCAAGTCTGCTCTGCCGTTCTATCATGGCTGATCTATCTCTCCCTCTCAACCCCATTCTCTAGCCTTCTCCCCATAACTCTGTGTCTATCTTCCCCAGTTATGCCCTGTATTGAATGTGTACTAGATTAACTCTGCATTGTGTCAGCTATGGATGAAGAGATCACTTGTCTAGTAATCATGAATGGGTCAGAAGCTGCATTTTGAAATTGTGTCGGTGACCTTAGCATCACCATCTACTGTGCCCTGTTCAATGTGCACGAACTTCCTTGGTCGCACAGTGGGTGGGCTGCATGCTAGCGCAGTGAGACGATGCACTTGGGACCAGAGGGTCATTGCCCATGGTTTGATGCGGACATCAAAAGCAAGGACCATGAAGCATGTGGTTAGTTTAATGACCTGGTGACCAGCAAAACATTCACTTCTCATCAGAGCTGCCAACAAGCCGATTCCCCAAGAATGAGACTTCGGAGAACGCACAACCATCTGAGCGCAACGCAGGAGAACCAACAGGAGAAATGGTTTTGTGAAACAATCCTCTCAAGGATATGTGTCAGGAACAGATTCACACACAATTCTGGATCCAGTTTCCGAGTTGGTAAGTACATTCTGGTCCTTTGATAAGATCGCGGATCACTGGATAATATCCATAAAACACAGGATTATGATACCATGAACCACAGGGTTATGAGACCAGGTTCCACTGGATTATGTCTAGGGATCACTGGATGTTTAAGAAAGAACTGCAGATGCTGGAAAAATCGAAGGTAGATCAAAATGCTGGTGAGGCAGCATCTATGGAGCGAAGGAATAGGCGCCGTTTCGGGTCAAGGCCCTTCTTCAGACTGATGTGAGGGTTGGGGCGGGAAGAAGAAAGGAAGAGGTGGAGACAGTGGGCTGTGGGAGAGCTGGATAGGGGAGGGGAAAGAGGGAGAAAGCAAGGACTACCTGAAATTGGAGAACTGAATGTTCATACCGCTGGGGTGTAAACTACCCAAGCAAAATATGAGGTGCTGCTCCTCCAATTTGTGGTGGGACTCACTCTGGCCATGGAGGAGGCCCAGGACAGAAAGGTCAGATATGGAATGGGAGGGGGAGTTGAAGTGCTGAGCCACCGGGAGATCGGGTTGGTTAATTACTAGGAACCACTGGATTATCAGTC
Organism: Raja brachyura; assembly: GCA_963514005.1. The sequence goes on along the minus strand of OY740816.1, from coordinate 25,073,872 downwards.
CAAGGACCACTGATCATGAGTCTAGGGACCTCTGGACAATATGTACAGCATAACTGGATGCTCTGTGGTGGGTTATGGGTGCGTGTGAGATGGCTATTATTCAAGGGAATTGGGAAGCTGGTGGAAAAAAAACGGGACATCCAGGCCTCTGGTGGTTACGACCCTGAGTGGAATCAGGTTTTAACTGGACGTTTCTCCAGTAAATAGTTTCCAATGGGGGTATGGAGAGAAGGCAGGTACAGGATACTGAGTTGGATGATCAGCCATGATCATATTGAATGGCGGTGCAGGCTCGAAGAGCCGAATGGCCTACTCCTGCACCTATTGTCTATGTTTCTATGTTTCTATGATAGCCAGTGATGCGGCTGAGAAATGGCCCCAAATGCACACACCTTGGATCCGGCTCTGTGTGTTCACCAATGTTCCGAAGGGTGGGAAAATGAGGAAGACAAAGCTCTGAACTTAAAGCACTGGTTGGTTTTCTTACCCAGGCAAATCCATACTATAGTAGCCATCACATATGGGGTAACTAGCAAGCATGAAAATTAACAGGAAAAGGGAAAAAGAGAGAGAGAGACAAGAAGGACGATATAGTTAACTCACTCCGAACATGCAGCATGCAGCAGGTTGGACAGGTGTTGGCCCATCCACAAACTCCCATCTCCGAACTTCCAGACTTTAGACAGATGTTCGTGGTTAAACTCAAAGCAGGGTTGAAGGATCATTCACTGGACCGAGGCAACTGGGCAGTAGGCTCACTGGACCTACAAGTCCAACGGGAAGCCCGAGAGCGAGAGATAGGCCTGTAGTGGATGCAAACCCACCAACCGGGACAGGCACAGCATCAGGAAAAGTCTGAGCTTATATTCACTATTCACTGGGCTCATATTCACTGGAATCGAGAAGAATGAGAGGGGCTTTTATAGAAACATATAATTTTCATAAGGGATTGGACAGGCTAGAGGCAGGAGAAATGTTCCCCATGTTGGGGGAGTCCAGAACCAGGGGTCACAGTTTAAGAACAAGGGGTCGGCCATTTAGGACTGAGATGAGGAAAAACGTTTCCACCCAGAGAGTTGTGAATCAGTGGAATTCTCTGCCACAGAAGGCAGTGGAGGCCGATTCACTGGATGTTTTCAAGAGAGAGTTAGATTTAGCTCTCAGGGCTAACGGAATCAAGGGATATGCGGAGAAAGCAGGAATGGGGTACTGATTCTGGATGATCAGCCATGATCATATTGAATAGTGGTGCTGGTTTGAAGGGCCGAATGGCTTATTCCTGCACCTATTTTCTATGTTTCTCTGTCCCAGGGAAGGCCCACATATCAGGGAACAGGCACAGATCAATGAGTAGACCCAGGGTCAAGAGACATGGGGATTTGAGTATAGGAGCAGGGAGGTTCTACTTCAGTTGTATAGGGTCTTGGTGAGGCCACACCTGGAGTATTGCGTACAGTTCTGGTCTCCAAATCTGAGGAAGGACATTATTGCCATAGAGGGAGTGCAGAGAAGGTTCACCAGACTGATTCCTGGGATGTCAGGACTGTCTTATGAACAAAGACTGGATAGACTCGGTTTATACTCTCTAGAATTGAGAGGGGATCTTATAGAAACTTACAAAATTCTTAAGGGGTTGGACAGGCTAGATGCAGGAAGATTGTTCCCGATGTTGGGGAGGTCCAGGACAAGGGGTCACAGCTTAAGGATAAGGGGGAAATCCTTTAGGACCGAGATGAGAAGGACTTTTTTCACACAGAGAGTGGTGGGTCTCTGGAACTCTCTGCCACAGAGGGTAGTTGAGGCCAGTTCATTGGCTATATTTAAGAGGGAGTTAGATGTGGCCCTTGTGGCTAAGGGGATCAGCGGGTATGGAGAGAAGGCAGGTACGGGATACTGAGTTGGATGATCAGCCATGATCATATTGAATGGCGGTGCAGGCTCGAAGGGCCGATTGGCCTACTCCTGCACCTAATTTCTATGTTTCTATGAGGGAATTTGGCCTAGAGTTGAGGCCTGCATTAAAGACCCAGGCACTAGGGCGATCTGGAACCTTAACAACGATAAAAAACGCAGCTTTTAAATGATCACATTAACCATGAAGTCCCATATTGTCTTCATCCGAAGTAAAAAGTAAAAAGTTTGTTCGAAGTTTGTTGGAGGATTCTGATCAGTAATGTTAAAGGAGTCAATTGAAATGAATATCTGTACGCTGAACTTGTTTGTTCCTGGCAGTCTCTCATTATGTTCCCAGGATCTAGAGTGAGGGGCATGAGTTTTCAACAGGCCCAATGAATTGGGTAACTAGAGAAATGTACTGGGACTTTGCAAGCATCTCCTAGCCTAGACTCCCTGAATTCATCATCCTGGCACATCGTGAACAGGTTGGGACACGGTCAAGCATGGAAATCTATGGCACAGAAGGAAACCATACACATCAAAGAGCCAAGCGGTCAAATCCTGAGTCCCAGCTGCCATCAGGCTCAATAAGTGCTCTTACAGAATGTGATAAGTTCCTGCTTCCAACATTCCTGTACTGTCTACCAAATCCTAGATGAAAAAAAAATCCTTCAACCCTCAGGACAGACATAAAAAGCTGGAGTAACTCGGCAGGACAGGCAACATCTCTGGAGAGCATCTCTGGGTGATGTTCCATGTCGAGAACCTTCTCCAGACTGAGAGTCGGGGAGAGGGAAACTAGAGATATGGAAGGGTAAGGTGCGTAAATGACAGATCAAAGCAGATGATGATCAAAGAAATGGAGGAAAACCCATTCCTTCTCTCCAGAGATGCTGACTTTCCCGCTGAGTTACTCCAGCATTTTGTGATGTTCATTGGTGGAAACCAGCATGTGCTGTTCCTTTCTATACCTTTAAACATATCAATGAAAAGGAATTAAATAGGTCCATCAAGACTCCAGCTATCGTGACTTTATGGGTCAAAGATATGATGTATGCCCTTTGGAGAGATGAATTCTCGATCCTTGCTTTACAAGGGCAACCACTTTCTCCAACCCCAGTTGGGTTGGGTCAACACGACCTGTTTGGGTCCATCTGCCTCACCCTACTGCAGGAACTGCTGCTCCTCCCATGCATCTTCTGTGCTTTGGCTTCCCTCCCACGGACGGCTTGATAATTCTGTGAATTGTCTTGGAATTCTTCATCACGTAACCTCCTATTTCCAACCGCCCATCTTCCTCATCCCACTCTTCCACCACCGGCTGGTGGAAACATTCCCCAATCCATGGTCACTTCCCTCCCTTCCCATCTGCCCAGTTTCAATACCACCCCCCCTCCCTCACATAAAAAAAATAGATACAGCGTGGAAACTGGCTCTTTGGCCCACCGAGTCCGCATCGACCAGCGATCACCCCGTACGCTAATTCTGTCCCACTCACTAGGGACAATTTACAGAAGCCAATTAACCTACAAACCTGCACGTCTTTGGAATGCGGGAGGAAACCGGAGCACCTGGAGAAAACCCACGTGGTCACAGAGAGAACGTACAAACTCCGTACAGACAGCACCCGCAGTCAGGATCGAACCCGGGTCTCTGGCGCTGTGAGGCAGTGGTTCTACCGCTGCGCCACCATGCCGCCCACGTCTATGATTCTCCTCCACCTGCCCCCATAACCTAGTCCCTTACCTCCCATACATCCATTCATCTTCCACCATTCCCTACGTTGGGTCCATATGTCTTCTCTCCCCCTCCATCCTGTTCCATTCCACCTTCCATCCCTCCCGATGGTTCTACATTTCACCCCTTCATCTGCCTTCCTTGTCAGATTCCATATCTGCACTCTCGCCTTCTCCACTTTACCTCTAGTCTTGATTATTATCCACTCTCCCACCGATCAGCCTCCCAACACCTGAATCACTTGCTTGCCCTTGCTCGCTCCCACCCCTCCTCGCCCCTCTACCTACGAGCTTCCCCCCTCCACTCCATCACTGAAGACTATTCTTCACCTGGAACACCATCAATCCATTTCTCTCCACAGATCCTGCGGTTTGTTTTATTTCGCCCAGCTGCGTGGCATCTGCCTTACGGTGGGTAATATTACAAAGACCACACGTTCTTACCTTGCTTGACGATCCATGGCAGTCACTCAGCCACCCCCACCCAACCCCCCATTTTTTCCAATTAATTTTTAGAATATTCATACAGTTTGAAACAAAATGGAGAAAAAACGCAATGTCTTAAAGCCTCTCCAATTTCTCTCCAGGAAGTGTCCTGGAACTGAATCCTAATTTCCTGAAGGACGCTGGCCCATGATGGAGGTTGGCAGCTGTATCTCCACAGCCAACTCCAGGCATTCATGTAGAGGTCTTCATCTTGATATTACTCTCAATCTCTCCTTTAGTCAGGTTGTACCTCATTTTCCTGGCACCAGGACTTAACACACAGCATTTATTATTGATTGGTCACATTGCAGGTTGTTCCCAGATGATGTACTTTCCATCTGAGCTCTCCTGGGCTCTGATAGTCCAGTTCCTCTGCATGGCCAGGAGCCATTCGCTGTATCATTGCCAAGTGCCCATTGGCCCATTGACCAAAACTGAATTGTTAAGGGCTTGGACACGCTAGAGGCAGGAAACATCTTCCCGATGTTGGAGGAGTCAAGTTTAAGAATAAGGAGTAAGCCATTTAGAACGGAGACGAGGAAACACTTCTTCTCACAGAGAGTGGTGAGTCTGTGGAATTCTCTGCCTCAGAGGGCGGTGGAGGCAGGTTCTCTGGATACTTTCAAGAGAGAGCTAGATAGGGCTCTTAAAAATAGCGGAGTCAGGGGATTATGGGGAGAAGGCAGGAACGGGGTACTGATTGGGGATGATCAGCCATGATCACATTGAATGGCGGTGCTGGCTCAAAGGGCCGAATGGCCTACTCCTGCACCTATTGTCTATTGTCTATTGTCTATTGTATGTAATGCTCAAGGTGTGGCCACAACAGGGACCCTGTAGAACAATCTCTACCTTGTACTTTAGCCATGGACAATATCCCAGTGTTGACCCACAGAAAGTGCCAACACAATGGCCGTGTGACAGTCTCTCCACCTCTTCCAGTTGCTGCTTCCAAGACGCCCGGCACAACTCAATTGGTGTATCATAGCCATAGAGTGATACAGTGCGGAAACAGGCCCTTCAGCCCAACTTGCCCACACCGGCCAACATGCCCCAGCTACACCAGCCCCACCTGCCCGCGTTTGGTCCATCCCCCTCCAAACCTGTCCTATATATATTATCAGCTCTGTATTTATCCCCCTCCCCCCCCCCCCCCCCCGCCACCAAACTCTTCACTCATCCCCTAGACCTTTTTGGAAGTTCCTCAATTGTTCCATTACTCAATACCATTGCCATGTTATCAACCAGCATTGAGGTTTGATGTATTTCATAAGAACAGAGGAGGCCATTCAGCCCACTCAGTCTAGGCACGTTCTCACACTAGTGGGACAGTCGCGAACAAGGGGGCATGGTTATGTGATTAGGAGGCAGTCAATTTAATCTGGAGTTTCAGAGGAACCTGTTCTCTTGGAGGGTGGTGAGCCTCTGGGTTTCTCTGGAAACCCCAGAGTGTTATGGAGGCTGGGGCACTGTGTGCATCTTAACAGGAGATAAAACATAAAAGATCAGGGAGTTGAGGACTGAGGGGAACTGGCAGAGAAGCCATGATGCCCAGGGCAGATCAGCCATGATCAGATTGAGCATTGGGTTGGCCTGGGGGTGTGAGATGATTAATTCCGCTGCTGCTTTAGGCTCAGTGCTTCAGCCTCCAGTGTCCTGGCCAAACATTACCTTCAACTAAGTTGTTATCAGGCAACTGAACCATCCTATCACAACTAGAGAGCAGTCCTGAGCTACCATCTACCTCATTGGAGACCCTTGGACTATCGTTGATCTGATTTTGCTGGCTTTATCCTGCACGAAACATTATTCACTTTATCACACATCCGGGCACAGTGACTGGCTCGATTGTAATCATGTATAGTATTTCTGCTGACTGGTTAGCATTGAACAAAAAGTGTTTCACTGTACCTCAGTACACGTGACAATAAACTAAACTAAACTCTAGGCCTGAAGTCCAACATGTTCTACCCTGGTGTCTTCTCCCTCCCTCCCTTCATCCCTCCCTCCTGTAGCGAGAAGTCCCCCTTCTTCCAGCTGGTTCGAGACTTCCCACTGGTGCAAACATCTCAACATCTGCTCTGGGCGTTGATCTGGCTCAGAGTTGTCCAGAGTCCAAGCCCAAGCACAGGGCCGGGATGTAGCTGGCAAACAGGCCCGACTCACCCGTACACTAGTTCGTACCTACACACACTAGTGACAATTTACAGAGGGCAATTAATCTACAAAGCTGCACGTCTTTGAAATGTGGGAGGAAACCGGAGCACCTGGAGAAAACCCACACGGTCACAGAATGTAGAAGGTATAAATGCTGTGCAGACAGCACCCATGGTCAGGATCGAACCCAGGTCTCTGGCGCTGTAAGGCAGCAACTCTACCGCTGCACAACTCTGCCGCGTTATTTGAACCAATTTAAAACTGCAGCCACTGCGGTAGTGAAGGAAGTGAGGGGGGCACAGTGATCAGAATGCTCCCACCGATTGCCAGAAAAGCTGATTGAAATGATGTTAGTTTAAGATAAAGTCTGGCTGAACAGTTCCCTGAGCTTTACAGCAATGGGGAGGTCCCACGCCAAAAGAAACTGATGCTACATTATGTCCAAGATGCTACATTGACACAGAAAGCTGGAGTAACTCAGCGGGACAGGCAGCATCTCTGGAGAGAAGGAATGGGTGATGTTTCGGGTCGAGACCCTTCTGCAGGCTGCGACATTAATGCAACACAACCCACTGAATCGAGGCTAGCACTTGGGGTGCAGAAAATCAGGCCAATTCTGTCCTGGCTCAGGTCGGCTTGGTGTACTATTCGTAAGGTCATAAGTTCTAGGAGCAAAATTAGGCCATTCAGCCCATCAAGTCTACTCCACCATTCAATCATGGCTGATCTATTTCTCCCTCCTAACCCCATTTTCCTGCCTTAACCCCATAACCCCTTTACACCCGTACTAATCAAGAATCTATCTATCTCCGCCTTAAAATTATCCATTGACTTGGCCTCCACAGCTATTGGATAATTGCCAATTGTTACTGTCAAACCTCTGCTCGTGACTTCTTTCCCCAGGGGGACTGGTCAGGCAGCATCTGTGGAGAACATGGATAGGTGACGTTTCACAGAGTGCTGGAGTAACTCAGCGGGTCAGGCAGCATCTGTGGAGAACATGGATAGGTGACGTTTCACAGAGTGCTGGAGTAACTCAGCGGGTCAGGCAGCATCTCTGGATTACATGGATAGGTGGCCGACACGAAACATCACCTACCCTGACCGACTCAGTTACTCCAGCATTTTGTGTATTTCCTTGGTAAACCAGCACCTGCAGTTCCTTGTTATTTCACTATTCCACAATTTACATGTTTTGAATCTAGGAATGTTGAGCAGGGAGGGTGTAAGACTTTTCAGAAAGACACAAAAAGCTGGAGTAACTCAGTGGGACAGGGACATTTTATCTCTGTTTGCTTTGTTGTTTTCTTGCCTGAGCTAACAATAATCTATTCTACATGTTCCTTGACCTCCACCCCCTTTGATTTCTTGTTTTCACACCTTCCACTTCCTTATCTCTGTATCTCCCTCTCCCCCAACTCTCCGACTGAAGAAGGGTCTCGACCCGAAACGTCACCCATTCCTGCTCTCCAGAGATGCTGCCTGTCCTGCGGAATTACTCCAGCACTTTGCGTCTGTCTTCAGTTTAAACCAGCATCTGCAGTTCCTTCCTACTCAAGTATTTTCAGGGGTGAGACATAACAGGTACAAGGTCAGAGAAATAGCACCAGCCTTTGTCAGCTGCAGTTACAGCCACCATCTACTGGTGACGGCTGGCACTGCAACCAGCTCCGTTTATCCGGGGACCAAGCAGAATGTACCCCACTGATCAAAGTCCAACGCTGGATAAAATGCTGCAGAACCAACCCTAGATTCCTCTACTGGGATGAATCCATGACCTTAAACGCAAAGTCCTGATATGTACCAAATGGAATCTGCAGCCGTAATATGTGTTACTAACCATTTTATTAAAACCATTTAACCAAAATATGAAGAGCAGGTGCAAAATGCACCAGCACTGATCCAATTGCTAGTCTCCATAGCCAATTCTGGGTGGTGGAATCATAGAACACAGGAACAGGCCATTCAGCCCAACAAGGTGCCTATCTAAACCTGCCCCATTTGTCCGCATTTGATCCACATTGCTCCAAATCGAGACACACATGGGTGCTGGCTGTACGGAGTTTGTACGTTCTCCCGGTGACCTGCGCGGGTTTTCGCCGAGATCGAAAAAGTTATCCTATCCATGTACCTGTTTAACTGTTTCTTAAACTTTGGGATAGTCCCAGCCTCAACTACCTCCTCTGGCAGCTTGTTCCATACACCCACCACCCTTTGCGTGAAAAAGTTACCCCTCAGATTCCTATTAAATCTTTTCCCCTTCACCTTAAACCTATGTCCTCTGGTCCTCAATTCACCTACTCTGGGCAAGAGACTCTGTGCATCTACCCGGTCTATTCCTCTCATGATTTTATACACCTCTATAAGATCACCCCTCATCCTCCTGCACTCCAAGGAATAGAGACCCAGCCTACTCAACCTCTGCCTATAGCTCAGACTCTCTAGCTATGGCAATATCCTCGTAAATTTTCTCTGTACCCTTTCTAGCTTGACAACATCTTTCCTATAACAATATCCTATTATCCTCTTCTATGAGTTGTTATTAAACGTTTCCCATTATTTCTATTTCCTAATCCCTGTCGGCATGCGCTTGTTCTAGCTGTTGAGTGTTGTCTTTGACCAGCTCTTGTCAACCGGAGATAGACACAAAAAGCTGGAGTAACTCAGTGGGACTGGCAGCATCTCTGGAGAGGAGTGGGTGACTTTTCAGGTCGAGACCCTTCTACAGACTTGAAACGTCACCCATTCCTTCTCTCCAGAGATGCTGCTTGTCCCGCTGAGTTACTCCAGCTTTTTGTGTCTATCTTCGGTTTAAGCCAGCATTTGCAGTTCCTTCCTACACATCCTTAATCAGACTTTACTAGACTTTATCTTACACTACACATGATATCCTTTATCCCGTGTCTGTTAACTGTGGACGGCTTGGGTGTCTGTCTTCAGGTTAAACCAGCATCTGCAGGTCCTTCTTACACTGCTCTTGTCAATCCATGGGCAGAATTGGCCAATTTATCTACAAGCCTTCGCTCTGTTGAAGTCAGCTCAACCTTAACCTCGACTCTCCACGGATGCTTTATATTTGTTACACGTTGAACATATTCACATTCTGATCACAGTTGGACTAACCTTCAGTCAATGAACATAAGGCTGCTTGCTAACCCTGCCTCGGTATTTAATTACAAACTCTAACAGGGGCTGCCCCCTAGTGCCTGGCACAAACTGATGCAAAATATTACACAAAACATTCTCAAAATTAACCGTTCCTCAACTATTTAGTTTTTTTAGGATGTGGGCTTTTCAATGGCCCAAGGGGAGGTGATTGTGAGTCATTCGAGTGAAGGCACTCACCCGAGGAGGAACCTCATTGAAACGTGCAGAACAGTGACAGGCTTGGATAGTGTGGGTGTGGAGAGGATGTTTCCACTAGTGGGAGAGTCTAGGACCAGAGGTCACAGCCTCAGAATTAAAGGACGTTCTTTTTGGAAGGAGATGAGGAGGATTTTCTTTAGTCAGAGGGTGGTGAATCTGTGGAATTCTTTGCCACAGACGGCTGTGGAGTCCAAGTCAGTGGATATATTTAACGCAGAGATAGACAGACTCTTGATTAGTGCGGGTGTCAGGGGTTATGGGGAGAAGGCAGGAGAATGGGGTTAGGAGGGAGAGATAGACCAGCCATGATTGAATGGCAGAGTAGACTTGATGGGCCGAATGGCCTAATTCTACTCCTATCCCTTATGACCTTATGAACAGTTATTGCATTGGCACCCTGCATCAGGCCCCAAGGTCCATTTTCAACCCAAAATGTTGTCAATTCCTCCCCAACCCCAACCCCCCCCCCCCAACCCAACCCACCCACCCAACCCTCTTCTCCACCACTGATACTGACTGACCCACTGGGCTTGTTGCAGAGACAAGTAACTGCAGATGCTGGTTTGCACAAAAGGACACACAATGCTGGAGTTGGTCAAGGAGCATCTCTGGAGAACGTGGATAGATAACGTTTCGAGTTGGGACTTTTCTTTGCTGATCTTGATTCCAGCATCTGCATCTCTTATGTTTCCATCAACGTGATTTAGTTTCAGTGAAATCAATATTAAGTTCCATAGTCGGAAAAAAAAGGTTTTAGCGTAGTGGTTTTTCTCCCAGAGGGCAGTTTCGCCCCAACCACATCCTCCACAAACTTCCTTCCCTGAAGGGCGTTATGAAGGACAGTTTGGAAGTTTCAAACTCCCCATCCATGATACAGCTAATATTTTCCAGATGACTGAATTAACTGAAGTTAACCTCATAACCACCATGGTGGGATTTAAACTTGCATCTCCAGATTGTCTATCCAAGTATCTGAATTTCCAAGGTCGACAAAAATGCTGGAGAACCTCAGCGGGCGAGGAGGTCTCCTTCATGGCCAGAGTGAGGACCACCGTAAATTGGAGGAGCAGCACCTCATATTTCGCTTGGGCAGTTTACACCCCAGTGGTATGAACATTGACTTCTCTAATATCAGGTAGTCTCTACTTTCTCGTCCCCTTCTCAGCTCTCCCTCAGCCCACTAACTCCGCCTCTTCCTTTCTTCTTCCCGCCCCCCCCACCCTCACATCAGTCTGAAGAAGGGTCTCGGCCCGAAACGTTGACTATTTCCTTTGCCTCATTGATGCTGCCTCACCCGCTGGGTTTCTCCAGCATTTTTGTCTACCTTCGATTTTCCAGCATCTGCAGTTCCTTCTTAAACATCTGAATTTCCAAACCACTATCGCAACTAACAAACTATGTTGTGGTAGTTAAATTTCATTAAAGAAAAATTTGGTAGAAGGCAGGAGAATGGGGATGTGGGGGAAAACTAGATCAGCCATGATTGAATGGTGGAGTAGGCTTGATGGGCTGAATGGCCTCATTCTGCTCCGATAACTTATGAACTGATGAACCATGCCTAAGATTGTAGCTATATGTTCACTGGACACAGCAATCATCAATCAACACGGGACTCGGCTTTCAGGCCAGGCGATGCCCGTGTCTTTAGTTCATCGAGAGCCAATCTGAAGAGGAGCATCAAGAACGCCAAACACAGATACAAGCTGCGGATCGAGGAGCACTTCGACAGTAACTCCGACCCCCGACGCTTGTGGCATGGCATCCGGGCCATCACTGACTACAGAGCCACCAACTCCACCCCCACTTCCAGCGACGCATCCTTCCTCGAGGAACTCAATCACATTTCAGGCCGCTTTGAAAGGGACAACCAAGAGTTGGCCATCAAGACTGGGCTCCCCGATGACCACCAGCCCCTCACACTCAACCCCTACGATGTGCACATGGCACTGAGTAGGATCAATGTACGCAAGGCTGCCGGCCCTGACGGCATCCCCAGGCACGTCCTCAGGACCTGTGCTGCACAGCTGACAGACGTCTGGACTGACATCTTCAACCTGTCACTTGCCCAGGCAGTTGTCCCCACGTGTCTTAAAACTACCTCCATCGTGCCAGTGCCAAAACACTTCACTGCGGCGAGCCTCAACGACTTCCGCCCAGTTGCACTCACCCCTATCATCGCCAAGTGCTTTGAAAGGCTGGTCATGGCATACTTCAAATGCTGCCTACCTCCCACTCTGGACCCCTACCAGTTTGCATACCGCAAGAACAGGACCACGGAGGATGCCATCTCAACGGCACTCCACTCCGCCCTCTCCCACCTCGACAACAGAAACACTTATGTGAGAATGCTGTTCATCGATTACAGCTCAGCATTCAACACCATTATCCCGTCTAAATTGATCGCCAAACTCGATGACCTGGGCATCAACCCCTCCCTCTGCAACTGGATACTGGACTTTCTAACCAACAGACCACAGTCTGTTAGGTTGGATAACCATTCCTCCTCTACCCTCACCCTGAACACTGGCGTACCCCAGGGCTGCGTGCTGAGCCCCCTCCTCTACTCCCTCTTCACCTACGACTGCACACCTGTACATGGTACCAACACCATCATCAAGTATGCAGATGACACGACGGTGATTGGCCTCATCAGCAACAACGATGAGTCGGCCTACAGGGAGGAGGTTCAGCTCCTAACAGCATGGTGCGCTGACAACAACCTGGCCCTTAACTCCAAGAAGACCAAGGAGCTCATTGTGGACTTCAGGAGATTGAGAGGCTGCACGCACAACCCCATCCATATCAATGGGACGGAGGTGGAACGTGTCTCCAGCTTCAGGTTCCTGGGGGTCAACATCTCCGATGACCTCTCCTGGACCCACAACACATCCTCGCTGATCAAGAAGGCTCACCAGCATCTCTTCTTCCTGAGGCGACTATAGAAGGTCCACCTGTCTCCCCAGATTCTGGTGAACTTCTACCGCTGCACCATCGAGAGCATCCTTACCAACTGCATCACAGTATGGTAACTGCTCTGTCGCCGACCGGAAAGCTCCGCAGAGGGTGGTGAAGATTGCCCAACGCATCACAGGCTCCTCACTCCCCTCCATTGAGTCTGTCCATTGTAAACGATGCCTGCGCAGGGCGCACAGCATCGCCAGGGGCAACTCACACCCCAACCATAGACTGTTTACCCTCCTCCCATCCGGGAGACGCTACAGGTCTCTCTGCTGCCGGACCAGCAGGCTCAAGAACAGCTTCTTCCCTGCGGCTGTCACACATCTCAACGCTGCACCTCAATGACTGCCTGTCTCCACCCCTCCCCCCCCCGCACCCCCCGGACTATCCAATCACCAGCAGATTGCACGGACACCACTGTATATGTATATGTATTACTTGTTCATTCGCAAGTTCGCCCTGTGGCTATCAAACTGGACAACTCCTCTTTCTGTAGTGGGGTAGACTGACTAACCCACCCCTCCCCCCTCCCCCCAATCTTTGCACATCCCCAATCCTTTCCACTCCTCGCTTTAATTTCATATTTCATGTTTCATGTATCTTGTTGTGTTTTATGGCTGTTGGCAGATCAATTTCTCTCCTGGGATAAATAAAGTTGTATTGTATCGTATATAATGCATGCACACTAATCTTCAGGGCAGAAATTAGATTTGGAAAGTGCTGAGCAATGCCAGAATCATGCTGTTCAAAATCGTGGAAACAATTACACTCCAACCATCAACCGCTCATTTATATGAATATTACACAAATCCCATTTTACTTTCCCCATTGCTCCCAATAATTCTTCCCGCCTCCTCCCACGTTCAACTACAGTGAGTGGGCCAATTAACCCAGCAAATCCCCTGTCTTTGCTGATATATCTGTTTTGGATGGCTTCCAAGCTGGTGCCTAATGCAGGTGACTATTTGTGTGCTAACCACAGAAGCAGATCTACACTCACATGTTATAATCAGCCCACACTCTTAAATCTCTACACCGACAACATTTCTTATTCCCTTATCATGTCACTGTAAACGGCTCGATTGTAATCATGTATTATCTTTCCGCTGGTAGACAAAAAATCTGGAGAAACTCAGCGGGTCAGGCAGCTTCTGTGGAGCGAAGGAATATTCCATAGATGCTGCCTCACCCACTGAGTTTCTCCAGCATTTTTGTCTACCATCGATTTTTCCAGCATCAGCAGTTCCTTCTTAAACATATAGTCTTTCCGCTGACTGGTAGTCTTTCCGCACGCAACAAAAGCTTTTCACTGTAGCTTGGTACACGTGACAATAAACTGACTGACTTTGGAACATGGGAGGAGACCGAAGCACTCGGAAGAAACAGGGAGAACGTGCAAACTCCACACAGACAACTCTAGCACTGTGCCACCGCACCACCCGATCCGGTACGGAAAAAATCAGACTTCCCTCAGATTGGAAATGTCTACATTTGGCAGGAAGAGCCCAGAAGCAGAGAAAAGGCTAGAGTCCCATCACCGAGACCTAGTGCTGCAACGCATTCAACCTCACAGTGCCCGCGGGCCTCGTTTACCCCATAAAATTGTTTGACACATTAGTGAGTCATGCTTGTTTAATGAGCTGAGCGCCACATGTCAATATAAAGCTAGACTGATTTTCACAGGCAGGCCACGGGTATAGAGTAGATGAAATCCTGACTGTGCCAGGTTCCTGTAGATATCAGCAGGACTTTCCAAACTTGAGAAGTAGAGATGGCAGAACCATGTGTCTGCCAACACGGGCAAGTGGCTACTACGCGGCACAGACTGGTTCGCTGCCAGTGTTTAGTTTAGTTTAGTTTAGTTTAGAGATACAGCGTGGAAACAGGCCCTTCGGCCCACTGAGTCTATGCTGACCAGCGATCCCCACACATTAATACTATCCTACACACACCAAGGACAATTTTCAATTATACCAAGCCAATTAACCTGAGAACCTGCACGTCTTTGAAGTGTGGGAGTGAACTGGAGATCCTGGAGAAAACCCACGCAGGTCACGGGGAGAACGTACAAACTCCGTACAGACAGCACCCGTAGTCAGGATCGAACCCGGGTCTCCGGCCCTGCAAGGCAGCAACTCTACCGCTGCGCCACCGTGCTGCTTCTGAGGAATTCTCAAATGTAAAAAGGGTGGAATACCTCCTCAGTGTGACACCTTCAGCAACCGTTCACTCCACGTCAAGGACAGGCACCAAAGTCTACTCAAATCCCCATTGTCACAGTTGGCCAAGGGGGACCCCTCTTTACTGACAATCCACCTCTCTCCCCCCCCTCAATGCCCAAGCATGTGGCCTCCGCTTTATCACCAGGAAGACTCGGACATCAGGAGGTGAGATGGTTGTCTCTGGATCCTCCTCTTCCCAGAGCTGGACTTCCTGGGAGTGAGGCTGAAGTTGGGTGGGTGGACAAAGAGGGGGGTGGGCGATGGGGACCACCAAGAACAAAGAGGGACTGACGTGACTCTAATGAACACTTCTGCAACTTTATTGGTGCCAGAAACGTGGCAACTCCTCGTGTACTTTGCACATCCTATGCAACAGCAAAGAATTACACTGCACATAAGTACAGGTGAAAATTAAGTATCTGATCTCCCGGTGGCTCAGCACTTCACCTCCCCCTCCCATTCTGTATCCGACCTCTCTATCCTGGGCCTCCTCCATGGCCAGAGTGAGGCCCACTGCAAATTGGAGGAGCAGCACCTCATATTTCGCTTGGGTAGTTTACACCCCAGCGGTATGAACATTGACTTCTCCAATTTCAGGTAGTCCCTGCTTTCTCCCTCTTTCCCCTCTCCTTCCCAGCTCTCCCACAGCCCACTGTCTCCGCCTCTTCCTTTCTTCTTCCCACCCCCCCCCCCCCCGACATCAGCCTGAAGAAGGCTCTCGACCCGAAACATCACCTATTCCTTCGCTCCATAGATGCTGCCTCACCCGCTGAGTTTCTCCAGCATTTTTGTCTACCTTCGATTATTCCAGCATCTGCAGTTCTTTCTTAAACAAGTATCTTTGATTAGTCATTGAGTAATATTGGTCTGTAGCCATGCCTGCCACTGTCCGAGTTCACTATTCCTCTCAAATGAGAGATGCTTATTTCTTTCCATGGGTTTGACCATTGGATCATGTTTCATTAATGAGGTTTTACCTCCATCTGCATAAGACCTGCCCTTTGTAATCCAGTACTCCATGGATTTGTGCCGTTGGGCACCTCTCCGATTAGCAGGCAATGGAATCTCTCTCCGTCCCAAACCCAGCCCAGGAGCGAATAAATCCCCAGACCTGCATCCTCTGAACATGCTGTGAATAAGTTCATAAGTGACAGGAGCATCGATGGCAGCCTCGCCGACGGTCTGTCTGTCTTTTTGTCTTTTGTGTTATTTTTAGAGTGTTTTAAAAGTTTGTGTTCATGTTCTGTGGTTTGTTTTATGTGGGGGGGGGGTCGGGGGGGGGGGGAAACTTTTTTTCAATCCCCTACCTTGCCGGAGATGCGATTGTTTTCCGGGTTGTATCTCCGGTCGCTCTGCGGACTAACATCATGGAGCTGGCGGCCTCGCTCGGGACTGACTTTGAGCCCCACCGCGGGGCCGGGACTTACCTGGGATCGACGCTCCAATCGCGGCCTGCGGATTCAACATCGAGGGGCTCGCAGTCTCGGGTAGAGACTGATGTCGGGAAGCTCCAAGCTGCATGAGGTTCGACCAGCCCCGACCCGGGGTCCGATCGCCCGGCTTGGCGAGCTGAGATCACCCTGATACGGGAGCTTGATCGCCCCGATGCGGAGGGCTCGACCGCCAGCTACGGGAGCCACGATCGCCCGACAACGGAAGGCTCGAGGCTCCCAACGGCGGGAGGACAAAGAAGGGAAGAGATTCTTTGTTTGCCTGCCATCACAGTGAGGAATGCGATGGATGTTCATGTTAAAATGTATCTTGTGTGTCTTGTTGCTTTTTATTGGTATGACTGTACGGCAAATCAAATTCCTCAGATGTTGCAAAACATACTTGGCAAATAAAGTATGATTATGATTAGGCCATTTGACCCATCGTCTATTCCATTCACTCATGGCTGATCTATCTCTCCCTCTCAACCCCATTCTCCTGCCTTCTCCCCATAACCCCTGACACCTTTACAGTGCCCTTACAGACAGTAGCCGGTGATATTCTCCTTCCTCCTGCCATACATATTTAATAATCAAGATGCAAGCTGCCCGTTAAGAAATGCTCCTCCCATTCATAATTCCATGCTCCTCCCTCCCTCCTCATTGTGTGCCAATCACTCTCCCATCCTCGTCTCCTTCCGCCCCCCCAATTCCATGTTCCTTCTCGGACTCCAGCCTCATCCCTCGCGACCAGGAGATCACTTACTTGATGTTCTCCAGCCGACTGGAGTCGGGTTTCAACGAGCTGTTGCTGCGGACCATCTTGTGTAGGGTGATCATGAGGAAGACCAGGTTCATCTGCCGGGGAGAAAGCAGACCAAGTCACACACTGGGCAGGAAGTCAATCAGGCGTTGTCACTGGATGCTCTGATGCAGCATGGCCATGTGCAGAGCAGGGTCAGCTTGGGCTATATACATACACACATTCCAGTATTTTATATATTCTTTACGAGAACATTCCATGGCCACCTCACACTGAGAGTTCCGGGAATAAGTAACCCAGTCAGGGACTAACTAAAACAAAATAACAACTAAAATTGCTTTAAATGCCTCTAAACAAAACGGCTGAATAATTCGGCAAGTTGGAAATAAATCAACTGAAGATAGACACAAAACGCTGGAGTAACTCAGCAGGTCAGGAATCATCACCGGATTCTCATTCCTTCTCTCCAGAGATGCTGCCTGTCCCGCTGAGTTACTCCAGCATTTTGCTTCCATCCATATAGAAACCTCTTGATTATCATGAGAGCTATTTACAGGATGTAGCATCCTGCAATGATGCTGCAGGGTGTCACATCTTTCAGAATTCCGGGCTGGATTCCTTCCTCCTACCCTCTGCACCTTCTTCTTCTTCTTCTTCTTCCGTGTGGCGTGCACAGCCTAAAGTTGTCGGACAACTTGTTCTATTTGATCTTACGTTTGTGCACGATGAGCTGATTGCATTCGTCGAAAAACAGGGCGGACTACGTGAAGGTTGCAATCTTCCACCCACCCTCTGCACCAAACTCCAAGGACCAGGCAGACACTCACACTCCGGTGCAGTGTCGTGAGAACGCTCTATTGTTGGAAGTGCCATACAGAGACCTGATCTGAAGTCCCAAATGCACTTTGAATATTTAAATTCTACCGCAGTCTGCAGGAGGACAAGGACATTCATGGTGTGTTTGGATAATAATCCAATCTACTAACATCACCAAATACACAGCAACAGGCAACGTTCGATAGTGCGGGTGTCAGAGGTTATGGGGAGAAGGCAGGAGAATGGGGTTGAGAGGGAAAGATAGATCAGCCATCATTGAATGACAGAATAGACTTGATGGGCCGAATGGCCTAATTGTGCTCCTATCATTTATGAACTTATCTCCAGATTGGGTGGGGTGCAAGTGCAAGTCAACAAAATAGAGAGAGTACAGAGGAGATTTACTAGAATGTTGCCTGGGTTCCAGCAACTAAGTTACAGAGAAAGGTTGAACAAGTTAGGTCTTTATTCTTTGGAGTGCAGAAGGTTAAGGGGGGACTTGATTGAGGTCCTTAAAATGATGAAAGGGATAGACAGAGTTGACGTGGATAAGCTTTTCCCATTGAGGGTAGGGAAGATTCAAACAAGAGGGCATGACATGAGAATTAAGGGACAGAAGTTTAGAGGTAACATGAGGGGGAACTTCTTTACTCAGAGAGTGGTGGCTGTGTGGAATGAGCTTCCAGCAGAAGTGGTGGAGGCAGGATCGATTGTAACATTTAAAAGTAAAGTGGATAGGTATATGGACGGGAAGGGAATGGAGGGATATGGTCTGAGTGCAGGTAGATGGGACTAGGGGAAAATAAATGGTCGGCACGGACTGGAAGGGCCGAGAAGGCCTGTTTCCGTGCTGTAATTGTTATATGGTTATTGTTATATGGTTATAAAGATGAATCTGAGGGTGATAGCATTGTCACGTTTGTCTTCCCAATCAATGGAGCTCGTGGATGTGGGAGGGATTGTTGAGGGCTTGGTGCTATGCCATGCTACATCCTGTAAATAGCTCACATGGTCATCAGGAAGTTTCTACATGGATAGACACTAAATGCGGGAGTAACTCAGTGGGACAGGCAGCATCTCCGGATAGAAGGAATGGGAATCCGCAGATGTAAGTAAGTTTATTGGCCAAGTATTCACATACAAGGAATTTGCCTTGGTGCTCCGCCCACAAGTAACAACATGACATACAGTGACAGTTACGAATGACTCAGGAAACACTAAACATTAATAATAATAAAACATTAATGATAAAACACCATTGATCAAGCATGTGAACCAACACAATACCAGATCAAAGGGAGGCTACAGATTAGTGGCTGTTGAGTAAAGCAACTACTCGTGGACAGATGTTGCCTGTCCCGCTGAGTTACTCCAGCACTTTGTGCCTATCTTCGGTTTAAAATGGCATCTGCAGTTCCTGCCTACAATGTCTCTACATGGAGGCAGTGGATGAACTTCAAGTAGCAAATATCCAAGTGTTCGACAGACAAGTATGAAGACAGACACACAACGATAAACATGAATAATCATCTAATTAAAATCTATACAAATCAGCGACAGTTTCTTCCCAGCTGTTATCCGCCACGGAACCATCCTAGCTGAGTCCTGAGCTTCTATTTATTTCATTGGAGACCGGGACGATCTTTAATGAGACTTTACTGGACTTTATCTTGCATTAAATATTATTCATGTTATTCCCTTTATCATGTGTCTGTGCACTTGTACTAACTCCGACCTCGCGAGATAACCGTTGAAGAGGTGTTTGCGCGGTAATCAACCTGAACCAGATCTGTGGACGGCTCGACTGTGATCATGTATTGTCTTTCCGCTGACTGGATAGCACACAACAAGAGCTTTTCACTGTACCTCAGTACACGTGACAATAAACTGAACCTATGATTGAATCAATAGAGACCTACAGTGAAGTAGTAAATGTGAAATAGAGACCTAAGGTGAAGTACTACAAAAAGTAGTAAACACTGCCCAGTCCATCATCGGCTCTGACCTCCCCACCATCGAGGGGATCTATCGCAGTCGCTGCCTCAAAAAGGCTGGCAGTATCATCAAGGACCCACACCATCCTGGCCACACACTCATCTCTCTGCTACCTTCAGGTAGAAGGTACAGGAGCCTGAAGACTGCAACGACCAGGTTCAGGAATAGCTACTTCCCCACAGCCATCAGGCTATTAAACCTGGCTCGGACAAAACTCTGAACATTAATAACCCATTATCTGTTATTTGCACTTGATCAGTTTATTTATTCATGTGTGTATGTATTTATATAATGGTATGTGGACACACTGATCTGTTCTGTAGTCAATGCCTACTATGTTCTGTTGTGCTGAAGCAAAGCAAGAATTTCATTGTCCTATCTGGGACACATGACAATAAACTCTCTTGAATCTTGAATCCTGAATCTGCCGTTGCTCCACAATCCAAACTTACCATAATAACAAAGGACACTGGTCCAATGAAACTCCAGATGAAATAGTTGTCCACCCGAAGCCAGCATCTATGAGTGTGGGGCGTGAGGGAGGGAGGGAGGGAGGGAGGGAGGGGGTAGGATGGGAGGAGTGAGTGACGAGAGTTAGGAGAAATAAATTAAAACAAGTGGAGAAGGAAAAGGAACGGACATTGAGAGGGGAAAAAAACAGTGGAGATGATAAATGGAGGAAAAGAGTAAAGAGAAAGCATTAGCCCAGCGTGTTAGATGGAGTGAGACTTAATGTTGGTGATAAATGCTGCAGTCAGACTCATTCACTTCCCCCTGACTGCTGATGGATATCCTGCCCGAAATATCAAGTGTGACAAGGTGCAGGGGCATTCATCACTGAAACAAAACCTAGGGCCTGTCAAAGGGCTTCTCCCCGAAGCTTAGAGGGGAATATTACTCGGGGAATCTGACTGGTTTAGTGCACAAATGCTCAATCCTTGAGGTCGGAGAGTTGCGGCATTAAGCAGCTCCCTCTCTGAGCTCGGACAGCCAGGTCAGACGATGGAAATCTGAAATAAGAATAGAAAACGCTGAGAACACTCAGCACGCCATGCAGCATCTGTGGAAAAAATAGTTGACGTTTCAGGTCCGAGACCCTTTGGGCCCAGATCATCCTCCATATTTAGTCTAGTTTAGTTTTAGGGATGCAGTGCGGAAACGGGCCCTTCGGCCCATCAAATCTGCGCTGGCCAGCGATCCCCGCTCACTAACACTATCTCACACAAGATGGAAAATTTCACAATTAGACCAAGCCAATTAACCTACAAACCTGTACGTCTATGGAGTGTGGGAGGAAAGCAAAGATCTCGGAGAAAACCCACGCAGGTCATAGGGAGAACGTGCAAACTCCGTACAGACAGCACCAGTATTCAGGATTGAACCTGGGTCTCTGGCGCTGTGAGGCAGCAACTCTACCGCTGCGCCACCGTGCCCACCTCTTATAAAATTAAGGTTGGACGGCCTATTCTGCCACCTAATATGTAACCGATTTAATTCAATTCACTTTTTGAAATCTGTATTCTCTCCTTATTTCCAGCAAAACTTCCAGTCTCCATGTGTGTAATGGGCAAACCTGGACCTAAAACGTTAACAAATGCTTCCTGACCTGCTGAATGCCTCCAACATTGTCTGTTTTTGTTCTCTCTGAAAGCAATGCTGACATATTCCTCCGAAGGTTTCAGCAGACTGAAGCTAGGTAACAATGCTCATGTGACTATTCCCAAACAAACTCTGGCATCAAGCCACAACAGGAGATATTAGTGAGGTCATCACGAAAATTTAGTTTAGTTTAGTTCAGAGATACAGCGCGGAGACAGGCCCTTCAGCCCACCGAGTCCGCACCGACCAGCGATCCCCGCACATTAACACTACCCTACACTTGGGACAACCTTTACATTTACACCAGCCAATTAACCTACAGACCTGTATGTCTTCGGAGTTCTTGGTTCTTGGTTACTTGCTCTTCCAAAATATTCCAACTGGAATTTAAACTGGAGGTGGTGAAGGGGGGGTTTAGCCAGAGAGGGTTATTGGGAAGAAAGTGACACTTTAAATTTAGTTGCAAATTTAGTAGTGGAAGGTAAGACCTTTTTTTCACCCAGTTTTATTCCACCAGGGAGGTCTTACCTTCCACTACCTGCAACCGCCGGCAACCACCTTCAATCAGCATCGCAACCGGCTTCGACTAAAAAATTACCGATTTTTAAAACGGCAACCTATTTTTAGTCGCGGCCGGTTTTGAATTTTTTGAAATTATCGCCGGAACATTGAAGAAGCGGGAACCACTTTCAACCATTAGGGAGACTGACAAAAACCTCCGGGAACCGCACGGAAACCTTGGGTGGGGCGCAAAGTCTCCAGACGTTTCCGTTCAGATTTCCTAAGTGGGACAGGGGCATTATGTTAGAGGAGAGATGGCTTGCATGTTGTCCTGTCCTTCTCCTCATCCGCTGGGACCCATAGTCTTCCACCAGGTTCAGCGACTGTGTGTGTGGATGGATAAGCCCGACGGCTTCAAGGCAAAATAAACTCTTCCAATGTGCACTTATGGCACACCAATTACCCACGCTGGGTTTCCTTCTCAAATATCTGTTCTACTTTACAATTTTCGGGGGCCATATGGAGAAAGCCATTTCAACAACGAACCAGGACTCAAGTTCCCATAACATTTTCGCTGTTGCCATGGCAAATTGCAATTTTGAGGATTGTTGAAGGACAAATTTCATTCCGATAAATGGCTGTTTTGAGTGATTCTTGTAAAGGGCCGCAGACTAAATGATTATCAAAGTACCAACACACTCTTGAACAGGGGCATTTCCGAAAATCTACCCAAGGAATTGATTCCAGCAGGACATTTGTTGGCTGTTTTCATTGTACACTTGCAGACTGCAATGTTCAACAGAAACATATAAAATAAGGAAAACATGCATTATTTTAAAAGGGAGACTAAGTTAAATCTATTTATCCAAATGTATGAATTAGGAGGACATTCAGCCCTTTAAGAATATTTAACAAATAAGGAGTAAGCCATTTAGAACGGAGACGAGGAAACACTTTTTCTCACAGAGAGTGGTGAGTCTGTGGAATTGTCTGCCTCAGAGTGCAGTGGAGGCTGGTTCTCTGGATGCTTTCAAGAGAGAGCTAGATAGGGCTCTTAAAGATAGCGGAGTCAGGGGATATGGGGAGAAGGCAGGAATGGGGTACTGATTGGGGATGATCAGCCATTATCACAGTGAATGGCAGTGCTGGCTTGAAGGGCAGAATGGCCTACTCCTGTCTATTGTCTATTCAGGTTGGGACCCTATACACGTCTTTCAGAGATGCTGCCTGACCCGCTGAGTTACTCCAGCACTCTGTGAAACGTCACCTATCCATGTTCTCCACAGATGCTGCCTGACCCGCTGAGTTACTCCAGCACTCTGTGAAACGTCACCTATCCATGTTCTCCACAGATGCTGCCTGACCCGCTGAGTTACTCCAGCACTCTGTGAAACGTCACCTATCCATGTTCTCCACAGATGCTGCCTGACCCGCTGAGTTACTCCAGCACTCTGTGAAACGTCACCTATCCATGTTCTCCACAGATGCTGCCTGACCCGCTGAGTTACTCCAGCACTCTGTGAAACGTCACCTATCCATGTTCTCCACAGATGCTGCCTGACCCGCTGAGTTACTCCAGCACTCTGTGAAACGTCACCTATCCATGTTCTCCACAGATGCTGCCTGACCCGCTGAGTTACTCCAGCACTCTGTGAAACGTCACCTATCCATGTTCTCCACAGATGCTGCCTGACCCGCTGAGTTACTCCAGCACTCTGTGAAACGTCACCTATCCATGTTCTCCACAGATGCTGCCTGACTCGCTGAGTTACTCCAGCACTCTGTGAAACGTCACCTATCCATGTTCTCCACAGATGCTGCCTGACCCGCTGAGTTACTCCAGCATTCTGTGAAACGTCACCTATCCATGTTCTCCACAGATGCTGCCTGACCCGCTGAGTTACTCCAGCACTCTGTGAAACGTCACCTATCCATGTTCTCCACAGATGCTGCCTGACCCGCTGAGTTACTCCAGCACTCTGTGAAACGTCACCTATCCATGTTCTCCACAGATGCTGCCTGACCCGCTGAGTTACTCCAGCACTCTGTGAAACGTCACCTATCCATGTTCTCCACAGATGCTGCCTGACCCGCTGAGTTACTCCAGCACTTTGTGTTTTGCTCATTATT
This sequence comes from Raja brachyura, assembly GCA_963514005.1. The sequence continues at coordinate 25,049,817 of OY740816.1, read as the reverse complement.
CTTTAAGATGACTTTAAACCGCATCTCCAAGTTGTAGATCCTCCGAAATGGGCAAACATCCTCCCCACTTTGTCAAGAATACTCAGCACCTTCAGTCAAGCCCCTTAACCAGGTTTAAGCCTGTCCAATCTTTCCTCGTGGGGCAACCAATTAACCTACAAACCTAGTTTGCAGATTAATTGGCTTCAGTAAAAATTGTAAATTGACCCCAATGTGTAGGATAGTGACAGTGTACGGGGTGATCGCTGGTCGGTACGGACACAGTGGGCCGAAGGGCCTGTTTCTGCACCGTATCCCTTAAAGTCTAAGGATAACGTTTAAGGCAGAGATAGATAGATTATTGATTAGTACGGGTGTCGTGGGATTATGGGGAGAAGGCAGGAGAATGTGGTCAGAGGTGAGCGATAGATCAGCCATGATTGAATGGCGGAGTAGACTTGATGGGCCGAATGGCCTAATTCCACTCCAATGCCTCAAGGCCTTATGATAGCACAGCTCACTAGATTCACTAGTATCTCTAAACTAATAAACTAAATGTTTTTTAAAGACATTAGACTTATTGTGTGTGTATTGCTGGTGTCCAATGCAGGTTTTCCCAGTCACTCTTTGGAGCTTGATTCTTCAGGTAATTGTGCCGGATCGATTTCTTCAACCCCTGGCAATAGCTCCATGCATTGTGATTCACGAGGGCTGCTAAGATGGAGACGAGATTGCAGTTGGTGATAAGCTGGTCCAGGCACTGGTGAATCAGTCGAAATTTGCGAAACATTCTAGTCTCTCCTCAAATCACCATTAACGGGGTTGAATAGTGGATTATTAGTCCAGCTACACAATCACTTAACAACTTTCACCCCAGTGGAAAGGGAAAATTTCCTTCGGGAAGCCTGCAAGCTTAATTTAGCCGGTGCTGAATCAGAATATGATGATAATCACAATTCCTCTTGTGAGTTAAAACTACTGGAACGGATCCAGGGTTTTTGACTAAAATATCTGAATAACATTCAAGGGCAGGATTTGAATCTATTATGTGGGAGGCAGAGGGTTTCTTAAAAAAACTGCTTTAGATCTCGGCAATAATTTCACAGTTCATTGACATTCGGCAGGAGATGAGATTTGTTGCGATGGCACTTCAGCGCTCAGAGTTTTCACCAGGAAAACAGCGACTGGCCCGACTGTTCAATGTTGCCTTTGTGCTCAAACCCAGCTTCTACCTCACCCACACATACTGACTCATCCCCCAACTGTGTACCTTTTCACTCCCTTCTCCCTCATTGCCACAGAAGGCTGTGGAGGCCAAGTCGGTGGGTGCTTTTAAAGCAGTTTCTCGATTAGTACGGGTGTCAGGGTTGTGGGGAGAAGGCAGGAGAATGGGGTTAGGAGGGAGAGATGGATCAGCCATGATTGAATGGGGGAGTAGATAAGATGGGCCGAATGGCCTAATTCTGCTCCTATCCCTTATGAACATGAACCTTTGCATTTAGCTCTCATTATAATAGACCTTATTGGGTGGGGGGGGGGGGGGGGGGGAGGCTAATGGTGCAGGAGGCACGAGTAACAATGACAAGCCCAACCAACAATAGAATATAAATGACCTTCACTTCCAGATTGCATCTATTCTGCCAAACCTATTCATGTATTTAACGACTTACAGTATATCACGTTTTTGTTCTGTCTTCTAATTAACCGAGAAGCGTCTCATTCTGTAACTTTTCCTGATGTAGATATAATGCCAACCCTATAAATCTTTTCCAACATTGTCTCCGGAACATTTGCATTTGTTTTCCAGTGGAGATCCCTAGAACAGTGCACGGTAGTCCAAGCATTAAGGCCAGTATTTGTCCATCCCTGCATTAGTTCATTATTCATTAAATCTAAATGCTTTATCTTTGCCAATCTAGTTAATCTATTTTCCCTTTGCTTTCTAGGAGACATGCCTATATTCATTCATTTTCTACTTATCTAAGTCTCGTGCCCAGACTAGGGGAATCGAGGACCAGAGGACATAGGTTCAAGGTGAAAGGGAAAAGATTTAATAAGAATCTTAGGGGTAACCTTGTCACACTGAGGGTGGTGGGTGTATGGAACGAGCTGCTGGAGGAGGTAGTTGAGTCTGGGACTATCCCAATGTTTCGGAAACATTTAGACAGGTACATGGATTGGACAGGTTTGGAAGGATATGGGCCAAACGTGGGCAGGTGGGACTAGTGTAGCTGGGACATGTTGGCCAATGTGGGCAAGTTGGGCCTACGCTGTATGGCTCTATTTAGGAATGATCATCACAGTTCATTCAGTTGCACTTACGCCTTGTCGGTTCCATAGCTCCGGTAATCTACTGCAGCAGAGATTCCCACTACCAAGGCAGGGAAGCAGTAACCGCAGAGATAGTAGTACTTCTTCCTGGAGTAATCGCTCTCAAAGACCTCGACCAGCATGAGGTAGAGGTGGACGCCTTCAAGACACATCCAGGAGAAGGCAGCCAGGAAGAAGAAGTGGAGGAAGCCAGCGATTATTGGACAGACAACCTGGAAGAGAAAGACAAGCAAGTGAGATCAGGGCCTGAATCCTGCGGGAAACACAATGGGGTGCAGGATTGAAGCTTTGGAGGAGGAAATAGGAACTGGGAGTGTGATTGGCTTGAGTTGGGTCACAGCCCAGCGACAGGGATCAAGATAGACACAGAGTGCTGGAGTAACTCAGCGGGTCAGGCAGCATCTGTGGAGAACATGGATAGGTGACGTTTCACAGAGTGCTGGAGTAACTCAGCGGGTCAGGCAGCATCTGTGGAGATAAAGGAAGGGTGACGTTTCGGGCTGGGAACCTTCTTCAGACTGAAGTAGGGGGTCGGGGTGGAGGTGAGAAAAGAGCAGGACACAAATGGCCTCGGGCAGGGTGGTGCCTGTTCAGCCCATTGTTGGTTAGGGAAAGTGTAATCGACAGAGATGAAGATCTGGATTTATATCTGGACTGGGGATTGATGTCCATATCAGGGTTGAAGCAGACTTCAAACATCAAGTTATTGGCGGATTTGAGCCCGAGGTTGGGACTGGGGAGTGGGCAGGTCCCGACGTTACAGATGACCAGAAATGTCACCCAACGAGCCGTGAACAGCAACCACAAATAATGAAGCTAATATTTTTATTACCATTCTCTCCAACTCTTTAAACATGATGAGTTACAACAACTATGTCATGCGGAGCGTGAGCATTTTATGAAGTAGCTCAAACTCATCTCAAATAAGATGTCTAGGTGTTAGCTCTAGATGTCAGCTGATCTACATCGGGGAGACCAAGCGGAGGCTTGGCGATTGCTTCGCCCAACACCTCCGCACAGTTCACATTAACCAACCTGATCTCCCGGTGGCTCAGCACTTCAACTCCCCCTTCCATTCCCAATCCGACCTTTCTGTCCTGGGCTTCCTCCATGGCCAGAGTGAGTCCCACCATAAATTGCAGGAGCAGCACCTCATATTTCGCTTGGGCAGTTTACACCCCAGCGGTATGAACATTGACTTCTCCAATTTCATGTAGTCCCCGCTTTCTCCCTCCTTCCCCTCGCCAGCTCTCCCACAGCCCACTGTGTCCGTCTCTTCCTTTCTTCTTCCCGCCCCCCCCACCCCCACATCAGTCTGAAGAAGGGTCCCGACCCGAAACGCCACCTATTCCTTCGCTCCATAGATGCTGCCTATGGATTTGAAGATAGACAAAAATGCTGGAGAAACTCAGATGAGTTTTTGTCTACCTTCAAATAACATCGTCACCTTGATCCAAAAGCTTTCCAGATCCTAATCCCAGAAAGAACAAACGTCCTCCTGTGTTTTTGTTGTTGTGCACTCTCAACACTACCTGCCTCAGGGCTTAGATAGACACAAATGCTGGAGTAACTCAGCGGGACCCATTCCTTCTCTCCAGAGATGCTGCCTGTCCCGCTGAGTTACTCCAGCATTTTGTGTCTATCTTCAGTGTAAACCAGCATCTGCAGCTCCTAAGGGGTTATGTTGTGTGTGCGGTTATGATACAATATGGAGAGAGAATAAGTGATGGAACATTCGGTTCGTACTTCAAGCTTTCAGTGTACCTGTGAACGTGTCACTACACACTTTGACCTACAATATAGCACAAAAACACCTGACCAGAATTGCAAACAATATGTGGAGGAAGGACCAGCAGATGCTGGTTTACACTGGAGATAGACACAAAATGACAATAGACAATAGGTGCAGGAGTAGGCCATTCGAACCTTCGAGCCAGCACCGCCATTCAATGTGATCATGGCTGATCATCCTCAATCAGTACCCCGTTCCTACCTTCTCCCCATATCCCCTGACTCTGCTATTTTTAAGAGCCCTATCTAGCTCTCTCTTGAAAGTATCCAGAGAACCGGCCTCCACCGCCCTCTGAGGCAGAGAATTCCACAGACTCACCACTCTCTGTGAGAAAAAGTGTTTCCTCGTCTCCGTTCTAAATGGTTTAAATGCTGGAGTAACTCGGCGGGACAGGAGAGAAGGAATGGGTGACATTTCGGGTCGAGACCCTTCTTCAGACTGAGAGTCAGGGGAGGAGGAGAGTAGAGATATGGAAGGGAAAGGTGTGAAATTGACAGATCAAAGCAGAGGCTGGATCGAGGAGATGTAGAATGGTTCATTGTTGGCAGGGGAGAAGGTGACAGCGAGGTGTACAGTAAAATGAATCAGGAGGACAGTGGAACTAGTTGGGGAATCATCGTGGGGAGGTGCGGAGAGAGAGAGAAAGCAAGGGTTACTTGAAGTTGGAGAAATCTATGTTTATACCGCTGGGGTGTAAGCTGACCAAGCGAAATATGAGGTGTTGTGTAGGAAGAACTGCAGATGAGTGCAAACAACATGTTGCATTTGAATTTCTTTCCATTTTACCTTAACTATTATTAGCCAAATAATCCTCACTTCATATGCTGATTTAATCTGCCCTTAGATCAATCGATACAATTCTCCAGTGGTAGTTTCCTTTGCTGCAAATAGAGTCCTCCACTTAAAACAAAATAAAATCCACTACTTGCTTGGTTGGAGCCCATCTTATGTGGCCTCTCACACAAGTAGTTTTAAAGACCATACCGCAACATGTCCCATCCTCTGGTTTCTAAAGGAAAGAAGCCCAACCTTACAACTAAAAGCCCTGTCACACGGTGCGAGTTCATTCCAAGAGCTCTCCCGAGTTCGCCCTGATTCGAACTCGGAGATTTACGGTAATGGCCACTCGTCGGTACTCGGGGCTCTCGTGGACATTTTTCAACATGTTGAAAAATCTTCACGAGTCTTCCCGAGCTTACCTGCCGTTAGCGAGTCTTCCCGAGTACCTGCCGTTAGCGTTACGAGCCGCTAAGAGACGTCCCCGAGCTCCGACGTACCCGCTACGTTCATTCTCCGTGCTTGCCACGAGTTTGATTTTTTTTTAACTCAGGAGAGCTCTTGGAATGAACACGTACCGTGGGACAGGGCTTTTAGTCTCAAAATCAGCCACACTGCATTCCTAGGTTCATAGGTAGGAAAGATTTAGATGGATTTAAGCCAAACACAGGCAGTTGGGACTTGTGTAGATGGGGCATCTTGGTCAGTATGGACCAGTTGGACCGAAGGGCCTGTTTTCATGCTGTATGGGTTTATGATTAGTATAAAAGATAGACACATGGAACTATTGGTTTGCAATAAATGGCCCCAGATGCTGGGTGGGTTTAGTTTAGTTTAGAGGTACAGCGCAGAAACAGGCCCTTCGGCCCACCGAGCGATCCCCGCACACTAACACTATCCTACACGCACTAGGGACAATTTACATTTATACCAGGCCAATTAACCTACAAACCTGTATGAGTTTGGAATGTGAGAGGAAACCGGAGCACCTGGAGAAAACCCACTCAGTCACAGGGTAAATGAACAAACTCCGTACAGACGGCACCAGTGATCAGGATGGAGCCCAGGTCTTTGGCACTGTAAGGTGGTAGTTCTACCGCTGCACCACCATGCATGATATGTGGAAAGAGCTGCCAGAGGAGGTAGTTGAGGCAGGTACAGGGATAGGAAAGATTTACTCAAGTCACTTTTATTTCTATAGCACATTTAAAAAACAACTCTCGTTGACCAAAGTGCTTTGCATTGGTGGAGGTACTAACGTTATACAACAGTGGTTCATAGGTCAAGTACATTTAGAGGGATATTGGCCAAACGCAGGCAGGTGGAGCATCTTGGTCAGTATGGATGAGTTGTGCCGAAGGGCCTGATTGCATGCTGTATGAACAAGGAAGATATCCCTTTGAAAGGCAATCTTCCATTTATCATTAAACGTTTGGTTTCCAAATGCTTTTCTATTTACCCAACGGAAATATGGTTATTTTCACTATCGTCTGCCCAGTTGACCCCAAGGTCAGAGTGCAGCCAACATTTTCAGCCTGAATGGCAATTAAATTGCTCTCTGGACCCCGAGAGATGTGGTATCTGCTCACTTAAACACAGGTAAAACATCATCTATCCACCAGTACACCTGTTTCTAATGAATAGCTGAATCTGTACATTGTGCCTCTGAATGAAATGCACAGATGTGATCTGTCCAATTACCGGGTGAGTATTTATGCACTGGTTGGGTAATGTATCCAAGTTAAATGATACTCCATTAGTATCCCAGTTCACTCATTCAAGTTACAAAATGGAATTTAATAATTCTATTTCTTTGTGCGGTGGCTTCGAGACATGACCCCAAAATGTTACTGGGCAGTTGAAAAACCTAACTGGTTCAATGCTGTGCTTCAGGGGATATGCTGCCGAATAGCCCGCAAAGGAAATCGTGGCTGCGAATGATACAGGCTCTTCACTCCTAGTGATCCATCTGATATTAAAAAAATATATTGCCAGAGTAGACACAAAAAGTTGGAGTAAGTCAACGGGTCAGGCAGCATCTCTGGAGAGAAGGAATGGGTGACGTTTCAAGTTGAGACCCTCTTTTTGTTTTCAGAGTACTCACTGTTGTATCGCAACAGAACATTGGTGGTCGCGGTGGCGCAGCGGTAGAGTTGCTGCCCTATAGTACTTGCAGCGCCGGAGACCCGGGTTCGATCCCGACTACGGGTGCTGTCTGTATGGTGTTTGTACGTTCTCCCCGTGACCACATCCGTTTTCTCCGAGGTCTTCAGTTTCCTCCCACACTCCAAAGACGTGCAGGTTTGTAGGTGAATTGGCTTGGTGTTTGTGTAAATTGTTGCTAGTGTGTGTAGGATAGTGTTAGTGTGCGGGGATCAGTGGTCAGTACGGACTCGGTGGGCTGAAGGGCCTGTTTCCGCACTGTTTCTCTAAACTAAACTGAGAAACGGTTTACATTTTTTTACTTTTAAGAAGTCATGTTCACACCAAGTGGTGAGTGGCATTAACTAATTACACAACTAAAAGGCAAACATTCACATATATCTAATCACGGGTTCTCAACCTTGTTCGTCCCGTTTACCCCTGGCAACATTAATAGCACATAACAATGTTATTTCACTTATTGATGAACAACTAATGATGAACAGATACGGGTATACCGGAACCAAACACAGTCAGTCAATGAGAAAACATACGTACAAATCCAGAATCACCAACTTTACCCCCAGGTTGGCAAGCCTTGATCTAAATTAAACTCTGTCATTCCTCTCAGTCTGCTAGCTTAGTTGATCAAGATCAAGTTGACCAACAAAAGGAGCTGATATGGTTTGTATTTATGTGGCACATCACACAATCCATGAGACAATAGACAATAGACAATAGGTGCAGGAGTAGGCCACTCGGCCCTTCGAGCCAGCACCGCCATTCAATGTGATCATGGCTGATCATCCCCAATCAGTACCCCGTTCCTGCCTTCTCCCCATATCCCCTGACTCCGCTGTCTTTAAGAGCCCTATCTAGCTCTCTCTTGAAAGCATCCAGAGAACCTGCCTCCACCGCCCTCTGAGACAGAGAATTCCACAGACTCACCACTCTCTGTGAGAAAAAGTGTTTCCTCATCTCCGTTCTAAATGGCTTACTCCTTAGTCATAAACTGTGGCCCCTGGTTCTGGACTCCCCCAACATCGGGAACATGTTTCCTGCCTCTAGCGTGTCCAAGCCCTTAACAATCTTTGAGTCTGAAGAAGGGTCTCGACCCGAAACGTCGCCTATCTCCTTCGCTCCTTAGATGCTACTGCACCCGCTGAGTTTCTCCAGCTTTTTGTGTAACCCTTAGCAATCTTATATGTTTCAATTAGATTCCCTCTCATCCTTCTAAAGAAGGATCTATCTTAGATAGTCTAGAAGAGACTATCTTTTGGTACAGTCAGGAATTTGTCGTACAACACTTCTTTACGTATGCTGCAGAAACATTGGCGTGTCTTGTTCTGAAATTATTTTAAATGGGGTAATGTTATTAAAAATAGCATGTGCCATCTGCTTCGTCTATTTTAGATTGAAGACTGTGCAGTAATCGGGGCAGGCCATGAAGCAGCCTACAAATAGGGCCAGCCACTCTTGGGGCGATCAAGAATCTTGGTAGCTAAATTTTCATCTGATTGAAAGGATTCAGATTCCCCTTGACCAGTGAGCCAGTAAGGGTATCTTTGTTAAACATTGGTGTACGAAGGAACTGCAGATGCTGGTTTACACCGTAGACAAAAAATGCTGGAGTAACTCTGAAGAGAAGGAATAGGTGACATTCAGACTGATGAAGGGTCCTAACCCTAAATGTCATCTATCTCTTCTATCCGGAGATCCTGCCTGGCCCGTTGAGTTACTCCAGCATTTTGTATCTATCCATTTTATGGTGATCACTGTCTAATCTGCAAGTCCCACATATCATTCATCACTTTGAGTGAAATGGTCATGGTGATCACAGCTCCAAAATGTGAAGACAGATGTTTATTTTTGGTCCATTGTCCAACCTTTTGTGGCTCATTGGCAAATTTATTTGACAGATTTCCCTTACTTTGCTTGTGAATGTTTAATTGCATTAAATATTCTCGATGATGGCAAATTGTTCACAAGTTTGCCTGAAAGTAAATCCCAGTTTTGTGTGGCTGAAGATCCCAAGGACAGAGAGAAAGCTGGAGGTCCCTCTGCATCCCAATCATAACTGGCACAGTAAACCTCCAGAGCTGCTGCTTTGGACACCTAGAATCATACAACATAGAAACAGGCCCTTCGGCCCAACTTGCCCATGCCGACCAAGATTCCCAATCTGCATTGGTCCCACCTACCCATATCCATCTAAACCTTTCCTATCCATGTACCTGTCCAAATGTCTTATAGGTGTTGAGATAGTAAGGATTCCTTAAGCATCATCTGTCGTTTTCACACCTTAAATGGTGCATGTGATGATGAACTTGAACTACATTCTCTCTGTACCCTTCCATATCTCCAATTTCCCTCTCCCTCTCAATCTGAAGAAGGTTCTTGACCCGAAATGTCACCCATTCCTTCTCTCCAGAGATGCTGCCTGTCCCGCCGAGTTACTCCAGCAGTTTGTGTCTACCTTTCAGAATTTCATTGTTCTGTTTGGGTTATAGGCAGTGTTTAAGAAGGAACTGCAGGAAAAGCTGGAAAATCGAAGGTAGACAAAAATGCTGGAGAAACTCAGCGGGTGCAGCAGCATCTATGGAGCGAAGGAAATAGGTGACATTTCGGGCCGAAACAGTCTGAAGGGTTTGCCTATTTTCTTCACTCCATAGATGCTGCTGCACCCGCTGAGTTTCTCCAGCACTTTTGTCTACCTTGGGTTATAGGCCGTGTCTGGTTTTGGAGAGACCATACTCATTTTTTTAGTTCTACCAAACCTCAACTTTGTAAATGACATCTGAGGCCAGAGCCTGTTCCTATCTTTACCCTGTGATCCTGTTACCAAACTCTCGATCTCCATCCATCATCCATGAATTTCTTCACCTCACCCCCTCATTACTTACTCTGCCCTTCTACCTGGGGGAAGGCCATGCCCACCTGGTATTGGGTCTTGTTGATGCCGATCAGAAAGATGAGCTCAGCTATGAAGAGGTTGATGCAGAGGTTCTTGTGGATGGTGTTGCGATCAGTCTGGATTCCTCGTAGGAAGCAGAAGGTGGAGATGCAGATGGTGAGGCAGACCAGCGAGATGACGATACCAACCCAGGTGATTACGGAGAGCAGCAGTCTATGCATTCGGTCTTCGTACTGGTGGGAAAGCAGAAACACAATGAGAGACGTGACAATGAAAGACACAAAAGCTGGAGTAACTCAAAGTCAAAAGTCAAAGTCAAAAGAGTTTATTGTCACATGTCCCTGACAGGACAATGAAAATCTTTCTTTGCATAGCACAACAGGACATAGAAGGCATTGACTACAATTCTATACATAAATACACCCATGACTTAATAAATTAATAAAGTGCAAATAACAGATGGAGGGATATTAATGTTCAGAGTTCCGAGCCAGGTTTAATAGCCTGATGGCTGTGAGGAAGTAGCTATTCCTAAACCGGGTTGTTGCAGTCTTCAGGCTCCTGTACCTTCTACCCGAAGGTAGCAGGGAGATTAGTGTGTGGCCAGGATGGTGTGGGTCCTTGATGATGCTGCCAGCCTTTTTGAGGCAGCGACTGTGATAAATCCCCTCGATGGAAGGAAGGTCAGAGCCGATGATGGACTGGGCAGTGTTTACTACTTTTTGTAGTCTTTTCCTCTCCAGGGCACTCAAGTTGCCGAACCAAGCCGCGATGCAGCCGGTCAGCAAGCTCTCTACTGTGCACCTGTAGACGTTAGAGAGAGTCCTCCTTGACAGACCAACTCTCCGTAATCTTCTCAGGATGTAGAGGTGCTGATGAGCTTTCTTAATAATTGCATCTGTGTTCTTGGACCAGGAAAGATCTTCACAGATGTGCACGCTCAGGAATTTGAAGCTCTTGACCCTTTCAACCATCGACCCGTTGATATAAACAGGGGGACAGGCAGCATCTCTGGAGAGAAGGAATGGGTGACGTTTCGGGTCGAGTCTCTTCTTCAGACTGGTTCAATCCCTTACTAGTCTGAATAGCTCTCCCCGCTGTTGAATGGACCTATATCATTAGCTGAGGGATCTCCCTAGTTGCCCTTGCACTTTCTCTGTAACACTATAGTCTGCACTTTGGTGCAGGATTACTAAATGGATGAATCTATTCAATGATTATTGTCACGTGTACCTAGGGACAGTGAAATGCTTTGTTCCGCATGTAACCCGGTGAACATACATCAGGCCTCACCTGGTCAGTACACACGTGTTATCACGTGTTGGCACCGACAACGATACAAAATGGTTGATGCTCAGCATGGACTTGGTGGGACAAAGGGTTCGTTTCCATGCCGTGTCTCTATCTAATTCACCCAGCAATGAACAATATTCCTTCCTTAACACTTATAATACTTGTCTTTTGTGAATCATACATTCGGACTCTGCACTCAGACGAATCTCTCACTATATTGCAGTTTTTTACTTAAAAGAAAAAAACAAATCATGGCAAAATGGCCAATTACAAATTCTCCTCGCATTGTACTCGATCTGAGAGACCTTTGCCACCTCAAACTCAGATTTGGCTGGAACTGCATGCCAGCTCCAAAGTTAGTTCAACTTCTTGCAACTTCTGGAAGATGTCCCTGGACTACTTAGTTGAGAATAAGTCGGATCCAATTCTGAATCCCGACACAAAACCTTTCAAGTTTTGCCCACTCCTGGCTTGCCCTCCATTTTTGTATCGGTGCAGAGCCGTTATTAATATTATAAAGGATGTTACCAAGGGAGCCCACATAGCCCGAGGCAAATCACTTGCCTCCCTTCCTGCTGGTTCTGCAGTAATTGCTTTAAGAGCTGAAGTTAAATTTTGGTACACACTCAGGGACAAGGGGCAAGACCCCCCTGGTATCACAGGCCAGTGCCCATAACATGCCAAGCATCAACTTCAGAAAAGCAACGGCAAGTTCCAGAGGCCACCGCTTGCTGTTTACTCCCAATTGCCACGAAAGGCAACCGGCAGAAACCGTGAAATATTGGAAGCCTGAAAGAGGAACAGTTTGGAGACAAGTGAGAGGCAAACAGCACAGAGGCAGAACACAGAGTTGCCAAGGTTACGTATTCCATCAAAACAGAAGGGCATAAGTTTAAGGCAAAGGGGGAAAAAATTTAATAGGAAGCTGAGGGGTAACTTTTTCACACAAAGGGTGGTGGGTGTATAGAACGAGCTGCCAGAGGATGTAGTTGAGGCTGGGACTATCCCAATGTTTAAGGAATAATTTGACAGGTACATGGATAAGACATGTTTAGAGGGATATAGGACTAGTGCAGATGGGACGTTGGCCATCTTTAGTCAGAGGGTGGTGAATGTGTGAAATTCTTTGTCACGGCAGGATGTTGAGGCAGTGGATATATTTAAGGAAGAGATAGATAGATTCTTGATTAGTACAGGAGTCAGGTTATGGGGAGAAGGCAGGAGAATGGGGTTAAGAGGGAGAGATCGATCAGCCATGAATGAATGGTAGAGTGGGATTGATAGACCGAATGGCCTAATTCTACTCCTATCCCTTATGATTTTATGGCATGGGCAAGTTGGGCCGAAGGGCCTGTTTCCATGCCTTTGTATGTCTATGACTCCAAGAATCAAAGCCTAAGCCATTATCATTCTGCTCTGAAGTAGGATACAGACCTATTAACTTGCCTCTATTGTGCATTCCAGTTTAATCCCGAGCTTGCCATTGAAAATATCTCTCAGGAAATTCAGATTGTTATCGTAATTATATTAATCACCTCATGAAGAGTGATATTTAACCTCCGAGATTCAGTCCAGGGTACATGGGTTTCACTGAAACTCCCCAGTGACAGCACTCTCTTCCGCAGTGGAGAGAGGCGTTGGGTGGGAGGCGAGAAGCTGACGGCAGCAACTCCCTGTAAATAAGACAGCTTCACACCTGTTCTCCAAATAACTCCGGGAAAGGTTTCATTCACAGGATGTTGCTCTTCCTGTGTCAACTTTGGTGGAAGTATAGTTTGGATCAACGGCACTAACCCTGTTGTCGAGCGTCGACATTATTTGAAAAGCACGAGAACAGAAGTCAAAAACAAGAGTGCGTCTGATCCTCTAAAGCCACATGTTCCTATATCCCTCGGCTTCATTCATATCCAACAATCCATTCGCCTCGGGAACGTAGACCAGATATTAACACAATATTGGGGTGGGAGATTGCAACCTTCACGTGGCCCCCCCCCCCACCCCCGTTTCAACAAATGCAATCAACCCGGTGTGCACAATCAAATAAGATCAAATAGAACAAAATGTTCAAGAAGGAACTGCAGATGCTGGAAAATCGAGGGTTACACAAAAGTGCTGGAGAAACTCAGCGGGTGCGGCAGCATCTATGGAGCGAAGGGAATAGGTTACATTTCGGGCATTGACTTCTCTAATTTCAGGTAGTTCTTACGGTCTCCTCCCCTTCTCAGCTCTCCTTCAGCCCACTGGCTCCACCTCTTCCTTTCTTCTTCCCGCACCACCCCCCCCCCCCCCCACCCCCCCCCCACCATCCTCCATCAGACTGAAGAAGGGTTTCGACCCAAAACGTTGCATATTTCCTTCGCGCTATAGATGCTGCCTCACCCGCTGAGTTTCTCCAGCACTTTTGTCTATCATCAAATAGATCAAGTTGTCCCACAACTTTAGGCTGTGCACGCCACACGCAAGAAGAAGTGCACAATATACAATTGCACTCATTAAGACCAGAGAAGGATGAGTGGGGATCTTATAGAAACATATAACATTCTTGAGGGATTGGACAGGGTAGATGCAGGACAAATGTTCCCCATGTTGGGGGAGTCCAGAACCAGGGGTCACAGTTTAAGAATAACGGGTCTGCCATTTAGGACTGAGATGAGGAAAAACTTTTACACCCAGAGAATCTGTAGAATTCTCTGCCACAGAAGGCAGTGGAGGCCAATTCACTGGATGGATTCAAGAGAAAGTTAAGTAAGTAAGTTTATTGGCCAAGTATTCACATACAAGGAATTTGCCTTGGTGCTCCACCCACAAGTAACAACATGATATACAGTGACAGTTACGAATGATTCAGGAAACACTAAACATTAATAATAATAAGACATTAGTTTTCAAGAGCAAGTTAGATATAGCTCTTAGGACTAATGGAATCTAGGGATATGGGGAGAAGGCAGGAACGGGGTACTGATTGGGGATGATCAGCCATGATCATGTTGAATGGCGGTGCTGGCTCGTAGGGCCGAATGGTGTACTCCTGCACCTGTTGTCCATGTTTCTATGACCCTATATATTTGCAGCAAGACGTCCCGTACTTCTGTACTCAGATGCGTTTGCAATGGAAGCCAAAATACCATTGGCTTTACGGATCGCATGATGAAAGATCATGAGCGGGAACTTTTTGTTCTCTCTCTCCATGAGTTGCTGCGGACTTGCTGAGTGTTTCCACCATTTTCTGCTTCATTCGTGGTTTAGAACTTGCGCCCTTGCTTTATGCAGTTAGCAAGTCTCGTGCCATACCGTGGGGCACTTGAGTAGTGGCCTGGGCAAGCTCTGCTGTTGACCCAAACCCATTGCAAGGCAGAGGGCATCTCATGACACGGGTGCAGCAGATATCAGACACACTGCCTGTAGACTGAGGGCCAGTTTCCAACAGTAGCTTCCTCTCAGATGATCAGGTCAGGTGGTGGCTGAACATAGCAGCACATACGTTCTAGGAACAGAATAAGGCCATTCAGCAGAAGCGTCCAGGTGGCGGGGCTGGGAACTGGAAGTATCCTGAGCTAATTCTGCTGCCACCATCATCGATTGCAACAAGTGACGGCTCCCACTGATTGTCGCCGGAAGCTTGCGTCCTTTTCAGGACAGACGATGACAGCGAGGTCAACATTTGTAACAAGATGGACTCGAAAGAAGAAGAATGTCTACTCCGCCATTCAATCATGGCTGATCTATCTCTCCCTCTCAACCCCATTCCCCTGCCTTCCCCCCATAACCACTGACACCCGTACTAATCAAGAATCCTTCATTCTCCGCCTTTAGGGAGAATAAGGAGGGAAGAAGTCAGAGACTCTAAGACTTTTGCCTTCCACCACAGTGAGGAGGTGTTTGGTGAACTCACTGTGGTGGATGTTAAATTTGTGTTTATTGTGTGGTTTTGTTATTTTTATATATGTGTGACTGCAGGCACAATAAAGGCTATTCATTCATATTCATTCATAAAATATCCACTGACTTGGCCTCCACAGCCTTCTGTGGCAATGAATTCCACAGATTCACCACCCTCTGACTAAAGAAATTTGTCCTCATCTTCTTCCTAAGGGAACGTCCTTTAATTCTGAGACTATGACCTCTGGCCCTAGACTCCCCCATGAATGGAAACATCCTCTCCAGTTGTGTGGGTAGGAGGGGGCATTATTTGGTTTAGTTACTGATGCAGACGATAGACAACTGACAGACGATAGACGCCCGCTACACAACCATGTGTCCCCTTCTAGGTGGTTTGAATCCCGTAAGAGCTTCCTAACCTGCTCACCCCATTGGAAACGACACCAACTGAAGCTGGCCTCCAGATGTGGAAGGACAGACTAGCCACTGTCCCTATTTCCACCAGGATGGCCACACACCAGCAGCAGAGCGCTGACCACCAGGTGCTGATGAACACTGGCTGAACTGGAGATGTCTCAACCGGCTGCGAGCCGGGGTCGGGCGGTCAAGGGTGACAATGCACAAATGGGGCTACAACAACCTGTAACTGTGGCACACGGACCCAGACAATGCAACACCTACTGCAATGCCCATTGCTGGATAATCCATCCATGTACTACTACAGACCTTGCGTTTAACACTCCAACAGCCCAACAATGTGTACCGCAGTGGCGAGCTACGATATAGCATGAGGACATGGAACAAGAAGCACTGATGCATAACCTCCTTGTGAAAATACAGTAGCCAGCCCGGCCACACCATTCCAATAACAATGTGGATAACGCTTGTGGTTCGGGGTCCCCGTAGACCCAATTTATTCCACAGATTCCATGCGTGTTACTGATCCAGTGCGCACAGACTGTCACGGTGAGACGAGCCCTCAACTTCTACTCTTTGGTCTAACTCCGCTGGAGACACAAGAGGCTGACTGACGTCAGGTCTTGTATTTGAGAAGGCAGATACGTACATCTACAATGCTATATCATGTAAGACTGGGGTTACATTTGCCAGTTAAAGGTTAAACAACTGGTTTCCTTCCATGGACAGCATTAATGGATCAGTTGGTTCAACAATCGAGTGGCTTTTATACTTTGCTTTCTAGAGTCAGTTCACACAACACGCGGTTTATTCGTTCGATTTTGTGTCTAGGTGGGATTTGATGGTTGAGTTCAGTTTATTGTCACGTGTACTGAGGTACAGGGACAAGCTTTTGGTTGCGTGCTAACCAGCCAGCGGAAAGACAACACGTGATTACAATCGAGTCTTCCACATTGGACAGATACACGATGAAGGGAATAACGTGAATCACTTTTAGTGCAAGACAAAGTCAGTAAAGTCCGATCAAAGATAGTCCGAGGGTCTCCAATAAAGTAGATGGTAGCTCTCTAATAATACTAATAAATACTTTATTGATCCCCTCAGGGAAATTCAGATGTCCAGAAGCCCCCAACTAACAAACCCACACATACAAAACGAACGCAGACAGAAAATACATAAAATAGTGTGGCCACTACCTGAGAGCAAGAAATACTTAAAAAGACCAATAATTAAAAATTATAAAATGCAAAAATGCATCCCCCTACAGCCCAGCGGTGCGAATATGTGCTAGTTGGTGTTAGGATGGTAATATTACACACACTGCAGAAAGGGGAGTCACAGTGATTCACCTCCCTGGCTAGAATCCTGCTGGTACAAAGATTAATAACTTACATTGATTTAATACTCTGCTGATTATTACAGGAATCCATTACACTAGCTGTTGGCAAAGCATTTAAGATGCGGCCATGAGTTCTTTATTCTACAGCACTCCACCTCGTCTTTCCATTATTCCTACAAGCAGATTAGCTACTTGATGGTCGGCATGAACATGGTGATAAAAAGTTTAGTTTTGCTCACAGCGAGATACAGCCTGTGGCCCACTGAGGCCACCCCGACTAGCATTCTCTCCGTACACTAGGACTATCTTACACACACCAGGGACAATTTACAAATTTACCTAAACCAAATTAATCTACAAACCTGTACCTGTCTTTGGAGTGACGAGAGGGGTATTAGAAGGATGAGAAGAGATTTCATTGAAATATATAAGATTATTAAGGGTTTGGACATGCTAGAGGCAGGAAACATGTTCCCGATGTTGGGGGGGTCCTGAACCAGGGGCCACAGTTTAAGAATAAGGAGTAAGCCATTTAGAACGGAGACGAGGAAACACTTTTTCTCACAGAGAGTGGTGAGTCTGTGGAATTCTCTGCCTCAGAAGGCGGTGGAGGCAGGTTCTCTGGATGCTTTCAAGAGAGAGCTAGATAGAGCTCTTAAAGATAGTGGAGTCAGGGGATATGGGGAGAAGGCAGGAATGGGGTACTGATTGGGGATGATCAGCCATGATCACATTGAATGGCGGTGCTGGCTTGAAGGGCCGAATGGCCTACTCCTGCACCTATTGTCTATTGTCTATTGAGTGTAGGAGACTGGAGCACCTGGAGGAAGCCCACGTGGTCACAGGGAGAACGTACAAACTCTGTCTAGACAGGACGTGGAGTCAGGATGGAACCCGGGTCTCTGGCGCTGTGAGGCAGCAACTCTACCGCTGTGCCATCCCTTTCTGTGAGCCCTTTCTAAAGGACACCTTCTCTGTGCTGTACGACTCCATTAAAGACTGACTACTTCGGAGCAGAGCATGCCAGTTAAAATACCCAGGTAGTAACATGGATGTCAAATAGAACCAAGGATCAGAGAACTATTACCAAAGTCATCGCTCATTCAAATTGTTATCGACTAATCCATTGGATTACTGGAAATACTGTAAATTGGCTCGGTGGCACAGCGGTAGAGCTGCTGCCTTACAGCGCCAGAGACCTGGGTTCGATCCTGACCATGGGTGCTGTCTGTACAGAGTTTGTACAATCTCTCCGTGACTGTAGTTGACGCTGGGCTAATTGGTTCCTGTAAATTGTCCCTAGTGTGTAGGATAGAACCAGTGAATGGGTGATTGTTGATCGGCATGGACTTGGTGGGCCGAAGGGCCTGTTTCCATGCTGTACCTCTAAACTAGACTAGGAGACCATTTGACCCACTGAGTCTATTCTAGCTCTCAAAGCAATCCCATCCCTGTCAGCAGTTCTTGTAAGCTGTTCTCTCACAGGTTCATTCATCACGTATTGTCTTTCCGCTGACTGGTTTACAAGCAAAAGCTTTTCACTGCACCTCGGTACGCGTGACAATAAACTAAACTTAAACGCAAACTAACACCGCTCTGAATCTCACAGTTGCATAACAATTAGCAGCCACCTATCAACCAGCTACGGAGACCACATCACAAACGAGGAGATCTACCGGGAAACTCCAACAGAGCCTCTCTGCCAGGACACAGGATGAAATCTGCAGGACATGTACTCAGAATGTCACCAGAACGTGCACCTAAGATAGTAGTGACACGGCAAGCTGACGGAAGAAGGATAAGAGGCCGTCCAAAACTCACGTGGAGGGAGGATTTGGATGCCCGTGACAGAAGCCTATCGAGGGTGGAGGACGTCGCACATGACCAAACATAACGGGGATAGCTTGCTGCCCAATGCACTCAACCGTGTGGGAGGAACTAGGTCTAAGTCTATGTATCAACCAGTACATACTGGGGATCTGAGAGAATCTGGTGGAAACCCATGACTCACAGGTGAACATACACACACATATTGCTCACTGCCAACTCTAGATGTCAGAGTCAAACCCAGGTTATTGAAGCCATGCAGCTATGGACTGATCTGCAGCTGCCCTGCATCCAACACGTTCCCTAAAGAGACCAAACCCACACACAGTACAGTTTCCCAATCCCAATGATGCTCTTGCATAACTATAGCATAACTCCCCCACTTTTGTGCTGAGGTAATGCGGTCAGCGGCTTCAATGCCGGGTGCAGGAAGTGCCCCTGGGACACAGAGATGTGCGGGCGAGGATCGGAGCGGGACATTGGTTCGCTGGCCGATCTGGTCGAAGGTGACGGAAGGAGGCCCTGCAGGAGCCTGGGGCTCACCTGGATTGTGAGCTGCTCCAATAGGCCAGGCGCACAGGCGGACTGGACTTCGGAAGTGGCGCCAAAACGTGGCAACGCACGCAGGTGTAAAATATGCAATATGCAACTTTCATTGTGCAGTTGGACGTGGGATAAATGAAACACCACCGAGGAACTCAGCAGATCAGCCCGTCTTGCCACAGTTGCCGGCCCAGCAGCGGGAGCGTCCAGGTGGTGGGGCTGGGAACTGGAAGTATCCTGAGCTTATTCTGCTACCACCATCATCTGTTGCAACAAGTGACGGCTCCCACTGATTGTCGCCGGAAGCTTGCGTCCTTTTAAGGACAGACGATGACAGCGAGGTCAACATTTGTAACAAGATGGATTCGAAAGAAGAATAAGAATGTCTACTCTGCCATTCAATCGTGGCTGATCTATCTCTCCCTCTCAACCCCATTCCCCTGCCTTTTCCCCATAACCCCTGACATCCGTACTAATCAAGAATCCTTCATTCTCCGCCTTAAAAATATCCACTGACTTGTGCCCTCCACAGCCTTCTGTGGCAATGAATTCCACAGATTCACCACCCTCTGACTAAAGAAATTTGTCCTCATCTCATTCTTCCTAAGGGAACGTCCTTTAATTCTGAGACTATGACCTCTGGTAGGGAACAGGCTACATTTCGGGCATTGACTTCTCTAATTTCAGGTAGTTCTTACTTTCTCCTCCCCTTCTCAGCTCTCCCTCAGCCCACTGCCTCCACCTCTTCCTTTCTTCTTCCCGCACCCCCCCCCCCCCACCCTCACATCAGATTGAAGAAGGGTTTAGGCCCGAAGCGTTGCATATTTCCTTCGCTCCATAGATGCTGCCTCACCTGCTGAGTTTCTCCAGCATTTTTGTCTATCATCAAATAGAACAAGTTGTCCCACAACTTTAGGCTGTGCACGCCACACGCAAGAAGAAGAAGCAGAAGTACACAATATACAGTTGCACTCACTAAGACCAGAGAAGGATGAGTGGGAATCTTATAGAAACATTTAACATTCTTAAGGGATTGGACAGGCTAGATGCAGGAAAAGATGTTCCCCATGTTGGGGGAGTCCAGAACCAGGGGTCACAGTTTAAGAATAAGGGATCGGCCATTTAGGACTGAGATGAGGAAAAACGTTTTCACCCAGAGAGTTGAGAATCTGTAGAATTCTCTGCAACAGAAGGCATTGTAGGCCAATTCACTGGATGTTTTCAAGAGCAAGTTAGATATAGCTCCAAGGGCTAATGGAATCTGTGGATATGGGGAGACGGACGATGACAGCGAGGTCTACATGGAAGATGGACACGGAGAGAAGAAGAAGCCACAGTTGTCTTGCCAAAAGCAAATACTTGGTAAAAGTCACCCTCTGTAGCTCAAAGGTCACAAAGCCACTTACCAAAATCTCCCTGTGGGCCATGAGCACCGCAAAGTTGGTGAGGTGACTGCAGGCACAGGCGGTGTGCGTCTTGTTGCTTTCTATCAGTCGACAGCCTTGCGTTGACCAGAATCCCATCATGGAACGCTCCGAGTAGTTCCAGAAAGAGCAGTTGGCATTGAAATGGTTTTCTGACTGAAAGAAGACAATAACATTTAAATCCCAGCAAGTAAGACATCAGATGTGGCTCAACTCCTTACATCCTAAATAGGTTCAACTCCCCCTTCTATTTAGCCTGTTGTACAGAATTCAATTGTCCTCGATGCCTTCCCATCAGTCCATTCACCAATATCTCACAGTCTTCACCCTCCTTTTGACTTTCATTAGCTTTCCGAAAACTCAACATAATCCCACTCACATTCCTTGAGAATCTCTATCATTACACCACTTACTATCACAGAACATGCTACAAGGTCTAACCTCTTCCCATTCACTTAATCCAATAGATTTTAAAATCCTTCCATCCGAGGAGAACTTTGTAAGTCTTTGTGGAGATACGCTCAAGAGTGTAGGAAGGAACTGCAGTTGCTGGTTTAAATCGAAGGCAGACACAAAATGCTGGAGTAACTCAGCGGGACAGGCAGCATCTCTGGAGAGAAGGAATGGGTGAAGGAGTCTGAAGAAGGGTCTCGACCCGAAATGTCACCTATTCGTTCTCTCCAGAGATGGTGCCTGTCCCGCTGAGTTACTCCAGAATTTTGTGTCTATTCTCAAGAGCGGGTGGGCTTTGTTGAGTACAGGGAATTCTCGGCAGGAAGGGTTGGCCAATGGATGAAAACTGCTCAGGACACTGAGAGTGCTTGGCTCTTTCACAAATGTCATGGAGTTTTTCACATCGAGCTGACAGTCTGACAAAGCTGTAGTCCTTTGGTTTTCCATTGGCCAGTGTGTGTAGGATAATGTTAGTGTGCGGGGATCGCTGGTCGGCGCGGACTCGGTGGGCCGAAGGGTCTGTTTCCGCGCTGCATCTAAAAACTAAATGAGGGCTGAGAAGAAACACAAATGGTGAAAACTATGAAAACTTTGCTATTAGCATAATTGTTAAGCAGGTACTGGAAAAAATATTAAAATCTGAGGACACACACGGAGCAGCACACACACACACACGCATGCACACACACACACACGCATACACACACGCATGCACACACACATACATACACACACACGCACACACACACATGCATACACACACACACACACATACACACACACACACACACACGCATGTACACACACACACATGCATACACACACACATGCACACACACATACATACACACACACGCACACACACACATGCATACACACACACATGCATACACACACGCACACACACACATGCATACACACACGCACACATGCACACACACATACATACACACACACGCACACACACATGCATACACACACACATACATGCACACACACACGCACGCATGCACACACACACGCACGCATGCACACACACACACGCACACATGCACACAGACACACACACGTACACACACACACACACGCATGCACACACACACACACACATACACACACACGCACATATACGCACATATATACACACACACACATACACACACATATACACACATACACACGCATGCAAACACACACATATACACACACACATACACAAGCACACACACACACGCAAACTCACACTCACACTCACACTCACACACACACACACACATAAGCACACACCCACACACACACTCACGCACAAACAATTTTGTGGACTGGTGGTAGCAAATTCACTTGAGAAATGGACTGTGCAAATGGAGGCAGTGCCATTAAAATGATCTGTCCATTACAGCCCTGGGCAACCGTAGGGAGGAGATCAAATGGAGCGGGGATCATGAAAAAATCAGTGGAGGGAATGGGTGTAGAGAGCAGGTAACAACTTGAGCTTAGCTATGGGTGGTCCCTAGAGCCTGTTGTCAGATCTATGATTGTGGGAGCTGCAACCACAGTCATGAATTCACAGATATCCCCGCCTATGCAGAGAATGACTGGCAATAAAGAAATAAAACTTGTCGGGGTCATTTTTGACACAGAAAAACAATATCTCAGCATTGGTGAAGGGAAAAACAATTTCAATCAAGGCTTCACTACCTTCAGCATATGTACTCATAAATGATATGAGAAGACTTCGGCCAGTGCCAGTATTTGCTAACCTGTTTGTAACAGCAGCAAAAGGAAGCCAGCAGGTTACATGTGATGCAGGAAGGGACTGCAGATGCTGGTTTAAACCACTGTATCTCTACATTCAACTAAACTAGAGTGAAATAGTCCCACTAGTACCTCTGTGATTGCATGCTGCAAGGTGGGAGAGAGGCAGACTGAGTCATAGAACCATAGAAAATAGGTGCAGGAGGAGGCCATTCGGCCCTTCGAGCCAGCACCACCATTTATTGTGATCATGGCTGACCGTCCCCAATCAATAACCCGTGCCTGCCTTCTCTCCATATCCCTTGACTCCACTAGCCCCTAGAGCTCTATCTAACTCTCTCTGAAATCCATCCAGTGACTTGGCCTCCACTGCCCTCTGTGGCAGGGAATTCCACAATTTCACAACTCTCCGGGTGAAATCGTTTGTTCTCACCTCAGTCTTAAATGACCTCCCCTTTATTCTAAGACTGTGTGGCCCCTGGTTCTGGACTCGCCCAACATTGGGAACATTTTTCCTGCATCTAGTTTGTCCAGTCCTTTTATAATGTTATATTTTTTCTATAAGACCCCACCCCAAATCCTTCTAAACTCCATTGAATACAAGCCTAGTCTTTTCCCACAGGTTTATGCAAGGCTGTACCTGCTGGAGCAGAGTGGCTGTGTTGCTGCCACTGTGTGAGTGTGCTACAGCGAGTTGTGCCAGGGAGTGGTGAGATCCTACCTCATTAATACCTACATCAAGGTGCTGCAGGGTGAAGATCACGGGCTCGGTGAGGAAGACCCGGCTGGATTCCTTGTTGATGGAGGCGGCGATGATCTGAGAGTTGACGACAATGGAGGTGCCCTGGTTGCCGATGTCTGACCCCATCCTGACTGTGGCGTTCTCTGTCGACAGAAACTGGCCAAGGTTGTTGTAGAGAATTAAAACCACCTTCACAACACCTGCAGAAAGCACAGCAGGCTTTAGCAATTAGGGGCACAGGTTTGAGTGTAGCTTATTGTCATGTGGACCGACCTCGTACCGACGTGACTGTATCGAGCTACAGTGGAGAGAAGAGACAGCAGATGCTGGGATCTCCAGCAAAAAAAACCCAATGCTGTTGGAAGTCAGAGTATCTGTGGAAGGATTGTTTAGGAAGGAATTGCAGATATTGGTTTAAACCGAAGATAGACACAAAAAACTGGAGTAATTCAACGGATCAGGCAGCATCTCTGGAGAGAAGGACTAGGTGAAGACCCTTCTTCAGACTGAGCCAGGTTAAAGGGGAACGAGAGATATAGACTGTGATACGGAGAGATATAGAACTAATGAATGAAATGTGCAAAAAGCAATGATGATCAAGGATAGATGGAGCCCTTGTGGGATAGGTGATAATGAGTCAAGAAGGAACTGCAGATGCTGGAGAATCGAAGATGCACAAAATTGCTGCAGAAACGCAGCGGGTGCGGTAGCAGCTGCTGTGTTTCTCCAGCAATTTTGTGTACAGACAGTATAACCTGTTTAGTTTGGAGATACAGCATGAAAACAAGCGTTTGGCCACCAAGTCTGTGCTGACCAACAATCACCCGTACACTAATTCTATGTGATCCCACTTTATAATCCCACACACACTAGGGACAATTTACAGAAGCCAATTAACCTACAAACCCGCACGTCTTTGGAATGTGGGAGGAAACCGGAGCACCCGGAGAAAACCCACGCAGGTCACGGGGAGAACGTACAAACTCCCTAAAGGAAGGACCCCGTGGTCAGGATCAAACTCGGATCACAGGTTTCAGCAACTCTGCACTTCAGAAAGTTAGGATGGAGTCAGTTTACCAGGACGTGTACAAGCCACAGCACCTCCTGATGTAAAAGCGAATGGTGCGTTAGCTTTCATAGCAAAAGGATTTGAGTATAGGAGCAGGGAGGTTCTACTTCAGTTGTATAGGGTCTTGGTGAGACCACACCTGGAGTATTGCGTACAGTTCTGGTCTCCAAATCTGAGGAAGGACATTATTGCCATAGAGGGATTGCAGAGAAGGTTCACCAGACTGACTCCTGGGATGTCAGGACTGTCTTATGAACAAATACTGCATAGACTTGGTTTATACTCTCTAGAATTTAGGAGATTGAGAGGGGGTCTTATAGAAACTTACAAAATTCTTAAGGGGTTGGACAGGCTAGATGCAGGAAGATTGTTCCCGATCTTGGGGAGGTCCAGGACAAGGGGTCACAGCTTAAGGATAAGGGGGAAATCCTTTAGGACCGAGATGAGAAGGACTTTTTTCACACAGAGTGGTGGGTCTCTGGAACTCTCTGCCACAGAGGGTAGTTGAGGCCAGTTCATTGGCTATATTTAAGAGGGAGTTAGATGTGGCCCTTGTGGCTAAGGGGATCAGGGGGTATGGAGAGAAGGCAGGTACGGGATACTGAGTTGGATGATCAGCCATGATCATATTGAATGGCGGTGCAGGCTCGAAGGGCCGAATGGCCTACTCCTGCACCTAATTTCTATGTTTCTATGTAAAGACGAGGGATGTGAAGGGAAGAGATGAAGGGTTTCTCTGCATCACTCCTGAAGATTGAGAACTAAATTACCAAACTCTGAACATCCCTTGATATGTACAGGAACCCTATTCACATCAAATATCGACCGTGGGATCATTCCAAAACTTACAAAATTGGACAGGCTAGATGCAGGATGATTGTTCCCGATGTTGGGGGAGTCCAGAACAAGGGGTCACAGTCTAAGGATAAGGGGGAATTCATTTAGGACCGAGATGAAGAAAACATTTTTCACACAGAGAGTGGTGGGTCTCTGGAATTCTCTGCCACAGAAGGTAGTTGAGGCCAGTTCATTGGCTATATTTAAGAGGGCGTTAGATGTGGCCCTTGTGGCTAAAGGGATCGGGGGTATGGAGAGAAGGCAGGTACAGGATACTGAGTTGGATGATCAGCCATGATCATATTGAATGGCGGTGCAGGCTCGAAGGGCTGAATGGCCTACTCCTGCACCTAGTTTCTATGTTTCTATGTTTTTATGCTAGATTCTTGGTTCGTGGTCCTCCAAAATATTCCAAATGGAATTTAAACTGGAGAACACACAAGAATACGTAGATGGTTTGAGATTGAAGAGTGGAGGGTGGAGAGGTGGTTGAGGGAGGGGGAATGGGATCAAATTATGAAACTGGTGCAAAAGTTATGAATAGCTGGCTGTTGATGACTAGTTGCTTGGCTAACACACATCAGAAGTAAAGGAAATAAGAACCAAAACACACAGAGGGTGGTGGGTGTACGGAACGAGCTGCCAGAGGAGGTAGTTGAGGCTGGGACTAGCCCAATGTTTAAGAAACAGTTAGACAGGTACATGGATAGGGCAGGTTTTAGGGATATGGGCCAAACACGGGCAGGTGGGACCAGTGTAGCTGGGACATTATTGATACATATAAGATTATTAAGGGTTTGGGCACGTTAGAGGCAGGAAACATGTTCCCGATGTTGGGGGAGTCCAGAACCAGGGGCCACAGTTTAAGAATAAGGAGTAAGCCATTTAGAATCGAGACGAGGAAACACTTTTTCTCACAGAGAGTTGTGAGTCTATGGAATTCTCTGCCTCAGAAGGCAGTGGAGGCCGATTCTCTGGATACTTTCAAGAGAGAGTTAGTTAGGGCTCTTAAAGATAGCGGAGTCATGGGATATGGGGAGAAGGCAGGAACTGGGTACTGATTGGGGAGGATCAGCCATGATCACATTGAATGGCGGTGCCAAATGGTCTAATCCCGCACCTATTGACTATTGACATGTTGGTTGGTGTGGGCAAGTTGGGCCGAAGGGCCTGTTTCCACACTGTATCACTCTATGACTCTATAAGATGGCCACACTTACCATTGCGGCTGTTCTGTTTGATAGTGTTGGGCGAGATGTGGATGAAGCTCTCGGTCAGGTAACTGTGTGGAAACGTCACCTCCTTCACCTGCCCTTCAGTGTTGAGCACGGACACTTCCAAGACTGTAGAGAGGGAGAGAAAGACAGGTGAGAAGGAACTCTGTGAAGGAGGGGTGGGTGAGAATGGGAGGATGGGGGGGGGGGGGGGGCAAAACAGGGTATGAGAAGAAAAAAAATATGGAGAGGGAGAATGAGAAAACAAAATACCCAGCAAGAGATTCCAAAAGCAGAATAGTGAATGAGGGCCCAGGAGATGCAGAGAGCATTAGAACGGGTGAGGCAATGGCCTCATGAATACCACAGAAAGGGGGTCTCACACTCCTGAAGAGGGACATAAAACTAAGTGCTACAGATTCAAGAGAGGGCAGCATAGTGGCGCAGCAGTAGAGTTGCTGCCTAATGCCCCTGTCCCACTTAGGAAACCTGAACGGAAACCTCTGGAGACTTTGTGCCCCACCCAAGGTTTCCGTGCGGTTCCCGGAGGTTTTTTCAATTTTTTCAAATAATCGCCGGAAGATAGAAGAAGCGGAAACCACTTTCGACCGTTAGGGAGACTGACAAAAACCTCCGGGAACCGCACGGAAACCTTGGGTGGGGCGCAAAGTCTCCAGAGGTTTCTGTTCAGGTTTCCTAAGTGGGACAGGGGCATTACAGTGCCAGGACCCCAGGTTGGATCCTGACTACAGGTGATGTTATGAGGGTAGACAAAAATGCTGGAGAAACGCAGCTGGTGAGGCAGCATCTACGGAGTGAAGGAAATAGGTGACGTTTCGGGTCTCGACCATTGATGCTGCCTCACCCGCTGAGTTTCTCCAGCATTTTTCTCTCCCTTCGCTGTTTCAGCATCTGCAGTTCTTTCTTAAACAGGTAATGTTATAGGGAGTTTGTATGTTCTCCCTGTGACTGTGTGGGTTTTCTCTGGGTGCTCCGGTTTCCTCCCACATTCCAAAGAATTGCAGGCTTGTAGGTTAATTGGCTTCTGTAGATTATCCCTGGGGTGTAGGATAGAACTAGTGTACAGGGGGGATGGCTGGTCGACGCAAACTCGGTGGGCCGAAGGGCATGTTTCCACGCTGTATCTCTAAACTAAACTACGTAGAGGGGGGAAACATAGAAACATAGACAATAGGTGCAGGAGTAGGCCATTTGGCCCTTCGAGCCTGCACCGCCATTCAATATGATCATGGCTGATCATCCAACTCAGTATCCTGTACCTGTCCTTCTCTCCATACCCCCTGATCCCTTTAGCCACAAGGGCCACATCTAACTCCCTCTTAAATATAGCCAATGAACTGGCCTCAACTACCTTCTGTGGCAGAATCTGTGTACATAGTATATTAAGTTGTTCAAGAAGGAACTGCAGATGCTGGAGAATCGAAGGTAGACAAAATTGCTGGAGAAACTCAGCGGGTGCGGCAGCATCTATGGAACTGAGTATCGGGCCGAAACGTTGCCTATTTCCTTCGCTCCATAGATGCTGCCGCACCCGCTGAGTTTCTCCAGCAATTTTGTCTACATATGTATATTAAAGTGATTTCAGAGCAAGAGGCAGAGAGGACAAAAACAGTGTGAACAAAATGGTTAAAATAAATTGTGCTTGAGGCGAGGAGGTGGCAAGATTTACGTTTGTTTTCCTGTATTAATGGATAATTGATGACCAAAGCTTGATGGAAGCTTCCTTCATCAATCAGATTCACTGGAGCACAGAAAGGGTAATGTGTGCACAGGATTCATGATGAGAAAGGGATCTAGTTTTTTTTAATCATTACTCATTCATGAGATGTGAGTTCAATGGTAGGGTCAGCATCCATTATTTAAGGTGGTAGTGACTTACTTTTTTTTTTGAATCCACAAAACACTCCCACAGTAGTATTAGAAAACTGATTTGCATTGTGCTTCAAACAAATGAAGAGTTTACTGGGCAGTTTCACAGCTGGGCAAGACTCAACCAGCTTGCTGCAGATCCAGAGCCACAAACAGGCCAAACCAGGCAAGACTGGACTATCTCCCTTCCTCAAGTATACTTTGTTTGTGCAAAGTATACTTCCACATCGTGAATGACTGCCCACTGAGGCTTTTCCCTGGGGGCATCAAAGCCACCCACCCCGCACCCGGAGTCTGAAGAAGGGTCTCGACCCGAAACATCACCTATCTCCTTCGCTCCTTAGATGCTGCTGCACCCGCTGAGTTTCTCCAGCTTTTTGTGTAACACCCGGGAACTGATGCTGTCCTGGCCTGGACGTCCACCCTTGACCTACCACTTTAAGCTGTGCACGCCATACGCAAGAAAGAGAGAGAAGTATAGTTTAGTTTTGTTTGGAGATACAGCGCGGATACAGGTCCTTCGGTCCACTAAGTATGTGTTGACCAGCGATCCCCGCACACTAACGCTGTGCAACACACACTGGGGATCATTTATAATCATACCAAGACAATTAACCTACAAACTTTGGAGTGTGGGAGGAAACCCATGCAGGTCATAGGCAGAACGTGCAAACTCCATACAGACAGCACCCAAAGTCAGGATCAAACTCGGGTGTCTGTCGCTGTGAGGCAGCAACTCTACCGCTGCGCCACGATCTTTGGTTTGACATTGATGCTTGGAGGCAGGTCAGACCCGCATGACATCTAAATCACGGGACACATTTCCGAGAGCCTGGTGGTTTTAAGCAGTTGGGGCAAACTCACCAACATTCTGCGTGGTGGCGTTGACTCTTGCCGGCTCCTTCAGATTGTCCGCCAACAAGAACGCTCCTTCTTCAAGGATGTCCAACAGCATGGTCGCCGTGTGAACTTGCTCCGTGGTGTTCATATCCTTCCACGATTCCAGAGCTTCGGGTCTCAGGAGGTTATCCACAGTTTGCACAACGGCCTGCAACCCAAACCACAAGTGTACTTATTAGCATTGGCTTGCCAACCCTCCAGGATGGTCGCCTGGTGGCTGCGAGAATGAACCATCCCCAATCTCAAAGCTGCAGGCAACATTGGAGAGAAAACACACAGGGGCATTAAAGCCATTTCCATTTACTACAAGAGTTTTTCAGAAGTTATGAAAACATTTGAGAGGATAATGGCCTGTCCCACTGTACGAGCTAATTCAAGTGATCTCCCGAGTTTCCGCTGATTCGAACTCGGAGAATTACGGTAATAGCCGCTCGTAGGTACTCAGGGCTCTCGTGGACATTTTTCACCATTGAAAAATCTTCACGTGTATTCACGAGCTTACCGCGTTTCCCGAGTACCTGCCGTTAGCGTTACGAGCCGCTAAGAGACTCCGACGTACACGCTACGTATATTCTACGTGCTTACCACGAGTTTGATTTTTTTTAAACTTGGGAGAGCTCTTGAATTACCTCGTACAGTGGGACAGGCCCTTAAGAAGTTGTTTCACAGAAAATCATATACTTTAGCTATTATGGTGAATGCAACGACATATTGCACACATCAACCTCCCGCTAACAATAGTGGGATAACAAAGGCTATAAACAATGTTTGTGGAGGTACATGTTGGCCAGCGTTTTGGGGTAACATTGTCTGGACATCACTGTGAAGCCCTATTTTCACTTGACAGGGAAGATGGGACTTTTGTTCAGAAAAGGGTCTGAAAAGGGTCATCTCAACCAGTGCAGCACTCCATACGCACACCACTCTGATGCAAGCAACTAATGTCCCTGCCCCACTTAGGAAACCTGAACGGAAACCTCTGGAGTCTTTGCGCCCCACCCAAGGTTTCCGTGCAGTTCCCGGAGGTTCCCGGAGGTTTTTGTCAGGTAGAGGAAGGTAAGACCTCCCTGGTGGAATAAAACTGGGTGAAAAAAAAAGTCTTACCTTCCACTACCTGCAACCACCTTCAACTAGCATTGCAACCAGCTTCGACTAAAAAATCACCGATTTTTAAAACGGAAACCTATTTTTAGTCGCGGCCGGTTTTGAATTTTTTCAAATAATCGCCGGAACATAGAAGAAGCGGAAACCACTTTCAACCATTATGGAGACTGACAAAAACCTCCGGGAACCACACGGAAACCTTGGGTGGGGCGCAAAGTCTCCAGAGGTTTCCGTTCAGGTTTCCTAAGTGGGACAGGGGCATAAGATAGAATCAAGAGATTCTATAATTATATTCAGGGGAAAAGGGTAAACAGGGGAGTATAGAACTCCTTCAGGGCCATCGTGCTCGACTATAAGCGGATTTGATTAGTACGGGTGTCAGGAGCTACGGGGAGGAGGCAGGAGAATGGGGTTAGGTGGGAAAGATAGATCTGCTGGAGTAGACTGGATGGGCTGAATGGCCCAATTCTGCTCCTATCACTGTTCTATGAACATATGAGCAAGGATTTAGAATTAGCGTGTAGGATTGGAAGTTTAATCCACAAATGACCTACACGTTGCTGAGAATGCATTGTGCCTATAAGATCTCCGGGGTGGTTCTTTTTTAGAACTCACTTTGTGGTTATGGAAATAAAGTTATAAATATGAAAAATCCATCTTTGGACTTCCCATGAGATGATGCTGGCAAAGACTGGCTCAATTTATTCTGATCTCTGAACAGCCCCTTTTAAATTATTTCTCCAAGCCTTGGAATGAAGTTTCCGTCCAGAATGTAGCTCAACAAAAGAGTCAAGATGATTCTTTTGTGGAGAGGTGGCAATGCAAAGGAAGGCGTATTACTGGAAAGACAATGGGCAAGAAGGAAGTAAGTTCTAATCCTCCATGGAGATAAATCGATTAATCAGAGATAGTCAAAAGAGGAGGCTTAAGGGCCTGTCCCACGTACGGGACCTTTACAGGCGACTGCCGGCACCTGTCATAGGTCACTGAAATCTTCAACATGTTGAAAATTCAGCGGCGACCAGAAAGACGCTACTACTCTTTGGAGACCTCTCACGACCATAGGAGACTGGAATTTAGAAGATTGAGGGGGGATCTTATAGAAACTTACAAAATTCTTAAGGGGTTGGACAAGCTAGATGCAGGAAGATTGTTCCCGATGTTGGGGGAGTCCAGAATAAGGGGTCACAGTCTAAGGATAAGGGGGAGTTCCTTTAGGACCGAGATGAGGAAAACATTCTTTACACAGAGAGTGGTGAGTCTGTGGAATTTTCTGCCGCAGAAGGTAGTTGAGGCCAGTTCATTGGCTATATTTAAGAGGGAGTTAGTTGTGGCCCTTGTGGCTAAATGGATCAGGGGGTATGGAGAGAAGGCAGGTACGGGATACTGAGTTGGATGATCAGCCATGATTACATTGAATGGTGGTGCAGGCTCGAAGGGCCGAATGGCCTACTCCTGCACCTATTTTCTATGCTTCTGTGTTTCTATGAGACCTCTCACAACCGTACAGGCGACCCCTGGCGACATGTCGCGGGTGACCTCTCACGACCATAGGAGACATCTCGCGACCGTGGTCCTGTGAGGTCTCCTATGGCCATGAGAGGTCTCCAAAGAATCGTAGCGTCTTCCTGGTTGCCGTTGAATTTTCAACATGTTGAACATTTCGGCCACCTATACGGGTGCCGGCAGTTGCCTGCAAGTGGGACTGGCCCCTTTAGGTTGCAGAGAAGAAGTGATTGTCCTGATGCATATCGGGGGAGTGGAAACATAGAAACATAGAAAATAGCTGCAGGAGTAGACCATTCGGCCCTTCGAGCCTGCACCATGGCTGATCATCCAAAATCAGTGCCCCGTTCCTGCTTTCTCCCCATATCCCTTGATTCCGTTAGCCCTAAGAGCTAAATCTAACAGGAGTATACTGAAGATGGAAATCACCAGGGCAAAGACAAGAGGCATGAGGTAGCTTTGGCAGATAAAGTAAAGGTGAATCCAAAGAGATCCTACAAGTATATTAGGGGCAATAGAGAAACGGGGGAAATAAACTGTCTTTAGATTATGGAGGCACAGGATGTCAAATGACTATTTCTTATCTGCTCTTGTCTGCTGTGGAGAAAGATAAGAACGCAAGGGGACTTGGGAACGTTAATGGTGATGGCTTGAAGAGAAACTACACTACAGAAGAGGTGGCGTTGGAGCTCTTAAAATACATTGAGATACATTCTTTCTCAGGCCCCCTTCGGACCCGGCTGAACCCTGTGATCTGATCAATGTATCCAAAGACTATGTGGGAATTTGTGTCATTGGTAGTTATAATTAAGGTGCCATGGAGAGCGGAGAATGTTGTGTCTTAATTTAAGAAAATAAAAATAAAACAGATTCGGTCTGAAGAAGGGTCTCGACCCGAAACGTCGCCTATCTCCTTCGCTCCTTAGATGCTGCTGCAGTCGCTGAGTTTCTCCAGCCTTTTGTGTAACCTTACAAGGATGTTACCAGGTTTGGAGTGTTAGAAGTATAAAGAGAGGCTAGCTAGACTCCTTCTTTTCTCTCTGGAACATAGGAGGTTTTGGGGTGACCTTACAGAGATATTTTTTCTGGAGTGCAAGAGGATTTTGTCGAAGAGAATAAAATTATGAGAGGAATGATAAGGTGAATATCCAAGGTAGACAAAAATGCTGGGGAAACTCAGCGGGTGAAGCAGCATCTATGGAGCGAAGGAAATAGGTGATGTTTCGGGTCGAGACCCTTCTTCAGATGAAAGGGCCTCGACCCGAAACATCACCTATTCCTTCGCTCCATAGATGCTGCCTCACCCGCTGAGTTTCTCCAGCATTTTTGTCTGCCTTCGATTTTCCAGCATCTGCAGTTCCTTCTTAAACAGGTGAATAGCCAAAGTAGTTAACCTCAGGGGCAGAGGATTCTAAAACTAGAAGGCATAGGCTGAAGGTGACAGGGGAAAGATTTAAGAGGTACCTGAGTGGCAACGTTTCCAAACAGAGGGTGGTGCATACATGAAATGACCTGGCGGAGGAAGTGGTAGAGGCAGGAACAATAGCACCATGTAAACCATATTTATACAGGTACATGGATAGGAAAGGTTTGGAGGCAAGTGACGGGTTGGCCATTGGCAGTAGGTCCATTAAGCAGCTGGATCGGCATGGACAAATTGGACCGAGGGGCCTGTTTCTGTGCTGTATACGTCTGACTCAATGGAACACTCTCAATGCTAATTTATCCTTCCTTAAATAAGGGGACAAAAGCTGTGTATATTACTGAAGATACATGCTCAGTGACTATATGCAGTTGTACCACTATTTCCTAATTTGTATACTCCAGTCTTCTCGCATTAAATGCCAATATGCCACTATTTTGTTTTACCACCTGCTGTACTTGCAGCCAGATCAAGGTTGATTAATACCCCGCCATGCACCAGTGTTATTGAACCTCTGGCAGCTCTCCTGTAAATCCAATGACAGTTTAACATGCTTGACCATAGAAACAGTTTTCTACCAAATGCTGATCCATTACTATCCAGGTCGAGGTTGATCCTCCTAAAACAAGACTTGTCCATAAGAGTTGAAGTATAAACAGCCCAGTGCACAATGCTGACCCAGTCCAGAACAAGCAAGGCTTTGTCCTGTGGCGATTCAAGTTGTACAGTTGCAACATTTAAATGACATTTGGATAGGTACATGGATAGGAAAGGTTCAGAGGGATTGGTAGATGGATTAAGTGCAGGCAAATGGGACTAGCTCAGATGGGTAACTTGGTTGGCATGGACGAGTTGGGCCAAGACGCCTCTTCCCATGCTCTATGAGTCTATGAACACCAGCACATCGGCATGCTCACATACCTCTATGTATGCTCTGCAGGTCCTCTCCCGTTTTTGAATCTGTGCCCATTCCATGCAAGGAGAGAAGAAACAGAATGCACTTCATTAAAGCTGAGAAGCCATTCATTCACCCTAACATGCACAGCACAACATACCACTGCTAATCCAAGTGAGTGACATCTTTCAATGTTAACTCCTCGAACAAAGAGATCCTACAAGTAGATTAGGGGCACTCTAAATTCATCAAGCATTTGACACACTTAAAACAGGAACAATTGGAGCAAGCGTCCCACAAACCCTATGCCATTTAACTGATCAAGATTTATTCACACTTAAGGTTGGCACAAAACGTTGGAGTAACTCAGCGGGTCAGGCAGCATCTTTGGAGAAAAGGAATGGGTGACATTTTGGGCCATGCTCCTTCTTCAGACTTCGAAGTAGACTTCTGCAGAAGAGTCTAGACCCAAAGCGTCACCTATTCCTCTTCCCCAAAGGTGCTGCCTGACCCACTGAGTTACTCCAGCATTTTGTGGCTATCTTCAGCATAAACCAGCATCTGCAGTTCCCTCCTCCACATTTATTTACCCCTAATTCATTACCATGCCTTGACATTCTCTATCCCCTTTAACCAAAATTGATAAATCTCAATAAAGCACCAACTGGCATAGCATTTGGAGAAGAGATTTCCAGATTTTCATTAAGGTGCGTGGGAAAATTGGATCTTAAAAAGCCTAGTGTTAATTAACATTAAAAGGAAGCCCTTTCTTTTTCTGGAATAACCTCCCACCAGAAATAAATGTGTAACCTGCCCTTCTAAAGCCTTTAATCACCTTCCAATCTCAATCAGCCACAACTGTGTTCACAAAACGTGGTCTCGCATTAATCTCTCCCTCCCCCAGCCCAACAAGCCTGGGTTTCACTCCGGTAAATCTCCAGTTGTTCTCTGCATCCTGAGCCAAGGTTAGGTGTAGAGAAGGGGAATGGGGGAGGCATGTAATGGGATGAGATGGGAGTGGGGTAAGGAAGGAGGGGCAGCAGAGAAGATGGAGTGAAGAGTTAACCCTGTGGTTGAAGTACTGCCATTCATTCTCCACTGACGAGGTTAAGAGTGGGACTTCCATACCTTCCTTCCTTCCTTCCTTCCTTCCTTCCTCCCTCCCTCCCTCCCTCCCTTCCTCCCTCCCTTCCTTCCTTCCTTCCTTCCTTCCTCCCTTCCTTCCTTCCTTCCTTCCTTCTTTCCTTCCTTCCTTCCTTCCACCTTCTCCACCCACCTCCGTCTACTCATCTCTCCGGCAGAATTTCCCTCCCTGATCTGCTTTCTCTCTCCCTGTCTCCTCGCTCCCGAGTTCCAGATCTTTAACAAGCCTTGCAGTATGCCTGTGCGGAGGGACAGAAATACAAGATGAAGTGAGGTAATCCCAACCTTGTTGTAACTGCGCCCTGCAGACTCCTTCTCGCTGGGTCTCAACGCTTGCAGCTGGGCGTCCAGAATATCCAGAAGCTGCTCCATCAACTTGACCGACGAGCTGACATCACCCGCATAGATTGGGCCTCTGGTGTGTCTGGAAAGCTCATTGGCAATGTTAGCTGCATTCTCCCCGCTTTTAATCTGCAGAGTATGATCCAAGGGGGACAAGTCAGCACAAGAAACGATGACCAATGTCTTACTGCAGCCATTTCTGAAGCTCGCAGACTCAGTAAAGGGCCTGTCCCACTTGGGTGTCATTTGCGTGTCATTTACGCGACATCATTTACGTATCACGACGCGCGCATGGTGCGTGGTGACGTAGGCAGTGACGTGCGGTCGCGCATGGTGCCCCAGGATTTTGGGATGTACAAAATCTTCGCCCGCCACCTGCGTGACGTGCAAATGACACCCATGTGGGACAGGCCCTTAACTCTTTGCCCATATCCCAGAGAATAGTTCTTGAATGTCAACTCATTCAGGAGCTCAATCTGTCGCATAATATGTTGATCACAATCTGGAAATAACTTTGTATTTAATGAAAGATATAGACACAAAAAGCTGGAGTAACTCAGTGGGTCAGGCAGCATCTCTGGAGAGAAGCAATAGGTGACGTTTCGGGTCGAGACCCTTCTGCAGACGGTAATGGTATCAGTGTAGCTGTTGGTGACACTGTGGATGGACGTTCAATGGAACCATTCTGCCAGTGACTATGTTTGTTTAGTTTTGGGTCAACTACTGACCTGATGAATGTTTACATCAACCATTATGAAAAACTGGAAATAATTTAAAGCAGAAACTTATCAAATTATAAGAAACATATAAAATTATAAAAGGACTGGACAAGCTAGATGCAGAAAAAATGTTCCCAATGTTGGGCGAGTCCAGAACCAGGGGCCACAGTCTTAGAATAAAGGGGAGGCCATTTAAGACTGAGGTGAGAAAAAACTTTTTCACCCAGAGAGTTGTGAATTTGTGGAATTCCCTGCCACAGAGGGCAGTGGAGGCCAAGTCACTGGATGGATTTAAGAGAGAGTTGGATAGAGCTCTAGGGGCTGGTGGAGTCAAGGGATATGGGGAGAAGGCAGGAACGGGTTATTGATTGGGGATGATCAGCCATGATCACAATGAATGGCGGTTCTGGCTCGAAGGGCTGAATGGCCTCCTCCTGCATCTATTTTCTATGTTTCTATGTAACAACAAGAACAACCAGCTTCTCCCAATGACCAGCGTGCAGAAGAAGCCACAAACTGTTGACAATGCTAAGCCCAACATGCAGGAGGAGCTTGCGACAACGCTGCACTGATACTATTAAACGCTAAGTCATTTCCAGATTGTGATCAGTACATAATGCAAGAAGATTCCCCTCTTCATTGTCCTGCTTTTACCCAGTTTGTCCGTTCTCTCTGTATACTGCTCCTTCACCAGTAGACATCAGCCTTATTATCCATCATCATATATAGATACACAGACAATAGGTGCAGGAGTAGGCCATTCGGCCCTTCGAGCCAGCACTGCCATTCAATGTGATCATGGCTAATCATCCACAATCAGTGCCCCTGTAAGATCCCCTCTCATCCTTCTAAATTCCAGTGAATACAAATCCAGTCGATCCATTCTTTCATCTTATTGCAGGTGAACCTGGTGAACCTTCGCTGCACTCCCTCAATAGCAAGAATGTCCTTCCTCAAACCCAGCGTTGACTATCCATCTGAGCATCTCTAAGTAGATGGCTGCCTTTCTTCTTGGATGTCTGCAGGCTTTGTTTGGTTTAGTTTAGAGATAGAGGCCCTTCAGCCCACCAAGTCTGCGCCGACCAGCGATCCCTGCACACTAACACTATCCTGCGCACACTGGGGACATTTTACACTTTTACGCAAATCCATTAAACTACAACCCAGTACGTCTTTGGAGTGTGGGAGAAAACTGGAGCATCTGGAGAAAACCCACGCAGGTCACAGGGAGAACATACAAACTCTGTACAGACAGCACCCGTAGTCAGGATGGAACCTGGGTCTCTGGTGCTGTGAGGCAGCAACTCTACCGCTGCGCCACTGTGCTGCCTGTGGAATGGTGGGGCACTGTTCGAATCATTCTGAAAGACTAGTCCTCTATGACTTGAAGGGGTTTAACCCCTGGCTGTTACATTGATACTCATGCTTGCAGATAATTGATCAGTAAAGGTTAAATTAATCTATTCTGTGGGAGAATCGAGACTTGTTAGAACATTAAGGAAGGATGGGGTTTGGACAATACTTGAAGTATCCAGCACAATTTCAATACTAGTGTCTGGTACTGGACTTGGAACCTCTCCTTGACTCACCCACATACAGCGTAGAAACAGGCCCTTCGGCCCACTGAGTCCGCGCCGACCAGCAATCCCCACACACACTAGAGACAATTTACAATTTTACCAAGTAACTTAATATACAAACTTGTACGTCTTTGTACGAGTGTGGGTGAAACCGGAGCACCTGGAGAAAACCCACGCAGGTCAAAGGGACAAAGAAGAAATTCCTGACAGTCGTTCCTGCAGTCAGGATCGAATCTGGGTCTCTGGCGCTGCAAGGCTGCAACTCTACCGCTACGTCAATGTGCCATCACCTACACCACTGTGCCACCACGTAAATCTTACTCAACAGGTTTGCAAGTGTTACTAGTTGCTGTTGCTCTCTCGCTGTGGAAATTGAAACTTTGCAAGAGGTTCTTCATGAGAGGATTGCATGTAAGCAGGCTACAATCCTTCTTTGCTAGTCAGAGATGAGTGCAGACAGCAGGAACACCAGCCATAATTACACTCAGCCTGGTTTTGTTACTTTATTCATGCTTAATCCTAACAGCCATTTTCCATTACAATATTTTATCGACCAGAAATAATGGCACAAAATTAGCCCATTAGCTAAGCTGACATTCGGTGACTCCCATTTCTGGCTGCAGTGAGTTTGGCAGTTTACATGCATCAGAACAACTAGGCCAGCTAACCTTCTCGATGTTAACATCATGATGTCTCCACCCCTTCATAAGTGGCTGTTTATCCACTCAAGGCCTAATCGACATTGGTTATTCAACGTCTGAACCAGCCCTCCTCACCTTGGTTCTCCAGCATTTATTCACCT
This sequence comes from Raja brachyura, assembly GCA_963514005.1. The sequence continues at coordinate 25,010,786 of OY740816.1, read as the reverse complement.
TGCCCCAATAAGGTAATCCATCTAAATGTTGACATTTTATTTGACCCCATGATACAACAGCACTTTGGGGAAGAGAGTCCAACGCTTCCATTATCCTCTGGTTGAAGAGGTGCTTCCTGGCATCTCACTTGGATGAACCAGCTCTAGTGTCAGTTTGGTTTAGTTTATTGTCATGTGTACCGAGGTGCAGTGAAAGCTTTTGTTGTGGGCTAACCAGTCAGTGGAAAGATAATCACGCCATTGTACAGAGTTGGATACATGATAAGGGAATAACGTTTAGTGCAAGGTAAAGCCCGATCAAGGATAGTCCGAGGGTCACCAATGAGGTCGATAGGAGTTCAGCACCGCTCTCTGGTTGTGTTAGGATGGTTCAGTTGCCTGATAACAGCCGGGAAGAAACTGTCCCTGAATCTGGAGGTGTGCGTTTTCACACTTTTTGCTTGATGGGAGTGGGGAGAAGAGGGAGTGGCCAGGGTGTGACTGGTCCTTGTTTAAGGTTTAGGTTTGCCACATCTGACTGCACTCTCCGAATAGGCGGAAGGATTTTACTCCCAAACCCCTTACATCTATTCCACTTATCCTCTCAAATCGGTCAGAAGCATTATCTTCTCCGTATCAACAGGGTGCAAGTCAATGATGACCAGCCTCACAGTTTAACCTGTTCAGCCCCAGTGTCTCCCTGATCAAAGTGACCCGCTGACGAAACTCTCCCTCTGATGAAACTCTCTTGGCAGATAACACGTGCTCCTGAGGTGCAGTGTAGAGCACTGGATTTGAACCGTAATAAAAAGGTAGAAACGTAGACAATAGGTGCAGGAGTAGGCCATTCGGCCCTTCGAGCCTGCACCGCCATTCAATATGAACATGGCTGATCATCCAACTCAGTATCCTGTACCTGCCTTCTGTCCAAACCCTCTGATCCCTTTAGTCACAAGGGCCACATCTAACTCCCTCTTAAATATAGCCAATGAACTGGTCTCAACTACCTTCTGTGGCAGAGAATTCCACAGATTCACCACTCTCTGTGTGAAAAATGTTTTTCTCATCTCGGTCTTAAAAGACTTCCCCCTTATCCTTAAACTGTGACCCTTTGTTCTGGACTTCCCCGAAATCGGGAACAATCTTCCTGCATCTAGCCTGTCCAACCCCTTGAGAAAGACCCCCCCCCTCAATCTTCTAAATTCTAGCGAGTACAAGCCGAGTCTATCCAGTCTCTCTTCATATGGAAGTCCTGACATCCCAGGAATCAGTCTGGTGAACCTTCTCTGTACTCCCACAAATGGACCACAAAGTCCCATATCAGGGAATGGTGAGAGGAACTGGGGGAGAGGGGGTCTTACCTTCCACGCCCTCGGAATTGGCTGTGGGAGGTGGCCCCCTGTGGGGAATGAGGGCTGAAGAGGGGCGAGTGTGGAGAGAGGAGGATCACGGGAGGCGATGGTTGCAACGGGCCTTTGTGGCCATCTGCAGCTGGGACTGTGGGATGATGTCGCAATGGCACCATGGACATTTCCATGTGTATTGTACCGACCGCTGAGATTGTGCATATGTACAGGATAGTTTGCAAAAAATACATTTAATTGTACCTGACACAGGTGCCAATAAAGCAACCATGGAAATTATTTTTGACCCGACCAAGTTTTATCCACACATTGCCCCTCCATCTCTCTGCTCAACTGTACTTACCTTTTGTGCGACTTGGTTTACCCAGGGTGAGGTGCAGTTGCTGAAGTCAGGTCCTCGTGGGCTCCAGAGACCGAGGGAGACCAGGCAGAGGTAGGAGGCTATACCTGCAACATAGAGACACGGGTATCACCATCTTGGGTAGCATTGCCGAAGGGTTATGACCATAAGACATAGGAGCACAATTAGGCCATTTGGCCCATCGAGTCTGCTCCACCATTCAATCGTGGCTGAACTATTTTTCCTGCCTTCTCCCATCACCTAACTCACCTCTCAATCTCCACGTTAAAAATACCCAGTGACTTGGTCTCGACAGCCATCTGTGGCAATGTGGCAATGAATCTCACAGATTCATCACCCTCTGGCTAAAGAAATTCCCCCTCATTTCCCTTCTGAAGGCACATCCTTTTATTCTAAGACCAAGACCTCAGGTGCTGCACTCTCCCACTATTTAGTGTAGTTTAGTTTAATTTAGAGATACAGTGTGGAACCAGGCCCATCGAGTCCACACTGACCCCCGTACACTAACACTATCCTTCACACACACATGAGGGGCGATTTCACACTTATACCAAGCCAATTAACCTACAGTACAAACCTGTATGTCTGACGAAGAGTCTCGACCCGAAACGTCACCTATTTCTTCCTTCCGTAGATGCTGCCCCACCCGCTGAGTTTCTCCAGCATTTTTGTCTACCTTTGTATGTTATTGGATTGTGGCAGGAATCCAAAGATCTCTGAGGTCACGGGGAGAACGTACAAACTCCGTACAGACAGCACCGGTAGTCGGGATCGAACCCGGGTCTCTGGCGCTGCAAGCGCTGCAAGGCAGCCACTCTACCGCTGCGCCACCGTGGCGTTTGGATTAATACCACAACCTGTGTAACCTCAGCCCACATGCAGGGCTTTGTAGCTCCTGGACACCTTGTGTCTGCTGTGCCCATTTCACAGCTGAGAGCTGATCAGGCATCATTACTGATGTAATTAGGCAGCACAGTGCAGGGATTGCTTCTCCACATGCCCTCTATCCTGCTCCAACTTCTCCCAGCCGCCCACTTACCTTTGGTCCCCTTTGGACAAGGTCGTTCCACCAGAACGCCCTGCTGTGTGGATGGCCACTTGATGCCCCTGGTCTCGGTGGGATGGCAGTACCTCTGCAGAGAAGGCAGCTGGTTGGAGGGGGGTGTGCGGCTCGTGAAGGGGGTGATGGGAGTGATGGGGTGTGGCTCCGGGATCAGCTGGTTAATGGCACCCACGGCGATGGTGGTGAGCGGTGCTTTCCTGGTCGTAGTTGTGCTGGTCACCGTAGTTGGCCTGGCTGCCCCCGTGCTGCTTGTGGAAGCCATCGTGGCTTGTGCTGCAGAGAAAATACTCATCATTTATTAGCTGTAAATCATCTGATCAATACCCAGCCACCACATATTTCAATGCCCCAGTTCCAATACCTATAGGGGCTGCTCCTTGCCTTCTGCCTGCCCTTTACACCCACCATCATCATCTTTGGACACCCTGTGCGTAGGGGAGAGGTTAGGGCTGAAGATGTCCTGGTTGGGTTGCTCCTGGGCCTGGCCAAGCTAGCCATCCGCTAGTCACGGCACCAGGCAGAAGAGGGCTCTACACGAGCCGGCTGCCCGCCCCTTTACCGGGGTTACGTCCGCGCCCGGGTGGTGTTAGAGAGGGACTACGTGCTGTCCACGGGCGCCCTGGGGGAATTCCGGGACCGCTGTGGACCACGTGGGGTGGAATGCATCCTCGATGGGGATTGAAACATACTCAATATGTTTGATATTGAACAATTGTTTTTCTTTGCACGATGGCAGTGGGTTTCTTGGCATTTTGTGTGTATTTTTTGTAAATAGTTAAATAAAATTATTTTTTTTGCTTATAAAAAAACATGAAAAAAAACAGATATTTCACGAACCTCGCTCACTGCATACGGGTGCCACAGGCATTTAATATCTCCAATTGAATCGAGAACATGGTGGTGAGCCGTCCTCTTAAAGTCCATCGTTTAGTTGGGAGATACAGCGTGGAAACAGGCCGTTCGGCCCACCGAGTCCATGCCGACCAGCAATCCCCGCACATTAACACTAGCCTACACAATTTACAATGATACCAAGCCAATTAACCTACAAACCTGGAGCGAAGGAAGAAACCGAGCACCCAGAGAAAACCCATGCAGTGACAGGAAGGACGTACAAACTCCACACAGACAGCACCCGAGCTCAGGATCCTACCCAGGTCTCTGGTGCTGTAAGGCAGCAACTCTACCGCTGCACCACCGTACCGCCCCAGTCAACAGATATTTTAGCATCTGAAGGTATCTGAAGAAGGGTCTTGACCCGAAATGTCACCCCTTGGAGTAACTCAGCGGGTCAGGCATCATCTCTGGAGAGGAGGAATTGCTGACATTTCGGGTCTGAAGAAGGGTCTGAATCCAAAACATCACCCATTCCTTCTCTCCAGAGATGCTGCCTGTCCCGCTGAGTTACTCCAGCACTTTGTGTCTATCTTTGCTTTAAACCAGCATCTGCAGTTCCTTCCTACACATAGATATTTTAATAGCATCTTTCACGGCATATGGCTGTCACTGAAATATATTATCAGTAATTGACTTGAAAAAATGGTGTTGATCCGTCTTGATGAAGTCCACCTGATGGAAGGTGCTGCGACAGTACTGTTGGATGAGGTGTTTAATATCTCATCCAAAACACCATGCTTTCTGCAGTGAGCACTTCCTTGAAATAACCTTTGTAAGGCATGGAAGAAAAACTCCATTCTTTTGCGCCACTGTGTCGCCCTTGCAGGCCTGTCCCACTTACGCAACTTTTTCGGAGACTGCCAGCACCCGTCATAGCCGCAGCAGGTCGCCGAAAATTTTCAACATGTTGAAATTCTAGCGGCGACCAGAACAAGGTAGGACTCTTTGGGCGACTACTCACGACCATACGGGCTTCATTCACCCTGAGACACATCTCTAGTGTGTCACCTGCATGGTCGTGAGTCGTCTCCTCAGTCGCCCAAAGAGTCGTAGCGTCTTTCTGGTCACCGCTGGATTTTAAACATGTTGAAAATTTTCGGCGACCTGCAACGACCTATGACGGGAGCCGGCAGTTGCCGAAATAGTCACGTAAGTGGGACAGGCCTATCAGTAGTAGGTAGCAGGAGAACCTCGATCTATGAAGTAGACAATTCTGCAAAATCATTCATTTTACTTAATTCCCTCCCAGGCCCACGAGAAAATCATCACAGACTCATCAAAATCCCTCAGAGGTAGACAAAAGTGCTGGAGAAACTCTGCAGGTTCAGCAGCATCTATGGAGCGAAGGAAATAGGCAATGTTTCGGGACGAAACGTTGCCTATTTCCTTCGTTCCATAGATGCTGCCACACCTGCTGAGTTTCTCCAGCACTTTTGTCTACCTTCGATTTTCCAGCATCTGCAGTTCCTTCTTAAACACAATCCCTCTGAGACCTTGCTTCCACGATACAAATCCCAGCGCTACAGTTTTGACTGCAGCCACTCCTTGATTTATGAAAGTGATCATTTCTGGAAAACATTTCACTAAGTGAAGTTTTGTAGATTGTAAAGGTCGGTCAGAGGGCATTTGGTACAGCACATTGCTGTGCATGCAAAGTGGTGTGCAATTTATTTTAGTGGAAAAAATTGCTTTTTTAATCAGAACGCATAGTGCAAGGAGCCGAATGGTATTTTGGTAAAGATTCGCAAAATCATGTATGTGAAACTCAAGGAATTACCACACTCGAGGGCGTTACACAGTTACACCAGTTACGCTATGCAGGCAAATTCCAAGAGTTTGCAGACATATTAAATTGTTATCACAGAGGATAATAATTTAGCAGATTTATGATTACAACAGTTAGACACAAATTGCTGGAGTAACTCTGCGGGACCGGCAGCATCTCTGGAGAGAATGGGTGATGTTTCAGGTCGAGGCCCTTATTCAGACTAAATCTTGAGTCTGAAGAAGGGTCTCGACCCGAAACGTCACCCATTCCTTCTCTCCAGAGATGCTGCCTGTCCCGCTGAGTTACTCCAGCACTTTTTGTCTACCTTTGATTTAAACCCGCAGCTGCAGTTCTTTCCGACACACCTATCATTACGGCAGGTAGGATGAATGGAGTTTCCACGAGCTCGTGTTTCTGTTTTATTAAGGAAATTGGACATAGAAGTAGGGCGGCATGGTGGTGCAGCGGTAGAGTTGCTGCCTTACAGCACCAGAGACCCGGGTTCAATCCTGACTGCAGATGCTGTCTGTACGGAGTTTGCACGTTCTCCCCGTGACTTGCGTGGATTTTCTCCGAGATCTTTGTTTGCCACCCACACTCCAAAGATGTACAGGTCTGTAGGTTAATTGGCTTGGTGTAAATGTAAAATTGCCCCAAGTGTGTGTAGGATAGTGTTAGCGTGCGGGGATCGCTGGTTGGCACGGACTCGGTGGGCCGAAGGGCCAGTTTCCGTGCTGTGTCTCTAAACTAAATTTCAAGTGTTTTACATACGGTAACTCCATGATGTTTTGCGCTAATTGAAACATATTACACTGGGAGTGCATTTTCACCTCCTCCACAGCCAACAATGGACCATTGTGGGCTCTTTGGCCATCGGTGCTGGCTCTGATTTGTTCCGTACCATTTCATACCTCTAGTCCCCCAGACTCCCAGTCTGAAGAAGGATCTCGACCTGAAACGTCACCCAGTAGGAAACATGGAAACCAGTATCTGCAGTTCCTTCCTACACATGCTGGAAGCAGTTTGGCACACAGCACTGGCCACACCTCCCGAATTTCCTTCATCACCCCAGGTAGTGCCTGCTAATCGTCCCCCTTTGTGGGGCTTTGAAGAGAACACTTGAAATTAAATCTTTTTATTTTGATGTAGGCACACTCGCTGGCACACTTCAAAAGCTTCTGAACGTCACTTACAATGGATTACCAAACGGATTAGTGTACAAAGTACCCAGAAACCGGTTTGCTGTTGTTTAAATATTATATTCTAGTTATTCAAAATCAGAATGCAGACACGACATTGGTAACATTACTTATTATTTTGATGATAAACCAATTTTCAGCTTTATTAACAAAACTGTACCAAAGTTCTAAGCACATTATGTAACTCTATTTAAATGCAAAAATATATTATCTCTACCAAGCTTGATATGTGTTTAGTTTAGTTCACGGAAACCGGACCTTTGGCCCACCGACCAGCAATCGCTGCACAGTAACACTATCCTACACACACGAGGGAATAAATTTACAATTTTACCGAAGCCAATTAACTACAAACCTGCATGTCTTTAGAGTGTGGGAGGAAACTGGAGCACCCGGAGAAAACCCACGCAGGTCACGGCGAGATTGTACAAACTATCGTGTCCAAACTCTTAATAATCTTATATGTTTCAATAAGATCCCCTCTCATCCTTCTAAACTCCAGAGTGTACAAGCCCAGCCGCTCCATTCTCTCAGCAAGTGACTTTATTTATTAGCATTTCTTTTTTCAGTGATTAATGATCTGGATTAAAAAGAGAAAATATTGGGAACTCAATAGGTCAGACAGCGTGTGTAGAAATGGAAAGGGAATCAAAGTCCGTTACGAAGGGTCTTTGAGCTGAAATGTTTCCAGCAAATCTCTGTGGTTATTTCAGTTTTCCAGCGTCCAGTTTTATTTTTGATTTTCATTAAAGATATGGGACTTGTTGGGGTGGGAAAGTGGTGGCTGGACAGTGGAAAAAAGGCAGCTTGTCGGTAAAAAAAAACGATGCAATGAGAGGCGGACTTTATCGAATGGAGCGTTTAGGAATTTGGCCAAGCAGAGTTGGTATCTCGAGACAACAGAGCCAGCTCGCAGAGTCATCTAAATTCAGGACATGTACACACAATGTTGGCTGCTCCTGTAAGATCATGCGTTGATGATAGATTATAAAATTATTTTTTGTTATCCATTTAACAGTCCCTTCCACGAGCTACAGTCCATGAAAATTGTGCTCGACTTACTGGGTTAGGCAGCACAAATATGCTCCTACACCCCTTTGACATGCAGGTGAAACCTAGAATTACTTTAGGCCTTAAAATCCATCTCTCTCAAGCAGCAATGCACTGAATGAATTATTCATCCCACGGCTCGGGTGATTCTACTTCCAGCAATGAGGCCTACAAGCTACGGTTTTGCATTCTGAAGGCACGCCACTGCCAATGCTCCATCTGTTTTAACCTTTTTTTGCTGGCTGGTTGCCACAGCAACTGAAGGAACCTGATCATAGTTAAGTTCTATTGAAGAAAATGACTGCTGTTAGCTCAGCAACCAAGTCCCAGTGCCGACTGCCACATGGAGAGAGGGCAATGAAAAATCTATCTTTCACTTGGACCAAGAAATGTAGGCTGCTTGATTGGCATCATCTGCAGGGATCCAAACCGCAAACATATCCACTCCTATAGTCTGGCCGGACTAGTTATTGTCAAAGGAGGTTTGCGTTAGTTAACTAAACCAAACGATGCCTCAGATTTAAAGGACATTCCTTTAGCAAGGACATGAGGAGGGATTTCTTTAGTCAGACGGTTTTGAATGTGGAAATCTTTGCCACAGAAGGCTGTGGAGGCCACGTCAACGGGTATTTTTAAGGCCGAGATAGATAGATTCTTGATTAGTACGGGTGTCAGGGGTTATGGGGAGAAGGCAGGAGAATGGGGTTGAGAGGGAGAGATAGATCAGCCATGAATGATTATGTCACAATTAATTCCACAGATTCACCACCCTCTGGCTAAAGAAATTCCTCCTCATCGCCTTCCTGAAGGAACGTCCTTTAATTCTGAGGCTGTGACCTCTGGTCCTAGACTCTCCCACTAGTCGAAACATCCTCTCCACATCCAGTCTATCCAGGCCTTTCACTGAGGTCCCTCCTCATCCTTCTTAAGGTCATGACTAACCAGAAGTTTAACTGGGTCATCTGCATCAACAGCCTTGTAGCAGGAACAGGACATGGCTTGAGTAAACTACAATGACTAACTGTATCTGCTGACCACTGACAAAGCTCAGGTTTAAGTGAAGGTTCACGCACTTTTACATGGCCACTGAACCAGCAACTGAACCATCCTACCACAACCAGAGAGCAGTGCTGAACTACTATCTACCTCACTGGTGACCTTGGACTATCCTTGATCGGACTTTACCAGCTATATCTTGCACTAAACGTTATTCCTTTATCTATATCTATACTCACTGGAATTTAGAAGATTGAGGGGGGATCCTATAGAGACTTACAAAATTCTTAAGGGGTTGGACAAGCTAGATGCTGGAAGATTGTTACCGATGTTGGGGGAGTCCAGAACAAGGGGTCACAGTCTAAGGATAAGGGGGAATTCCTTTAGGACCGAGATGAGAAAAACATTCTTTACACAGAGAGTGGTGAGTCTCTGGAATTCTCTGCCACAGAAGGTAGTTGAGGCCAGTTCATTGGCTATATTCAAGAGGGAGTTGGATGTGGCCCTTGTGGCTAAAGGGATCAGGGGGTATGGAGAGAAGGCAGGTACGGGATACTGAGTTGGATGATCAGCCATGATCATATTGAATGGCAGTGCAGGCTCGAAGGGCTGAATGGCCTACTCCTGCACCTATTTTTCTATGTTCTATTTTTCTATAGGCTGTCAATGGCTCGATTGTAATCATGTATAGACTTTCCGCTGACTGGTTAGCACGCAATCATCGATCGTGACTACGGGCGCTGTCTGTATGGAGTTTGTATTTTCTCCCCGTGACCTGCGTGGGTTTTCTCCGAGACCTTCGGTTTCCTCCCGCACTCCAAAGACGTGCAGGTTTGTAGGTTAATTGGCTTCATATAAGTGTAAATTGTCCCTGGTGTGTGTAGGATAGTGCTAGTGTGTGGGGATCATTGGTCAGCACGGACTTGGTGGACCGGAGGGCCTGTTTCCGCGCCATATCGCTAAAGAAATAAACTAACCAAACTGAACAATTAAGCAACATCTGTGAGTATCAAGAACAAATGGAAAATGTTTCTGAGATTTCTCGTTTTCAGCTGCCTGGCTCGAGGACATTGGGCATTTTGAATGGCATTTGACAAATCCAGTGAATTATGAAACATAGAAAACAGCAGTAAGGATTCAAGCTTCCTCCACTGTTCGATACACCCATGGCTGACCCTGCATGTCACTACCACAGTGCCATCTTTCCCCTAGATTCTTGTGTTTACAAATTTGTCTCTTTCCTCCTGAAATATTTAAACAACTGGGAGTTTAAGCCCTTCAGCTGTAGAGACTTCCACAGGTTCACCAACGTCCGAGTGTATAGGTTTCTTCTGATGTCGGTTCTTAAATCTCCTGCCCTGTAATCTGAGAATGCGAATATTCATTCTAGATGTATCAGGCAAGACAAACATCTTCCTTGCTGCTTCCCAGCCTGCTGAGCTCAGTAAGAATTTTACATCCATTTTCGAAATCTCCTCGACTGCCCGATGAGGCAATGCGGGTAAGTTGAGAAAATGAGTTGCCTGTACAGTCATTCCCCAGCTTATGTAACAGGTGATTTACATAAACTTGCACTTACGTAAGCAATTCTTTAAGCCCACTGCTTCATCTCTGAGTTGTGAGTCCCGGTAGTCTCGGTTGATTTTAAGAAAGAGCCATTATCCATTACCCATACCATTATCCCAATCTAAGCTCATCCACAAACTCTTTGAACTTGGAGTCAGCACTCATCTCTGCCGCTGGATCCTCAACTTGCTGAACAACAAGACCACAATCACCGAGGATAGGTGACAAATCATCCTCCGCTATAATCCTCAACACAGGAGCTCCGCAAGGTTGCGGTCTCGGCCCCCTTCTTTACTCCTTACACACCTGTAACAAAGGTAGACTTGGCGCGGGATATTCTGGAACTTTGATCATGCCCTTAATCTGGTGACTATTTGCATACCTTGTTCAAGAAGGAACTGCAGATGCTGGAAAATCGAGGTAGACAAAAATGCTGGGGAAACTCAGTGGGTGAGGCAGCATCTATGGAGGTATGGAAATAGGCAATGTTTTGGGTCGAGACGCTTTTTCACGTAGATAGCCAACAGACGTACTGGTAGGGGGAGGGGTCTGAAGAAAGGTCTCGACCCGAAACGTTGCCTATTTCCTTTGCTCCGTAGATACTGCCTCACCCGCTGAGTTTCTCCAGCATTCTTGTCTACATTTGCATACCTTGGGTACTTATGCAAGCAAAGAATTTCACTGTGACTTGTCACCAGTGACGATAAAGTATTAATTCATTCATTCGTTCGTTCGTTCGTTCGTTCATACCTGCGGTTGGGTCGGGGGGTCCGAACTCCAGCGAGTACCTCAGCACGAAGTGGTTGTTCCAGACGTAGAGCTGGTTGTCTCGGGGGTTGTAGTCCACGGACGAGACGTACTGGTAGGGGTTGGGGAAGGCGATGGAGACGGGCTCCTCGCGGTTGAGGTTGGTGTTGAAGGCAAAGTCGATGGCGTTGCCGATGACCTCGCTGTCGTCCTCCTTGGAGACGGAGCGCACGGCGTAGAGGACGCCGCACACCATGAAGGCGTTGGAGGCCGAGCGCTTGTCGTACAGCGTCTCCCAGGTGCCCTCGAAGCGCAGGGTGTAGGGGTTGAGCTGGCTCACCACCAGCTTGCCGTTGTTCTGCTCAGTGGCGTAGATGGCCCACAGGCCGTTCTCGTCCACGGCCAGGTCGATGTCGGTCTTGCCGCCCCAGCGGTAGGGCGAGGTGTCGTGGTAGTTGGCGCCGCCGATGATCGCCTCGCCGCTCTTGATGCGTGTGCGCAGGTCGAACTTGACCACGTTGCGCGTGCGCTCCTTGTTGTAGAAGACAGCGCCGTCGTAGACGACGAAGCCCGTGCCGTCGACGCGGTGGGGCAGGTGGTAGGAGGTGGTCGGCCGCCCGGCCGTGTAGTCGTCCCACGAGCCGTACTCGGTCAGCGTGTCGGTGCGGTACGGGATCCAGGGCATGTAGTAGATGCGATCGCCAGCCTGCAGCGGGTCCTTGCACCAGGCGCCCGCCTCGTGCTCCGACTCAAAGACGTTGGTGGGCTCGAAGACCTTGCGTAGGGTCCCCGGGCAGACGAAGACTGCGGGAGGGGAGGGAGAGACAGAGAGAGACAGAGAGACAGAAAGAGAGAAGATGGAGAAAGCCGTCAGTTCTGGGACTCTGACGTAAGGCAGGACGTTCCCTCCACAACTCCGCCTACCTGCCCGTTCCCCCGGGCCTGCTGCGAGTAATTCAATCATGAGTTGGTATTCTGACCATTCGGTGCAAGGGCTTGTCCGCAAACACACACACAACCCGCTCAAATCAGCACCAACGCCCTTGGCTGGGGGGGGCAAAGGATTGCAGACAACCCCCCCTCCCTGCTACCCACCCCACCACTCTCAAAGCTTTGGAAGTTGGGCAAGTGTGGTTGGGGCCTCTCATGTCAACAGTGGAGGTGAGCAAGTGGCCTGCGGTTGGATGCCTCACCAGGAAATGGGAGCAGGAGTCGGCCACTTTGCAAGAATGACCCCAGGCATGAGTTGGTTAACCTATGATGAGTGCTTGTCGCCCCCAGGCCTGTACTTGTTGGAGTTTAGAATGAAGAATGGGGACCTCATTGAAACGTACAAAATAGTAAAAGGCTTGGGTAGTGTGGATGTGGAGAGGAAGTTTCCACTACTGGGAGAGTCCAGGACTAGAGGCAACAGCCTCAGAATTAAAGGACGTTCTTTTAGGAAGGAGATGAGGAGAAATGTCTTTAGTCACAGGGTGGTGAATCTGTGGGATTCTTTGCCACAGACGGCTGCGGAGGCCAAGTCAGTGGATATTTTTAAGGCAGAGATAGATAGGTTCTCGATCAGTATGGGTCTCAGAGGTTATGGGGAGAAGGCAGGAGAATGGGGTTAGGAGGGAGAGATAGATCAGCCATGATTGAATAGCGGAGTGGACTTGATGGGCCGAATGGCCTACTTCTACTCCTATCATTTATGACCTTATGACTTTGCCATTGAAACTATTATCCTAGCATCCAATAAGGCCACGACTGCTTGATGTTGGCCTTGGTTGTGGCTGTTCCTCCTCACACACAGTTCCTGAACCTGTCAAATGTAGACCCCACCCTCACCTTTAACATAAGAATAGAATGAAGGTGTAGAGGTGCAAAACCTCACTGCACCAGATTTAAGGACAGATTATTCCCAGCTGTTACCAGGCAACAGAATCATCCGACCACAACCAGAGGGCAATGAGGTCATTGGTGGCCCTTGGACGATCCTTGATCGGACTTTACTGGCTTTAGACAATAGACAATAGGTGCAGGAGTAGGCCATTCGGCCCTTCGTCCATTTACTGTGATCATCCACAATCATTACCCCGTTCCTGCCTTCTCATATCCCCTGCTATCTTTAAGAGCCCTATCTAACTTATCTTGCACTAAACGTTATTGCCTTCTCATGTATCTGTACACTGTGAATGACTCGATTATAATCATGTATTGTCTTTCCACTGACTGGTTAGCACGCAACAAAAGCTTTTCACTGTATGGTGGGCCATCGCAATAGGTTTTGTTCCAGCTGGGGGGAGGAGGGGGGAGTGGGTATAGCCATTGTTGCATTAATATTACCTGTCACACAACACCTTCCAAGGGTGATATGAATTTAATAACTATCTTGAAGCCATGCCTTAAAAGATAAGGAGCCAAGTTTGAGTTCCACTGCATTAGGTTACTTGCTAGTCTGAACAATGCATAATTTGGGTTTTGGTATAGGGTGCGGTTTTCAAGGTGGGGTTTTCATGAGGAAATCTGCAGATGGACATTTGATGATTCCTGATGGAAGAACTGAACTGGTGGAGTTTGGACAGATGTTGGAAGGAACTGCAGATGTTGGTGTACACCGAAGAGAGACACAAAATGCTGGAGTAACTCAGCGGGCCAGGCAGCATCTTTGGATAGAAGGAATGGGTGACGTTTTGGGTCGAGACCCTTCTTCAGATACTGGATTGGGCTAGACTGCATAACACACTGACACACTCCCTAGCCTTTCAGTTTTGGAATGGGCATTTCTTGTCGGCGCTTATGAGTTGTGAACCCTTGGGATAAAGACAGAAACAGAGCCCTTCAACCTTGCAATGAATTAATAGTGGTTGGTTACAGCTGTAAGCATCATCTCAGGGTTATGGCATAACGGAATGGCTTGTTGATTTGTCATCAGAGAGAGAGAGAGAGAGAAACAGTGATCCAGTGATGGGTGATGTAGAGAACCATTGGGGGAGAGAAATCCATTGACAGGGAGCCAGAGAGATTGCTGTGACAGGAATTAGAGAGGTGGCAGTGGTGTTAAGCTTCCACAACGATGGGGGTGACAGTAATAGGAAGATGTTAATACATTTGGAGAATGGGCATTAAATTCACAAAGGAATTTCTGTATCGGTGGTTAGATTAGTTCAGAGATATAGCGCGGAAACAGGCCCTTCGGCCCATCAGGTCCGCACCGACCAGCGATCCCCGCACATAGCACCACCCTATACAAACTAGGGACAATTTGGCATTTATACCAAGCCAATTAACCTACAATCCTGCACGTCTTTGGAGTGTGGGAGATCTCGGGAGATCAACCGAAGATCTCAGAGCAAACCCACCCAGGTCACGGGGAGAATGTGCAAACTCCGTACAGACAGCACCCGTAGTCGGGATCGAACCCAGGACCATGCCGCCCCTATGATTCACTTAGATATGAAGAGTATGGAGGCCACATACTTCTTGCAAAATAAATGTCTGCATGAAATACAACAGCAACTTTCGTTAACATCGAGCCTTTACTGTGGTAAAATCTGACAAAGCACTTTGCGGAAGTTAGTCCAAATAAAATGTAACTGCGCCACATTAGATGATCTGAAGACATGGGATGAAAAACTAAACAAAAGATAGACGTTAGTACGTGACTTAAAGGAAGGATGCAGATGGCGGGCTCGACAGCTGAGGCACAGATACTTAAAGGATGCCCAGGAGACTTGAGTGGAAGAGTACTGAGACTTAGAGCAGTGGAGCAGCAAGAGATACAAGATGGGGAGGTTCAAGGTATGAATTGAGTAGGTTGAGAATTATTGCGACTCACTGCTGTCTTCTTCATAGGTAGTCCCCTTGGCTTTGTGGAAGACTAGTTTCTATTCTAGTATGTGTAGGAAGGAACTGCAGATGCTGGTTTACACCACAAACAGACACACAATGCTGGAGTAACTCAGCGGGACAGGCAGCTTCTCTGGAGAGAAGGAATGGGTGACTTTTTGGGTCGAGACCCTTTTTCAGTCTGAGAGCCAGGGGAGAGGAAGACTAGAGGCATAGAAGGGCCTTTTCCTGTGTTGTATGACTCTATAACTGCTGGAGGGACTCAGCGGGTCAGGCGGCATTTCTGGAGAGAAGGAATGGGTGACATTTCGGGTTGAGATACTTTATCTGTGCTCCCATTACATGATTCCAAGGTTCTCCATTTAACTCCTTATGCCCCTGTCCCACTTAGGAAACCTGAACGGAAACTTCTGGAGACTTTGCGCCCCACCCAAGGTTTCCGTCCGGGTTTCCTAAGTGGGACAGGGGCATTATGCTCCTTCTCCATGCTGTGGTCTCCACAAAGACCACCAGGAGGTGCAGTACAATTGGCAGCCCCGCCAACAGACTGTGTGTTTTTTCATCTTTTTTTAATTTGTAGTGAGTGTTAAAAGTCCGTGTAAATGTTCTCCGGTTTGTTTGACTTGGGGGGAGGGGGAGGAGGTCGGGGGAAACTTGTTTGTCAGTTTCTTACCTTGCCGGAGAAGCGATTAATTTTCAGATCGCATTCTCCGGTCGCTCTGCGGCCTACCATCGATGGAGCTGGAAGCCTCCTCGGATTGACTTTAGGCCTCACAGCGGGGCGTGGACTTACATCGGAGCCGATCCCTTGCCTGGGATCGCTCCAGCCGCAGCCTGCGGACTTTACCATCAAGAGCTCGCAGTCTCGGGAGAGGCCGAGTCGAGGCTTGACCAGCCCCGACACTGGGTCCGATCGCCTGGCGCAGGGCGAGCTGACATCCCCCCGATTCAGGAGCTGATGGTCTCGTCGCGGACGGTCCAAACGCCACCAGCTATGGGAGTCAAGATCGTCCCGTCAACGGAGGGCTCGAGGCCCCCGACCGCGGGAGAACAAAGGGAAGAGATTTTAACTTTTTTTTCACCTTCCATCACAGTGAGGAATGTGGAGGAGTCACTGTGGTGGATGTTTATGTTGAAATGTATTTTGTGTGTTCCGTTGCTTTTTATTTGTATGACTACGGCAAATGAAATTCCTCGTGTGTTGCAAAACATACTTGGCTAATAAAGTGTGATTGTGTGATTAGTCATGGGTCATGAATTTGCAGGAAAGAACTGCAGATGCTGCGTTAAATCGAAGCTGGACACAAAATGCTGGAGTAACTCAGCGGGACAGGCAGCATCTCTGGAGAGAAGGAATGGGTGACGTTTCGGGTCGAGACCCCTATCAGACTGTCACCCGTTCCTTCTCTCCAGTGATGCTGCCTGTCCCGTTGAGTTACTCCAGCATTTTGTGTTTACCTATGAATTTACAGGAGTCAGTGGGGAATTTGCTTTTCTTCAAGGAGGTTTCGATCACATCCTTGAATCTTTACCTCTGTCCTGCTACGCCGCTCAAAGCTCCGTCACGGGAAGTATGTGCCTGGTATGGGTGTCGGAGGTTGCGTTTGATAATAATGCAGGCTGCCCAATGTAGTTGACAATATAACTGGGGCCTCTGCTGCCAATGCTGGCCATGGTTTCACTCTTGGCTAGAAAGTGCAAGGGCGATGAGTAAATGGGACAGTTTGGGCTCGGATATATCACCAGAGATTTGGATGACACCTTAAACTTCCAGACAATATAACCTTCAGGAGTCTAAACAGGATGGTGTTGGAATGGACAAGTCTTGATAGAGGTCAGCAAAGTAGGGTGAGGGTTTCAGCTGCAGATGAGACTGGACAGAGTGGGGTGTAGTTCCAGAGATGGAAGGAGATAGTATTTGTGTCGGCACAGATCTACGGTCCTGAACCTACCTTGGTTACATACAATACCATTGTTGCTAACTCTGGTTCAACTCTAACTCCAATGGTAGACTTTAGATTAATTTGGTTTAGAGATAGGAAACAGGCCCTTCAGCCCACCGAGTCCACGCTGGCCTGTGATCCCCGTACACTAGAACTATCCTATGCACTAGGGATATTACCAAAGCCAATTAACCTACAAACCTTCACGTCTTTGGAGTGTGGGAGGAAACCGGAGCACCCGGAGAAAACCCACATGGTCACAGGGAGAACGTACAAACTCCGTACAGACAGCACCCGTAGTCAGGGTCGACCCCAGGTCTCTGGCGCCGTGAGGCAGCAACTCTACCTCCACGCCACTGTGCCGCACTGACAATCAGGAGAGTAGAGTCAGTGGCTACTAAGCAGAGTTGCGGTTGCATTGGATAATAGAGAATCTCAATTGGTCTGACGTTATTTAGTGGAAGGAAAATGTAGTTAATCCTATACTGGACGTTGGAAATGGAAATGTCTGACAATTTGGGGATATTGAAGGAGAGGGTTGGTTGTCAGCCTACATGGTTTACAACCTGACATGGCATAATCATGTATTGTCTTTCGGCTGACTGGATAGCACCAGTCTGAAGAAGGATGTCAACCCGAAACGTTGCCTATTCCTTCGCTCCATAGATGCTGCCTCACCCGTTGAGTTTCTCCAGCATTGTTGTCGAGCACGTAACAAAAAGCTTTTTGCTGTACCTTGGTTCATGGGACAATAAACTAAGGTGAACTGAAGCACAGATTTTTGGGATGGGCAGCAGGGTTACTGAGATGGATGAAGAAATTAAAATATTACGAGTGATGCTTTGGTAAAGACTGGATAGATGGGAATGAAAACAGCATACTCTGGTCTCTTCCAGTGGAATGACAGTGGGAAAGGCCAGTTTATCGTTGGGTGCAGACAGGTGGGTCCAAGGGAGACAACCACAAAGGATTTGTGAGTTAAATCAAGACTGTGGCATGGTTAGAATCCCAATTAGATGATTCCAACAAGGAGCTTTGGGGAAGGTAGTTACGGATTCAGCAGGCAACCGCACGTTGAGTTAAGATGAAAGAGGTATTGGATATGGGGTAGAAGGGTCAAGGGTTAGTTTTGAGGAGGTAATGTGACAACAGATTTGAAAGAGGGGAGAGGGGAACGGTACCTGAGGAGAGAGAGCTGTTAACAATCACACACAAGCCAAGAAGGGAAATTGGCAGAGGAACGGAGGAATCCACAAAAATCACTAAAAGAATGAAAGAAAGCACTGGGACTCCTTGCCAGAGGAATAAAACTGAAAAGTAGAGAAGTTATGTTAACCTTGCATAGAACCTTGCTTGGTCACACTTGCAGTCTCCATCTTATCAAAAAGACACTGGAGAAAGTGCATCAATAATTTATTGATATTATAACAGAACACCAAGGTTCCACCTGTCAGGAAGGATGCAACAGGCTTGGGCTCTTGTATCTAGAACATAGATGAATAGGGTGACTTGACAGAAGTCTTTGAGATTATGAAAGGGTTCAAATTGTTTCAATATACTGCAGACAAGATGTTTCAACTCACCTTTGAGCCCAGCATTGGGGGAACCATAAACAGAAAGATAATTGGTAATAAATTAATTTGGGGAAAACAGAGTGGTTAGATTGTGGAACTGTGACCACTGCGAGTGGTTGAGGCAGCTAGCATTTACTCTTTCAAACGGGAGGCCATATAAGTATGTGAGGGAAAAATAGTCCGATGTGTCAATGGAATTAGATGATGATGGGTAGGCGAAGACTGCTGTGGAAAATAACCAGTGTCTGAACTGCCAAATGTTTCAACACAACAGGGAAACACAATGATAGCATGATGATGTCAGACAACAACAGGCCAACATATACTTTGACATAAATTACATAGGAGGACCAATGGTCATGTTGAGAAGGCATGTTGAGTTGTCCAATTTAGAATCAAAGAGGGCTTCATCTTTTATATTTTACTAACCAATTTCCAAAAATAACACTTACTTCCCCAGTAACATGACAACAAACATGAATTGATAAAGGAGAAAGGCCTACTTGACACTCCAGCATTGGAATGTATTATGGGTGGGAGGGCTGGTGTTAGGGCTGGCTGTATGAGGGCAGATGGCCATTGTAAAGTGAGAGGGTCAGTGTGGTCGATCCATAATGGAATTGGCCGGAGAGAGGTTAAGCGGTGGGAGAGAATGCGTGCGGTTTTGTCGAGAGCAGGACAGTGGGGGAGAACCTTATGAGGAGTGAGGGATTACTTGAGAGGGAGTGGTCAGTGAAAGGGATCAGTACGAGGGGGGTCATTGAGGGGTTAGTGAAGAGAACGGATCTGTGTGTGGGAAGAGGATCGTTGTATGATCAGTGGTTAGTTGGAGATAGACACAAAAAGCTGGAGTAAGTCAGCGGGACAGGCAGCATCTCTGGAGAGAAGGAATGGGCGACGCTTCGGGTCGAGACCCTACACATAGTGGTTAGTTGGAGATTGGAGCAACTGTGAGGAGCTCTGTGTAGGGAGATCTGTTCGTGTGACAGATTAGTTTGAGTTTTTTTATTTATTGCTTAATTTCCCTTGAAAGTAGTAACTTGCTCAACCATTTTGGAGGGAACTTGAACTTGAAGGGTCTGCTCCGAAATCACACTTTGACTATTGTATATAAGGATGGTGAACTTAGTCTGTTAGGGCATTAGTCAGTCGCTAAAGGCATTAGTGAATCAGATGGCTGTCTACAACAATCCAGCAGTTTTGAAGGCATCTTTCCAAATTTCAAAATTGTACTTATTCATTGAATTTAAATTCCATGACAGGCATGGTGTGATTTGAACTCTGGTTTATGGCTAGTTAATGCAAGCTTCTGGATTACGCATCTGGACAGTTAACCATTGCACCAACATGGCATTCAGTAGTGGGAGAGGGTCAATTGGAAAGATGATGAATGGACGGGGGGAGAATTGGCGCGAGGACGGGGAGATGAACAGTATAAGGATGTTGCGGGGAAAATGTCAGCATGAGGCGAGAGGCGAGCTATTGTGAAGGGAAGGGTCAGTGTGAGTGGTCACAATGTGGGCTCATTGTGACTAGATGGCTAGTTTAGCTTAGAGATACCGCGTGGAAACAGGCCCTTCGGCCCATCGAGTCCGTGCCGACACATTAACTCTATCCTACACAATTTTTTTACTGTGAGGGGGGGAGATGGTGCGTGGGGAGAGGGTCAGTGTGGGGGGTCAGTGTGTGGGGGGAGGGTCAGTGTGGGGGGAGGGTCAGTGTGGAGGGAGGGTCAGTGTGGGGGGAGGGTCAGTGTGGGGAGGGTCAGTGTGGGGGGGGTCAGTGTGGGGGGTCAGTGTGGGGGGGGTCAGTGTGGGGGGGTCAGTGTCGGGGGGGTCAGTGTGGGGGGAGGGTCAGTGTGGGGGGGTCAGTGTCAGGGGGTCAGTGTGGGGGGAGGGTCAGTGTGGGGGGGTCAGTGTGGGGGGGTTAGTGTGGGGGGGTCAGTGTGGAGGAGGGTCAGTGTGGGGGAGGGTCAGTGTGGGGAGAGGTCAGTGTGGGGGAGGGTCAGTGTGGGGGAGGGTCAGTGTGGGGAGAGGGTCAGTGTGGGGGGGTCAGTGTGGGGGAGGGTCAGTGTGGGGGAGGGTCAGTGTGGGGGAGGGTCAGTGTGGGGAGAGGGTCAGTGTGGGGGGGTCACTGTGGGGGGGTCAGTGTGGGGGAGGGTCAGTGTGGGGGGGGTCACTGTGGGGGGGGGGGCAGTGTGGGGGGGTCAGTGTTGGGGGAGGGTCAGTGTGGGGGGGTCAGTGTGGGGGGGGGGGTCAGTGTGGGGGGGTCAGTGTGGGGGGGTCAGTGTGGGGAGGGTCAGTGTGGGGGGTCAGTGTGGGGGGGGGTCAGTGTGGGGAGGGTCAGTGTGGGGGGTCAGTGTGGGGGAGGGTCAATGTGGGGGGAGGGTCAATGTGGGGAGGGTCAGTGTGGGGGGGTCAGTCTGGGAGGGTCAGTGTGGGGGGGTCAGTCTGGGAGGGTCAGTGTGGGAGGGTCAGTGTGGGGGGTCAATGTGGGGGGAGGGTCAATGTGGTGAGGGTCAGTGTGGGGGGAGGGTCAATGTGGGGAGGGTCAATGTGGGGAGGGTCAATGTGGGGGGTCAATGTGGGGGGAGGGTCAATGTGGGGAGGGTCAGTGTGGGGGGGTCAATGTGGGGGGAGGGTCAATGTGGGGAGGGTCAATGTGGGGAGGGTCAGTGTGGAGGGTCAATGTGGGGGAAGGGTCAATGTGGGGAGGGTCAATGTGGGGAGGGTCAGTGTGGGGGGGTCAGTGTGGGGGGGGTCAGTGTGGGAGGGTCAGTGTGGGGGGAGGGTCAGTGTGGGGGGAGGGTCAATGTGGGGGGGGGTCAGTGTGGGGGGAGGGTCAGTGTGGGGGGAGGGTCAGTGTGGGGGGGTCAGTGTGGGGGGAGGGTCAGTGTGGGGGGGGGTCAGTGTGGGGGGAGGGTCAGTGTGGGGGGAGGGTCAATGTGGGGAGGGTCAGTGGGGGGGGGTCAGTGTGGGGGGAGGGTCAGTGTGGGGGGAGGGTCAATGTGGGGAGGGTCAGTGTGGGGGGGGGGTCAGTGGGGGGAGGGTCAGTGTGGGGGGGTCAGTGTGGGGGGGTCAGTGTGGGGGGGAGAGTCAGTGTGGGGGGTCAATGTGGGGGGACAGATTGGCATTAGGATGGACGACGATTAGTGGGGTGAGAAGGTTTGAGGGGGGGGGTAAGAGAAGATGGACAGTGTGATCTGTCACACCACTCTGCGCTACACCAAGTGTGTCGGAAGGAACTGCAGATGTTGGTTTCAATCGAAGATAGACACAAAAAGCTGGAGTAACTCAGCGGGACAGGCAGCATCTCTGGAGAGAAGGAATGGGTGACGTTTCGGGTCGAGACCCTCTTCAGACTGAAGAATGGTCTTGACCTGAAACGTCACCTCCAGAGATGCTGCCTGTCCCGCTGAGTTACTGCAGCGATTGTGTCTACACTGAAAGTATCAGGTCTGTGGATGCATGGTAGTATCTGGGGAGGCTTGATGAGAATGTAGGGAGAATTAAAAAACGGGATAGATGTTGGATTAGTTTACATGGGAGGTTAATGGTCAACTATGTGAGCTGAGGGCCCCATATTTTTTAATACAACTCTCTATGAGAGTTTGTGTTATTGAGAGGGGGTGGGTTTTCGTGACAGGCGATGGTCAGAGTTGGGGATATATGAGAGGTTGTTTGCAAGTGGGAGATTTCTTCAGAACATGGACCAGCCTTTCAGACCCAGCCACGGCCAAGCATTGCCTGTGGACCAATTCACATCTTTCCCTGTCATACTTCACATGCCCTTCCCCAGAAGCAACTCCCCAGTAGCTGTCTGTGATTCAATGACTTTCTTGGGTAACCTCTTGCAACTTTCCTTAGCCCTCATCTTAAAAAACATCTTTCATCAGATTTCCCTTGCGTCTCTCAACGTTTGTTCCTTGCTCCTTGAGATTTGAACCATAACCCACTCGAGTCTTTTACTGAGGACTAGCTTGTCTAACCAATTTAAAATAGATTGGGAAGAAAACAGAATTTGAAGCGGAAAAAAAAGTGAGTCTGAAACTACTGTGGCAACTCTTCTGAAAGCGATCTTCTGATAGTTGTTGCCCCTTTTTAGGGTTTGGATATCTATGTTAAATGCAATGGACTGGCAAACAGCATCCCACTGGGCTCTGATTAACATGGTGCAGTTCATCAATACACCCTTCTTTAATTTGTTCTACATCTTTTCCATGAATTAATTTTTAGATTTCATCTTTGCCGGCAAGCTCACCGGTCATTATCTATCTCTAATTGCCTTCAGCGGCTTGATATTTAGTTTAGAGATACAGGCCGTACTTGAGGCCTTACTGACCAGCAATCCCCGCACATTAACACTATCCAACACCCACTAGGGACAATTATTTAAACACATTTACCAGACCAATTAACCTACAAACCTGCACGTCTTTGGAGTGTGGGCGGAAACCGAAGATCTCGGAGAAAACCCACGCAGGTCACGGGGGAAACGTGCAAACTCCGTACAGACAGCACCCGTGTTTGCCAAGCCTCTTTTAGTTTAGTTTAGAGTTACAGCATGGAAACAGGCCCTTTAGCCCACCGAGTCCTCTCCAACCAGCGATCCCCGCTGTCCTACACACACTAGGGGCAATTAGCAATTTTACCAGCCAATTAGCCTACAAACCTGTACGTCTTTGGAGTGTGGATCCCGGAGCAAACCCACGCAGATTATGGGGAGAACGTGCAAACTCCGCACAGACATAGTCAGGATAGAACCCGGGTCTCTGGCGCTGTGAAGCAGCAACTCTACCAGTGCGCCACCGTGCTCTTCTTGGGGTTTATGAGGGGTTAGGTGGGGCGAAAGCCAGGCAAGTGCAACAGATTTAATTTATAATAGGGCATAAGGACATTAGTTTTGTCTTTGTGAGAGTCCAACAGCTTTCTCAGCACTCATGGCCCCTTTCATAATTCTATATTTGTTAAAGAATTTCACATTTTCAATTGGTCTATTTAACGTGTTTTGGGATTAAATGTCCACCAGTACATCCATTGCACCTCCATATGTTTATGTCTTTAAATGAGTCCAGAATATAATTTAGCCTAATCCCACAGCGCTCAGGACTGGACAAAAATATGTAGCCTTACTGCACCCTGAGAATGTGAAGAAGGGTCTCGACCCGAAACGTCACCCATTCCTTCTCTCCACAGATGCTGCCCGTCCCACTGAGTTACTCCAGCTTTTTGTGTCTATCTTCTGAGGAAAAGGTTTACACTCAATGTCTGAAACACCCATGATCTTAAATACTCATTCCTTTCAATACCTACGTTTGCCCAAGGTTGCCTTATCCATCAACTGTAACTATAACTATAAGAATAAGGAGTAAGCCATTTAGAATGGAGACGAGGAAACAGTTTTTCTCACAGAGAGTGGTGAGTCTGTGGAATTCTCTGCCTCAGAGGATGGTGGAGGCCAGTTCTCTGGATGCTTTCAAGAGAGAGCTAGATAGGGCTCTTAAAGATAGTGGAGTCAGGGGATATGGGGAGAAGGCAGGAACGGGGTACTGATTGGGGATGATCAGCCATGATCACATTGAATGGCGGTGCTGGCTCGAAGGGCCGAATGGCCTCCTCCTGCACCTGTTGTCTATTGTCTATAACATGCACTCTTGTTGTTTGCAAAAGGTTTTAACGCCACCTCCAAAATCTTTGCCTTCTATTTGGGCATGAATGATGAGCCAGCAGGAACATGGGATTGCACTACCTGCAAACTCTCTTTCAAATTACTAACCATCCTGGCTTGGAAATGTATTCTTGTTTATCGCTGGATCAAAATCCTGGGAATCTTCTGATGGAGGCTCTCGGCCCGAAATGTCACCCATTCCTTCTCTCCAGAGATCCTGCCTGTCCTGCTGAGTTACTCCAGTGTTTTGTGTCTGTCTATGCTCTGTGGGAGGGGGGGGGGGGGGGGGAATCCTTAACCTCATGTGCATGTCTAGGCTGAAGAAAGTCACTTCCACCAAGGGCAACTAGAGATGAGCTATGTATGCCTTGCCAGTATTACAAACAGGTTTAGGTTTATTATTTAACAACCCCATGAATTAATTTATAGATTCAACTCGAATATCTGCAAATCTCTTTCATGATCCAAACATCCAAGTCACTGCAACTCAAACTTCTTTATTCCTGTACGAATCTATATTTCTACACATTATTTCCGATGTTTGTCTCAATTGAAGAAGGTCTCCTAATTTGAGGAAGGACATCCTTGTGATTGAGGCAGTGCAGCGCAGGTTCACGAGATTGATGCCTGCGATGGCGGGACCGTCATATGAGGAAAGATTGAAAAGACTAGGCTTGTATTCACTGGAGTTTAGAAGGATGAGGGGGGAATCTTATAGAAACATATAAAATTGTAAAAGGCCTGGACAAGCTAGATGCAGGAAACATGTTCCAAATGTTGGGCGAGTCCAGAACCAGGGGCCACAGTCTTAGAATAAAGGGGAGGTCATTTAAGACTGAGGTGAGAAAAAACTTTTTCACCCAGAGAATTGTGAATTTGTGGAATTCCCTGACACAGAGGGCAGTGGAGGCCAAATCACTGGATGGATTTAAGAGAGAGTTAGATAGAGCTCTCGGGGCTGGTGGAATGAAGGGATACGGGGAGAAGGCAGGGACAGGTTATTGATAGGGGATGATCAGCCATGATCGCAATGAATGGCGGTGCTGGCTTGAAGGGCCGAATGGCCTCCTCCTGCAACTATTTTCTATGTTTCTAAGGGTCTCGACACGAAATGTCGCCTATTCCTTTGCTCCAGAGATGCTGCCTCACCCGCTGAGTTTCTCCAGCTTTTTTGTCTAGTCTCAATTGACAAAGTCATTTTGAATATTTCACCTGCCCTAGCTCTGATTTGGCCTCATTCTGACAATATCATAACAGCAACCACATTCCATGAGGTTTTACATTGCGGAGCTGTTTGGGGAAGTTGAAGTTGGTTAAAGGGACCCAGTTATTTCTAGAGGAACATGCTCACGAAAACCCAATTCTAGTCATGAAACTAGTCCCCCAATATTGCACTGGGATAGATTGCCAAGGTGTGGGAGTTCTCAATGTGACCTTCCACTGGGCACAATTATTCTGCCTGGTACTAACTCTATTCCCTGTTGCTCAGCCAAATTTCAATCAACAAGCACTTCACCTCTCACTCCGTGCCTGCTTAGCCATTAATCACTGATGTGAAACCTTTTGTTCCTGAAATGCAGATGGCACGCGTAAAGATGCAACAGCCAGTTTTACAAGCCCGGCCAGATTGTATGAACAGCTCAAGAATGATTGAGTGTATTATATCGTTCAACGGGTGAGCCAGGTTGGTGAAGGGATCATTAGACTGGGATGGTGCAAGTTGATTATCTGCCTGGAACACTGCCCTCCTGCACTATGCTGGCTGGACTTATACAGTGGACTGGAAGAAAGGTCTGGACCAGGGGTGGGGAACCTGCGGCCTTAAGGCTGCATGCGATCTTCTAAGCCATTAAGTACGGCCTTTTGAATGAATCCAAATTTTGTAGAACAAATCTTTTTATCATTATGAATATGTTTTTGTTCGTCTTTTATTATTTTAATTTTTATCTTAAAATGAACATATTTAAAATACCAAAGTAAAAGAAGATTGAACTAAATACTCCTCCCCGACTGACGGCCACAATTAAAATATTAGTAAGTCATGAGGGCTATTTTAACAAAATAATGTACATTTGGAAGTTTCGTGGATGCGGTCTTATTAGATTACAGCTAACTCAATGAGGCATTCCGGCATGAAGAGGTTCCTCACCCCTGGTCTGGACAAAGATCTTGACCACCCCCAGATATCCCAAATGTTTTACAGTGAACGAGTTTCTTGTTTCCGTGTAACACAGAAAACATGGGCAATTAATTTGTAGGCAGCAAGTAGCAATGAGATAAATGACCAGGTAAGTTATTTTCAAGGTAGACGAAAATGCTGGAGAAACTCAGCGGGGGAGGCAGCATCTATGGAGCGAAGGAAATAGGCGACGTTTCGGGCTGAGACCCTTCTTCAGACTATTCAGAAGTTATTTTCAAGTATCGGCTGGGATAAATATTGCCGATAATGACAGAAAGGCCTTTTGTAAAATAGTGTTGTGGATCCTTCGCATCACTTGAGATGGCAGTTTTAAATCTTCCAGCAACAGGTAGCAACCTATTGCAGCACCTGGATTCTGTGCTCAGGTAACTCAGCGAGACGGGCAGCATCTCTGGAGAGAAGGAATGGGTGACGTTTCGGGTCGAGTCCCTTCTCCCAGACGAAAACGAAGGGTCTCGACCCGAAACGTCACGCATTCCTTCTCTCCAGAGATGCTTCCTGTCCCGCTGAGTTACTCCAGCATT
Source organism: Raja brachyura (assembly GCA_963514005.1). Next base: position 24,984,057 of record OY740816.1, on the reverse strand, counting down.
TTGTGCCTGTCTTCGGTGTAAATCAGCATCTGCAGTTCCTTCCTACATGTTCTGTGCACGAGTCTGTGAAGTGGGGAGAGAACCTCTAGTACTACAGGCGGCAAGGTAGAGTTGCTGCCTTACAGCGCTTGCTGCGCTGGAGACCCGGGTTCGATCCTGTCCACTGCTTGTACATTCTCCCCGTGACCACGTGGGTTTTCCCCGAATTCTCCAATTTCCTCCCACACTCCAGGTTTATAGGTTAATTGGCTTTGGTAAAAATTGTAAATTGTCCCTAGTGTGTAGGATAGTGGTGTACGGGGGGATCGCTGGTCGGCGCGGATCCGGTGGGCCTGTTTCCACGCTGGATCTCTAAACTAAAACTGGTCAAAAAGCAGCAGTAGCAAGCATCTGCCTCTTCCTGCTAATTTTATGTCCAAATGATTAATCGATGAGTTTTATTCCTGTGCTTGCATGCTACTTCCCACAATGTCAGAAAGACGATATCATGCTCATTTATATTGGCAATTGATTTTTTTCCACCCAAAAGTGCTCCATTTTTGGAACATTTTTCATTTTCTGAATCAAAACAAGGCAGTTCGATTATCCAAAAACTAAGCATATTTTTTCCCCGTGTCTCATTCACCAGTCATTTACTTTTCAACACAAAATTTAAAACCATTATTGCCTCATCTTGTACAATTCCTTAACAGCTCGTCTCAAACAGAACATACTCGAAGCTGAGGAATATTAACAAACAGCAGTAGCAGTAAAATGTACTGCACTGCAAACAATTTCCATCAAAACCATTTCCATTTAATATCGTGAATATCTAGAAGCACTTCAGTGGGGTCTCATCAAACACTGCTGGCACTCAGCAGAACCAGCCAAGACAATAGACAATAGGTGCAGGAGCAGGCCATTCGGCCCTTCGAGCCAGCACCGCCATTCAATGTGATCATGGCTGATCATCCCCAATCAGTACCCCGTTCCTGCCTTCGCCCCATATTCCCTGACTCCGCTATCTTTAAGAGCCCTATCTAGCTCTCTCTTGAAAGCATCCTGAGAACCGGACTCCATCGCCCTCTGAGGCAGAGAATTCCACACACTCACCACTCTCTGTGAGAAAAAGTGTTTCCTCGTCTCCGTTCTAAATGGCTTACCCCTTATTATTAAACTGTGGCCCCTGGTTCTGGACTCCCCCAACATAGGGAACATATTTCCTGCCTCTAGCGTGTCGAAGCCCTTAACAATCTTATATGTTTCAATGACGTTCCCTCTCATCCTTCTAAACTCCAGAGTGTACAAGCCCAGCTGCTCCATTCTCTCAGCATATGACTGTCCCGCCATCCCGGGAATTAACCTGGTGAACCTACGCTGCACTCCCTCAATAGCAAGAATGTCCTTCCTCAAATTAGGGACCAAAACAGAACACAATACTCCAGGTGTGGTCTCACTAGGGCTCTGTACAACTGCAGAAGGACCTCTTTGCTCCTATATTAGACTCCTCTTGTCATAAAAGCCAACATGCCATTCGCTTTCTTCACTGCCTGCTGTACCTGCATGCTTACTTTCATAGACTGATGAACAAGGACCCCCAGATCCCGTTGTACTTCCTCTTTTCCCAACTTGACGCCATTTAGATAGTAATCTGCCTTCCTGTTTTTGCTACCAAAGTGGATGACCCCACCTTTATCCGCATTAAACTTCATCTGCCATGCATCTGCCCACTCCCCCAACCTGTCCAAGTCACCCTGCATTCTCATAGCATAGGGAACATGTTTCCTGCCTCTAGCGTGTCCAAACCCTTAATAATCTTATATGTTTCAATAAGATCCCCTCTCATCCGTCTAAACTCCAGAGTGTACAAGACCAGCCGCTCCATTCTCCATTTGGAGGCAAGTGATCAAAAGATTAGTAGGTTAGAAGGAGGTGGTTTAGGAGTTTCTGAAAGAAAGAGAAACCTTGAGGAAGGGGGGACACAAAAGGTTATATCAACAGGGGAAGGGATAAGGAGAGATTAGGAAGGGGATTCTGAAGTTCATGACCCAAGCAGTGGAAAGGAAGGAATACCTGTGGAGGACTGATAAAAACCGGGGGTGATCAACAAAACTAATCGCAAATGGGAACAACATCGAGATTGGAAAAGGATTGGATTATGGAATGGGGAAATAGGGCCCATGACTTGTTTGAAAGATGAAGGATAACGATTTAAGGATGAGACGAGGCTGAATAGGGAGGCAATGGTGATAAAGGATGAACGACATTCAGCTTGAGTCGGGATATGAACAGCAACGTTTAGGATGAATGTCACAGCATTAGTTTAGTTCAGAGATACAGCACGGAAACAGGCCCTTCAGCCCACCGAGTCCGTGCCAACTAGTGATCCCCGCACACTAGCACTACCCTACCCACACTAGGGACAATTTACAATTATACCGAGCCAATTAACCTACAAACCTGCACGTTTTTGGAGGGTGGGAGGAAACCAGAGAACCCGGAGAAAACCCACGCAGGTCACGGGGAGAACGTACAAACTCCACACAGACAGCACCCGTAGTCAGGATCGAACTCAGCTGTAAGGCAGCAACTCTACCGCTGCGCCATCGTGCCACCTGTGGAATTCTCTGCCTCAGAGGGCGGTGGAGGCCGGTTCTCTGGATGCTTTCAAGAGAGAGCTAGATAGGGCTCTTAAAGATAGCGGAGTCAGGGGATATGGGGAGAAAGCAGGAACGGGGTACTGATTGGGGATGATCAGCCATGATCACATTGAATGGCGGTGCTGGCTCGAAGGGCCGAATGGCCTCCTCCTGCACCTATTGTCTGTTGTCTATTGATATCCTTGGGTGAACAAATATTTGTACCCAACCGCAGCTCCCAGGTATATTTGGAATCCCACCCTGACTTGCTGGGTTACTTATACTGCTCAACGTTGTGGCACAAACCATTACAGAGGAATGTGGGCGCAGATATAGGTCTGAGGTGAGAGGGGAATGATTTAAGGGGTAACTTTTTTACACTTTAAATCGGGTAGACGCAGAGAATCTCTTGCCCAGAGAAGGGGAATCAAGGACCAGAGGACATAGGTTCAAGGTGAAAGGGAAAAGATTTAATAGGAACCTGAGGGGTCACTTTTTTACACAAAGTGGGGTGGGTGTATGGAACGAGCTGCCGGAGGAGGTAGTTGAGGCTGGGACTATCCCAACGTTTAAGAAACATTTGGACAGGGACATGGAGAGGACAGGTTTAGATGGACATGGGGAAAATATGGTCAGGTGGGTCTAGTGTAGATGGGGCATGTTGGGTGGCAAGTTGGGCAAGTTGGGCAAGTTGGGCCGAAGGGCCTGTTTCCACACTTTCGCACTCAATGTTGCTGGACGGATTTTTTCAGTTCTAAACAAAGAAACTGGATAGGTGGATTTGGTTTCCTTGGGGTCGTGATTGAGGTGAACAGAATTACCAGGGGCAAGAAAGGGTAGGCAGTAGAAACAAGGAACTGCAGATGCTGGTTTACAAAAAAAGACTGAAAGTGCTGGAGTAACTCAGCAGGCCAGGCAGCATCTGGTTGAGATCTCTATATTATAATGGTCTGAAGAAGGGTCTCGACTTGAAACGTCACATATCCATGTGCTCCAGAGATGCTGCCTGACCATTGATATATTCCAGCATTGGGTATTTTATGTCCATGACTAGAGGGCATTGGTTTAAGATAAGTGGTCAGAACTTTCAGGAGGCAATTGAAATCTGGAACTTGCTGCCTGAGAGGGTGAGGCGGGCAGCTCTGACAAAATTAAGTATTTGGATGAGAAAAGTAAATACTCTGACAAAGAAGGCATGCGTGGGGGTGAGGGTCTGATGCCAGAAATGGGATTAACACAGATAGATAATTAATGGCCAGCACAGACATGGTTGGCTGAAGGGCTACGTTCCATCATGTCTTTTTCATGTCTAAAGATTTTGCCGGGTGCAAGACAAAATGGATTGACGGGGGACTTAAGTCATCTTCAGGAGAGTTGACGTTAAGGGATGTGTTTGAGAGAGATGGTGAATATGCATGAGGGAAATCTAGTGCTTCAGCCTGATATTCAATGCTTGTTTCAGCTACAAACAAACTTCTATATTCACATCATACCCCTCAGCTCTAATCTCATCTTGCCTTAGCTTTGAATGGACTCCTCATTAGTGCATCAAGACTCAACGAAGAAGTCCTTGCTTAAATTTACTATTGTCAGTATTGGTGATAGACATATATGTCTGTTAGTTTAGTTTAGAAATACAAAGTGGAAACAGGCCCTTCGGCCCACCGAGTCCGTGCCGACCAGCGATCCCCGCACACTAACACTATCCTACACACTGGCCTAGGGGCAACTTACAATTTTACCAAGCCAATTTGCCTATAAATGTGCACGTCTTTGGAGTGTGGGAGGAAGCCAGAGCACCCGGAGAAAACCCACGTGGTCACGGGGAGAACGTACAAACGGCGTACAGACGGCGCCCGACAACAGGATCAAACCCCGGTCCTCTGGCGCTGTGAGGCAGCACCTTACCGCTGCACCACCGTGCCGCCCTTATTAATGAATAGGAAGTAATCATCTAGTGTTTGAAGCAAGCTATTTCGTCTCAGAATGACAGACCAACCATTTGTGATTGAGGTGAGTAAAAGGAGCTGAGGTGAGTTCTGGACTCAAGTGCAAGCAGGGGGCAATTTTAAGTCAACCCAGAGGTTGTAATGAATAACTTTGATAGACTACATATGCACCTCTCCAGGGTTTCCTTCATATCACTGAGGAGTAAATTCTAATAAATATCTCTGTGGAAACAGATATACTCATCTACCTTGTTAATGGCCCCATTGATATTAAAGTCAACTGTCGGGTCATTAGTTGTCGAGAAAATGAGTACCGACCTGTTAAATGATCCCTTTGAGTTGCATCGACAAGTTCATACAACACTGCATAAATGTATGTTGGGAGTCACAGTGGGTGTTGGGCACATGTCCAACGGATATGTCCTCTTTATGTCTTTCCCTGAAGCACCCAAAAGTGTACCATCGGGACCCTGCTTTCCAAATGTGGACATCAGTGGTTCAAGTTTACTTTAGAAACATAGAAACGGGTGTAGGCCATTCGGCCCTTCGAGCCAGCACCGCCATTCAATATGATCATGGCTGATCATCCAAAATCAGTACCCCATTCCTGCTTTCCCCCCCCATATCCCTTGATTCCGTTAGCCCTAAGAGCTAAATCTAACTCCCTCTTTAGTTTAGAGATACGGCGCAGAAACAGGCCCTTCGGCCCATCGAGTTCCACACCGACCAGCGATCCCCACACATTAACAGTATCCTACACTAAAGCCAAGATTTAAAAAAAACATTTATACCAAGCCAATTAACCTACAAACCTGTACATCTTTGGAATGTGGGAGGGAACTGAAGTTCTCGGAGAAAACCCAATCAGGTCACGGGGAGAACGTACAAACTCCATGCAGACCCGTAGTCAGGATCGAACCCAGGACTCTGGCACTATAAGGCAGTACCTCTACCGCCGAGCCAGTTGTGGTGTTCTCATCCTGCATTGTTGTTCCCTTTACCATCCAGAAGCATGGTCCTTGGCACTAGTGGGAGGACAAAGCCCCATGGAAGACAAACATCTCCACTCGGGAGTAGTCAGAAATCCTCCCCTGTTAAGAATAGAGCTGACGATGGCTGAATCCCATGAGGATATTAGCAGGGCTGTCATCTGGTTACATTTCAGGCCATCCTTCCCGTCTCCAGGGTGTAAAACTAACACCTATGTTCTATTACAGAAGTTGTCCAGAGGTGGAAATGACTTTTATCCCACACCAGATATACTTGTAAACACTGCTCACTCTCTCCAGACAAAAAGGCACAAAGTGCTGGAGTAACTTAGTGTGTCGGGAAGCATCTCTGGAGAACATGGATAGATGACGTTTTGGGTTGTGGTCCTTCCGCAGACTGAGACTTGAATCTGAAGAAGGGTCCCAACCCTATCCATTTTCTCCAGAGATGCTTCCTGACGTGCCGAGTTACTCCAGTACTTTGTGTCTTTATTTTCATCTGCAGTTCCTTCTTTCTAACTCCCTCTGGAACCCTGTTTTGACTAATAAGTAATGCATCTGTTCTGGGATAAGGTCGTCAATCTGAAACGTTAACACTCCTGTGTCTCCACAGATGCTGCCTGACCCATTGAGTATTCTCAACATCAACATGTTTATATTTCTGATTTACAGCATCCTGTGTTTTTTTTTTACTTCTGAGATACCAGAAGTGTTGGCTTTGACATATTGCTGGGGATTTGAAACAGCCCAGGACTCTTTTCAAACAGTTGGCATCGCAGCTGAGTGAACCTTGTTGCTTGAGGAACAGGGAATAAATATTCCAGGACAATCTGGCAGATTGGTCCAAGAGAATTGCTCATCGTTTGAACAAAAGCTGAATTAAATCAAGAGCTATTGTTACAGGTTGTGAACTCTCTCTCTCTGTTGCCTTTCCTAAGCTGGTGCACAGATGCACAGACAATAATTTAGGTTGTGAGCAACTATTTACTTGCAGCGGAGTGGACAATGGGATTTCAACTTTTTACTGTCAACGCCAACTTTGAGGGAATGCGGAATTGTGTGTATAAATACGTGAACACACGTAGTATTTTCTAGATGTTATTATTAGCACTGAAAGGGACTCGAGGACCAGATGGTGGTGCATTTAGGGACATGAAGCATTGAGTAACCATTCGCTGCTTGAGATTCTCTGGAGAAACTGCGTTTGGAGAACAAATTAACAGCATTAGTAGACTGGTAACTGCCAGCCAGCTCTGTACAGGTATTCTGGGGACCATGAACATGCTGGGAACTCAAGGACCAGAGGGAAGCGTGGGATTCACGGGGAGATACTGGCGGGGGGAACCCAGGCTTAATAACCGAAGGCAAGAGATGAACTAATGTATGCCAAGCTGCCTTCTGGAGTTGCACGAACAAACTTGTGACAAGTCACCATAACATAACAGCCTCGAGCAAATACACACACAAAATGCTGGAGTAACTCAGCGAGTCAGGCAGCATCTGTGGAGAACATGGATAGGTGACGTTTCACAGTGCTGGAGTAACTCAGCGGGTCAGGCAGCATCTGTGGAGAACATGGATAGGTGATGTTTCACAGAGTGCTGGAGTAACTCAGCGGGTCAGGCAGCATCTGTGGAGAACATGGATAGGTGACGTTTCACAGAGTGCTGGAGTAACTCAGCGGGTCAGGCAGCATCTGTGGAGAACATGGATAGGTGACGTTTCACAGAGTGCTGGAGTAACTCAGCGAGTCAGGCAGCATCTCTGGAGAACGTGGATAGGTGACGTTTTGGGTCGACCCATCTTCAGACAAATCCCCATTCAGGGAGTTTGAGGGTTTAATAGCATTGCTGAAACTGGTTGGACTTGGTCAAGCAGGGTTCATCAAGGTGACCTACTGTGTCCAACCGTGCGGCCCTACCCATCTCCCTTGACCAGCTGCCACCCATTGTGGTGGACACAAGACCAGTTGGACAGCTAAGGGCCTCTTCCTCAGTCAATTCATTTCGTTCAAAAAAATTGAAATGAGGACACCATTTTAAAATGTCACGATGATTCCACGCAGCTATATGCTGGAGATTAATCTACAATTCCAGAATAGACACACAATGCTGGAGTAACTCAGCAGGACAGGCAGTATCTCTGGAGAGAAGGAATGGGTGACGTTTTGGGTCGAGAACCTTCTTCAGACAAATTTCAGGCCAATAAACAGGTGTTGAGATTGCTTGGTACTGACAGGGTGTAACTCCATGGGCTAAGGCACAAGGTTTGAGGATTCAAAGCCCACTCCAGAGACTGGAGCACAAAATCTAGGCTGATGCTTCAGAACCATACTGAGTGCTGCTCCAAAGGACACAATGTACTGCAGTAACTCAGCAGCTCAGGCAGCAGCTCTGGAGAAAATGGATAGGTGGTGTTTCTGGTCTCGCCCTGAAACGTCACCTGTCCATGTTCTCGAGAGATGCCTCTTGACCAGCGGTGGAGTTGCTGCCTTAAAGCTCCAGAGACCCGGGTTCGATCCCGACTACGGGCGCTGTCTGTAATGAGTTTGTACGCTCTCCCCGTGACCTGCGTGGATTTTCTCTGAGATCTTCGGTTTCCTCCCACACTCCAAAGACGTGCAGGTTTGTGAGTTTAATTGCCTTGGTATAAATGTAAATTGTTCCTAGTGTGTGTAGGATAGTGTTAATGGGCGGGGATCGCTGGTCGGTGCGGACTCGGTGGGCCGAAGGGCCTGTTTCCGCGCTGTATCTCTATACTAAAGTAAAGATGGGTAACACCAGCACTTTGTCCCTTTGTGTACTTAGCAACATCTGCAGTTCTTTGTCTCTACATTCTGAGTGCTGCTCTGATAGTTTTGATTGCGATGTTGAACTGGGGCACTACCTGATGGTGATGACGTATTTCCCCCAAGATATCCAGAACAGGGGACACAGATGTAAACACATTTGTGTCTGTCAGAGCTTTCTGTGTGCAAATTGCCCTGTTGTGTTTATTATTATTAACGTTTAGTGTTTTCTGAGTCATTCGTAACTGTCACTGTATGTCATGTTGTTACTTGTGGGCGGAGCACCAAGGCAAATTCCTTGTATGTGAATACTTGGCCAATAAACTTACTTACTTACTGAAATTCCAACATTTTGCCAAAGTGACTGAATTTTGAAAGTACTTAACTTTTGGGATGAGTTGAGGATGTTCAAGGAGCTAAGGTTTTTGTTTTTTAGATCTCGTGAGGTTGTCCAAATTCATTGAGCCACAGTCTTGTAACTCACTCCCACCTGTTGCTAATATGATGCCCAATAGGACCCAGAGCATAAAGTGAGATGCAGATTGGAGCAGATGAAAACACTCTTGAGCAGTTGGGTAGCGATGAAGCTACGTTCCCACTTAATTCCACGCCTTTTAAGAGGCAGCAAAGATCCACTGTGATTCCAATTCATCCCTCATTGAACCCCAGTAGTCAGAATATCACATCATGGCTGCATCTCGTGGCTGCACCGAGCATAAAAATACCACATTGGTTTTTTTTGTAAAGGTTTCTTTGTCTTTTTTTCCTCAAAAAAAAAAGCATGTGACCACTTTAAACAAAAAAAATGTCCTTTAAAAAAAAAAGTTTTAAAACGGCAAATAAATAAATGGAAAAATTCAATCTTGCATCCGGTCGAGTCAATGCACACGGAACTAAACAAAGAACCAAAATCATAGATAAACAACGATTACAGGTGTTGAAAGGAAGATTGCAAAAAGCAAGAGAGAGAAGGCAGCAAGTGAGGTAGCCCAGGAAACCTGGTTGCTATGGGAAACATGAAAAGGCACTAGATAAAAATCAGGCAAGTGGCATTTGTGGATACATTGAGCCACCCATGGGCAAGAAATATCCCTAAGGAGGTAAAACAACATATCCCGAACGGCTTTTACACTTACTGATCTCCCCGTGTTAGGAATGTGAATTCAGGCTAATGACAGCTAGTTACAGGTAGAGATAGACTCAGAATTAATTTGTGGCTACACATGAGCCCTTGTTAGGGCCAGTACACCAGAGAAAGGGGGGTAAGGGATTAAACAATTATATAGGCACAAAAACAAAGTGTTGGGATTGGAACTGTGTATGTTATAGCTTTACCTTTTTGTTCCACTTCTATTTAAGCATCGGAAGAGAGAGAGTGAAAAGTGCAAGAAAAAAGAGAAAATAGATTAACATATTTTCGAGCACTGCAACCAGTGGAATAATTTTTCTGTTTTTTTTAATGCTGACGATTGAACAAACCTGTCACGGAATAATGAAATTGTTTTTTTGTTCTCGTTGAATATCCATCAACTCCCAGAACTCAACAGCAATCTTGTGCAGAACTAATATTAGTAGCCAGCAGATTGTTACACAGTTTAAAGTGAGAGAAAGGGGTTAGTCGGAGAGAGCCGGAATCTCCACAGACTTGACAAGTCACATTTCACAATTCCTTGGAAAAATGATGACACGGTTGGTTAAATGAGAACAGGTGGAAAATAACAGGGTCGCCTGGAAAAGAGGACTGAGCCATTACCTACTTTGACTGAATGAAACAAGATCCATTAATCAAGATTACATTTGTGCCCATGTACCCACACAGAGCGCTGCATCTCACTTTACACTCTGCATTAACTCCAGTTCATCCTATCAGACTTCGGAGCAAACCGTTATCTCCCATCGTATGATCAATTGGTAACGTTAAAATGGGGGCTGCTCTAACCATTGCTAACCAGTTAAGGAGCTGATTTGTTTGATATGATGGTAGAACATGTTTGGACAGCACACATGTAGGCATGGTGTTTGTTGGTTGATGTCAGACTCATTACCCTTTTTAAAAATCCATGATGCCACCCTCTAGTGACATCTGGGGTTGCTCATTCGTCACTTTCACACCAACTGCTTGGTGTTTCATTGCTTCTCCAGACTGATAAAACCCATGCATTATCCATGGTCTTATGCCTGTGCCTTCATAACCATTTCACGTTTGATCTAAGAGATTAAGTTGTTGTTTGACTTTTGGCAACAGATTCCGTTTCCGAATTCCAAATTCCAAAACAGGTTCAGTTTCCATTATCATGTATCTGCACACAATAAATGGCTCGATTGTAATCATGTATTGTCTTTCCGCTGACTGGTTAGCACGCAACAAAAGCTTTTCACTGTACCTCGATACACGTGACATTAAACTCAACTAACTAACAAAACAGCTAACCTTTCAGTATCTGCAGATAGACACAAAAATCTGGAGTGACTCATCAGGTCAGACAACATGTTGTTTAAGAAGGAACTGCAGATGCTGGAAATTCGAAGGTAGACAAAAGTGCTGGAGAAACTCAGCGGGTGCGGCAGCATCTATGGAGCGAAGGAAATAGGCAACGTTTCAGGCCGAAACCCTTCTTTGGTTTGAAATGGATCGAAACCCTTCTTCGGGCTGAAGAAGGGTTTTGGCCCGAAACATTGCCCTATTTAATTCGCTCCAGAGATGCTGCCTCACCCGCTGAGTTTCACCTTTTGTCTAGGTCAGACAACATCTCTGGAGAAAAGGAATAGATGATGTTTTGGGTTGAGACCCTTTTGAATAAGGGTCTCGACCTGAAATGCCACCTATTCCTTTTTCCGGAGATGCTGTCTGACCCTCTGAGTTACTCCAGCATTTTGTGTCTTATCTTCAGTTCCACGGGTACTTCAACTCAGTAAGGTTCACACTACCATAGCATTGTATGGCATCTGCATAGACTGTCATCAGACCAACATGATCAGCGTGATGCACAGTGATTCCAACACATTCGTGAGTGAGCATTAGCTAATGAAATGGATAGTAAAACAGTCTGGATATAGGACAGTGTAACATCTAAAGCAAAGTGTTTGAGAAAGAACTGCAGATGCTGGAAAAATCGAAGGAAGACAAAAATGCTGGAGAAACGCAGCGGGTGAGGCAGCATCTATGGAGTGAAGGAATAGGTGACGTTTCGGGTCGAGACCTTTCTTCAGACGAAGAAGGGTCTCGCCCCGAAACGTCACATATTCCTGTGCAACATTTAATAGGAAATGAGTGTGCATTGGGGAAGAGGAGGAGAATCAAATGGGCAAAGCAAATATGTCTAATATGCTTTATGCCAAGGTCATGCAATGTGAGGATTGTAGTGGTAATGTGAAGTGGCCGAATGGGTGGAGATGAATGGGCAATGCAAGATGCCTCATGGGCAAAGTCTGAAGAGCAATGGATGGAGTCCACGACCAGATACCAGTGGGAGGACAGCGGGCAATGGGACAGAACTCTAATGGGAACTCATTTGGAGTATTGTGTACTCAGTTTTGGGCCCCATATCTGAGGAAGGATGTGCTTGCTTTGGAGAGGCTCCAGAGGAAGTCTATGAGAATAATCCCGGGAATGATGAGCAATGAGTCTTATGGATAATGGAGGAAGTCCAATGTTGGCAGGGAGTGTAATGAGTGGAGCATGAAGACCTGACTAGTGGCTGGAAACTAATGGTAAATCAGAAGATTGCCGATAGGAACATGAGTTTCAAGCTCAATAGTCAATGAATGGGTGGATAGACACTGATGGAGAATAGGAGCATTTACTAGGAGGCTCATGAATTAATAGTCCATGGGATAAAATATGGACAATGGGAGAAGATGAAAGACAATGGAAGTGATATGGGCAATAATCACTACTAGAGATCAACCAATGGCAAATGGTTAAAGCATTAAATGGGAAGACTGGGTATCAGGCAATGGACCAAGACTTCCATACAGTAGAGAGAGTATTTGGGATGGAAATGAATGATGGGAGGCTGAGTTGCTGGATCTGACAATCGAACGGATGAGAAAGCTGTTGGTGCAGCAGATGAGAGAAGTTGAGTTACAAGTGAAGGGCGGAACTGGATAATGTGAGGAGGTGTGGGATCTAGAGTAAAGATAATATGAACATTTCATACAGAGGAGTGTGGGGAGATGAGCAGAAAGTGAAGTGTACACCAGGAGAGGAGATGGAAGATGTCCAAATTAAGGAGAGAAGAGTTTTATTGGCAAGGGAATGATGGAATTATGAATGCATCACTTAATACAGTGTCTGAACAGGAGAAAGGGTGATGAGCAATCCGGGTGGGGATTGGAACTCTAGTCAGGTCGCTAACTGGTTGCGTGGTTATACTGAGGGATCTCGAGGAGAAACATGTACCCTTGTCTTGGGCGTTTGTACTTCTGCAGGGAGCAGTAAACCTCCAGAAGTTTAAGGTCCAGGCATATAAACATAGACAAGAGTGTAACACAATTCACATTGGTCTAGATCATTCTGCTTTCCACTAATGTGACAAATAGACCATTGCGGTAAATTGTGTGTCGACTGATGGATTGTGCTATCCTTCAATAGTGACTCGTGAATATTGCATATAATAATGTGCCGTACTTTAAAACAGATTCTATTGTACAAAGAACAGACAATAAAAACAGCAATACATATGGGCATATGATAATGCATAATTCTGCAATCAACATTGCACTGTTGACATCTAAATCATTGTGCAACACAGATATATAACCTATAGTTAATCGTTGGGTTCCTAATAAACAGATACCTTTGAAGCTTTTATTATATCGGTCACAATCCCAAATGTATTTTTTTCTTGTGAAATGCAGAAAACCATTCACACGCCATAAAGAAAGGAAAATGATGCAACGATCACGCAGAGAGAGGGAGAGAGAGAAAGAGAGAAAGGGAGAGGGAGAGAGGGAGGGAGAGGGAGGGAGGGAGAGAGAAAGAGAGAAAGAAAGAGAGAAAGAGGGAGAGAGGGGGAGAGAGGGAGAGAGAAAGAGAGAAAGGGAGGGAGAGAGAGAGGGAGAGAGGGAGAGAGAGAGAGAGAGAGAGAGGGAGAGAGGGGGAGAGAGGGAGGGAGAGAGAAAGAGAGAGAGAGAGAGAGGGAGGGAGAGAGGGGGAGAGAGGGAGGGAGAGAGAGAGAAAGAGAGAGAGAAAGAGAGAAAGAGGGAGAGAGGGGGAGAGAGGGAGAGAGAAAGAGAGAAAGGGAGAGAGGGAGGGAGGGAGGGAGAGAGGGAGAGAGAGAGAGAGAGAGAGAGAGAGAGAGAGAGAGAGCGAGGACTGATACTGAGAAATGGAACATTGCTCTGTGTAACAATGTGAAGGAATAATAAGGTTTGGTTATAGTAGATGAGAAATTTCTCAAGCCGGCTTTTGTCTCATTCTCAGCCAAAAGGCACCTCTTCAGACACTTGTCAATATATCTTAACCCCTACGCATTTAATACCGTTCCCACGGTATTAAACAGGTTTCTGCATTGACGTAGCGTTCTGCCAAGTGAGACCCAACAAAAAATACTAACTGCAATGTATCAGAATGTGGCTGTCCACCAAAGACCAGTGAGGATTTTGCTGAAGGGTCTCGACCCAAAACGTCACCCATTCCTTCTATACAGAGATGCTGCCTGTCCACGCTGAGTTACTCCAGCATTTTGTGTCTGTTGAGGATTTTAACTATCCAGGATCCAGCAAACCAGTTTGAGAAACCCTGCTCAGACTGCCTAAAATCAAGGCAATGAGAACTGGATAAATACTTTGTAGCAGACAAAGACTGTCATACTCAATATCCTAAGATGCTGCTGCACCCGCTGAGTTTCTCCAGCCTTTTGTGTACCCTCAATATCCTAAGGATTGGACTAGATTATCCAAACTAGTGCATTTGGACAGCTGAAAAAGTCACAGAGTGCTGGAGTAACAGTGGCTGAGTTAGCATCTGTGGAGAACATGGATAGGTGACGTTTCACAGAGTGCTGGAGTAACTCAGCGGGTCAGGCAGCATCTGTGGAGAACATGGATAGGTGACGTTTCACAGAGTGCTGGAGTAACTCAGCGGGTCAGGCAGCATCTGTGGAGAACATGGATAGGTGACGTTTCACAGAGTGCTGGAGTAACTCAGCGGGTCAGGCAGCATCTGTGGAGAACATGGATAGGTGACGTTTCACAGAGTGCTGGAGTAACTCAGCGGGTCAGGCAGCATCTGTGGAGAACATGGATAGGTGGCGTTTCACAGAGTGCTGGAGTAACTCAGTGGGTCAGGCAACATCTGTGGAGAACATGGATAGGTGACGTTTCACAGAGTGCTGGAGTAACTCAGCAGGTCAGGCAGCATCTGTGGAGAACATGGATAGGTGACGTTTCACAGAGTGCTGGAGTAACTCAGCAGGTCAGGCAGCATCTGTGGAGAACGTGGATAGGTGACGTTTCACAGAGTGCTGGAGTAACTCAGCGGGTCAGGCAGCATCTGTGGAGAACATGGATAGGTGACGTTTCACAGAGTGCTGGAGTAACTCAGTGGGTCAGGCAACATCTGTGGAGAACATGGATAGGTGACGTTTCACAGAGTGCTGGAGTAACTCAGCGGGTCAGGCAACATCTGTGGAGAACATGGATAAATGAGTCGGGTCTTATAATTCAATCTTCAGAAGAAGACTGAAGAAAGGTCCCAATCCAAAACGTCACCTATCCATGTTCTCCAGGGATGCCTAACCTGCTTAGTTACTCCAGCACTTTGTCTTTTTAAACAAGCATCTGCAGTTCTTTATATCCACGGTGGACAGCTGGACTGACTACACTGGAGAATGGAGAAGGCCCAAACACCATACATTGGTGAGCAATGTGAGGCAATGGAGGACTAGACTGAAACTGTGCAAACTGGCGATGCTGAAGAATGAGACCGAGAGTCTACAACTTTGGGCTAATGACGAGCTGAACAATAAACGTGGAGAAAACCTGAATGAGTATGCTGGGATAGTGAGCTGAGACTGTTCGATTGTAAGATAATTGGAAGCTAGACAGCTAATCACAACCAATGATATGAGTGAAGGAACTAAATGGGATATTTCTAAATATATCTATGGCACAAAACTGGATGGGATTGTGCATTCAGTTGATGCAAAGAGGCTTCAAGGTGATTTAGACAGGTGGAATGCATGTGCTAATTCATGGTAGATGCAGTCTAGTATGGCTAAATGTTAAGATAACCCAAGACAGAATATTATTTCACTGGTGCTGGATGGGGAAATATTGAAGTGCAGCATGAACGACCTGTACATTAGTCACTGAAAGCAAACATACAGGTGTAGCTAAGTAGTTAAGAAAGGACTTGATACACGGGCCTTCACTGCTGGAGGTTGTCACAGATGTCCTGCAATTGTACAGGGTCTTGGTGAGACCGCATGTACCATATGGTGCAAAAGTGTTGATTTCCTTACTTAAGAAAAATAGATTTGCTGCAGGACATAATTCCACCAGACTGATTCCTGGGATGGTGGGATGATCTTATGAAAGATTGGGCTGACCAGGTTGGTGTACAAAACCTGCTTACGGTCGAGTTTGGAAGAATGAGGAGAGATGTCACTGAGACACGGGTGGCTTTAAAGATAACAAATGCTTTGATTGTCATCTTCCAAAGTTCTACAGATCTTGGAAATGTTCCTGCAGATGGGAAAGTAGCTAAAGTGACCCCATTATTGAAGATCAGAAGGAGAGGGGGAACTTCTGATCTGTTATCCTGAGATCAATGGTGAGGAAAACGCTGGAATCAATAATGTAATTTGGAACACCTAGAAAAGAAAATTAGATTGAGCAGATCTAACATGGATTTGTGAATGGGAAATCATGTTTGATTAATCTGCTGGACTTCATTGAAGGTGCGACTGGAATAGATAAGGGGGAACCAGTGGAGGTGCTGTCCAATTAAATTCTCCATGGGACGATGGCCAAAAAGATAGGAGCACATGAGGCTGGAGATAATTAGCTGATCTAGGGAGAGGATTGGACATTGAACAGAAATCACAGGGTTAGGAGGACCAGCTGTGGGCAGTGGTGATGAAGCCAGCTGTTCTCAATCCATAGCATAAGGTCATCAGTGATAAGAGTAGAATTATGAAGTAGAAGTGATAGAGTAGATAAGAATGATGCAGGAAAAGTGTTCCCAATGTTGGGCGAGTCCAGAACCAGGGGCCACAGTCTTAAAATAAAGGGGAGGTCATTTTAGACCGAGGTGAAAAAAAATGTTTTCACCCAGAGAGTTGTGAATTTGTGGAATTCCCTGCCACAGAGGGCAGTGGAGGCCAAGTCACTGGATGGATTTAAGAGAGAGTTAGATAGAGCTCTAGGGGCTAGTGGAGTCAAGGGATATGGGGAGAAGGCAGGCACGGGTTATTGATTGGGGACGATCAGCCATGATCACAATGAATGGCGGTGCTGGCTCGAAGGGCTGAACGGACTCCTCCTGCACCTATTTTCTATGTTTCTGTTTCTAATTAGGCCATTCGGCCCATCAAGTCTATTCCGCCATTCAATTATGGCTGATCTATCTCTCCCTCCTAACCCCATTCTGCCTTTTGACACCCGTGCTGATCAAAAATCTGTCTATCCCTGCCTTACAAATATCCACTAACTTGGCCTCCACAGCCTTCTGTGGAAACAAATTCCACAGATTCACCACCCTCTGACTAAAGAGATTTCTCCTCATCTCCTTCCTGAAAGAACGTCCTTTAATTCTGAGGCTGTGACCTCTAGTCCTAGACTCTCCCACTAGTGGAAACATCCTCTCCACATCCACTCTATCCAAGACTTTCACCATTCGGTAAGTTTCAATGAGATCCCCCCCTCATTCTTCTAAACTCCAGCGAGTACAGGCCCAGTGCCGACAAACGCTCATCGTAGGTTAACCCACTCATTCCTGGTGTTGATATGATATTGAGATCGAAGCTGAGCAGATGTTATTGAACAGTGGGTTACACAAAAAGCTGGAGAAACTCAGCGGGTGCAGCAGCATCTAAGGAGCGAAGGAGATAGGCGACGTTTCGGGTCGAGACCCTTCACAGTGAATGGTTGAGCAACTGAAGTATTAACTCATGGTCTTGTAGACTGTCCAAACTGAGAGGCAAGAACTCTGGCCTATGATTGTCCATCCTGAATTCAACAGATTCACGGGGCAGTCACGGTGGCGCAGCGGTAGAGTTGCTGCCTTACAGCGAATGCAGCACCTGAGACCCAGATTCGATCCTGACTACGGGCGCTGTCTGTACGGAGTTTGTACGTTCTCCCTGTGACCTGCATGGGTTTTCTCCGAGATCTTCGGTTTCCTCAAAGACGTGCAGGTTTGTAGGTTAATTGGATTGGTAAATGTAAAAATTGTCTCTAGTGCGTGTTGGATAGTGTTAATGTGCGGGGATCGCTGGTCAGCACGGACCCGGTGGGCCGAAGGGCCTGTTTCAGCGCTGTATCTCTTAACTAAATCTGAAGGCTTGACTTCATGGTAAACCTGGTTCATTTTCCTCTGCTGTTTGCTATCAACAGGACAACTGTTATAAAGCTAGATCGGGAATAAGGCCACCTGTACAGTGTGAAATCTAAATCCTTCAGGCACAGCACACATTCAATCAGTTAATATCCTTCACAGTTACCTACCATGTACTTCCAGGGCAGATATTTCTTGGATTAGATACTGTATGAAGGGAATCTGTGGAATTTGTTGCTACAGACGGCTGTGGAGGCCAAGACACTCGGTATTTTTTAGGTGGAGATCGATTCTTGATGAGGAAAGGTGTCAAAAGTTATGGGGAGAAGGCAGGAGAATTGGGAAAACGAGATCAGCCATGATTGAATGGCGGAGTAGACTTGATGGGCTGAACACTACTTCAACTCCAATGTCTTGGCTCTAGGGGCTACTGGAATCAAGGGATATGGGGAGAAGGCAGGCACAGGTTATTGATAGCGGACGATCAGCCATGATATTATTGAATGGCGGTGCTGGCTCAAAGGGCAGAATGGCCTCCTCCTGCACCTATTTTCTATGTTTCTATGTTTCGATGTCTTACGGTCTTAAGGGAACATTATGATGTTATTACATTTTTGCTACGTTATTCTGTGCGTGGCACATTATCACATATTTACCGTTGTGTGGCCAGTGTGAATGTTTTTCTCTTTGTTTCCACTCCCTCGTTCAGACAGCATCATTGTTACTGGGGTTATATTTTATCCGTAACCGATATATTATTGTGGCACTACCCAGCGGAACTCAATGGTGCTGTCCGGCCTCAGGCTTGATATGACAACTGGCTAGAGATGGTGGGGAGAAAGGCAACAGGGCATACGATACACAGCGGCAGGAATGTGACCCAGCGCCGCACATCGGGCGTGGGGGGGGGGGGGGGGGAGGGGGGGGAGGGGCATATTCCAATTCCCAGCATCATCCCAGTCCATCAGGACAAACACACACAAGTGATATGGAAAGGAAAAAACAGAGGTATTTGCACTTGAATTGAAATAGAAGATCTATACAAATGTGAGACAGGGAGTCTGCATCCTGGTTGTTGCAGTAAAACATTAATTGTTAATATTGATAAAATGCTAGAACATTTCTGCTTTGTTAAATTACACATGCACTTAGTGATATTGCTATTATGAAATCAATTCATAGCAATCAACCACTCAGCAGAGATCCCATTGGATATCCAGGGTGGGGGTGGGGAGAGGGAAATAGAGAGGGGGGGTGGGGGCAAGATCAGAGAAAATGCTTGACAAAGAGGAGACACGAGAGTGGTAAGTAGATGAGAGTGCAAGGAGACAGAATACCAGAGTGTGTGAGTGTGCTTGGATAACATTAAGTGCAACATATATTTTTATTGCATCTTTATCATTGAATACCCAAAGGTGTTTCATAAATGTTTTATTAACAAAGTTTGGCGCAGAGACAGGGGATATCAAGGCAAACTATCTATTAGCTTGGAGCTTGGTTAAAGAGAGAGATTTTAAGGAGCATCATAATTTAGGCATCAGACAGGGAGGGAGTTCCAAAGTTGGATTGTTGCAGTTGTCAATATCTGCTGGTTTGGGACCATGTAGCATGTGGTGATTGGCAGAAGAAAAGTCCTTCATGGTCCTTCTGGGGGATGGCTAAAGTCAATGGGGGGTGAGTACAGGAAAGTGGTACACTTCCCTAATAGGAAGAGACCAGGTGAGCATACTCCATTCAGGTGTAGTTTAGTTTAGTTTAGTTTAGAATTACAGCACGGAAACAGGCCCTTCGGCCCATCGAGTCCGCACCGACCAGCGATCCCTGCACACTAACACCATCCTACACAAACTAGGGACAATTTACAATTATACCAAGCCAATTAACCTACAAACCTGCACTTCTTTGGAGTGTGGGAGAACGTTCTTTAAGGGAGATGAGGAGAAATCTATTTAGCCAGAGGGTGGTGAATCTGTGGAATTCTTTGCCACAGAAGGCTGTGAAGGGCAAGTCAGTGGATATATTTAAGGCAGAGATAGATTCTTGATTAGTGCGGGTATCAGGGGTTATGAGGAGAAGGCAGGAGAATGGGGTAGGGATGGCGAGATAGATCGGCCATGAATGCATGGCGGAGTAGATTTTGATGGGCCGAATGGCCTAATTCTACTACTACTCCTTATGACATTGTCTCTGGAATTGGCGCACTACAATGGTGAGAGCTACATTCTGCACTGCGTATCATTCCCTTCACTCCACCTATTGTACTTGAGTTGGGTTTGGTTGTATTTATGTGTAGCATTGTCAGGTTTGCCTGGACTGCATGCAAAACAAGTCTTTTCACTGTAACTCGGTAGACATGACAACAATAAACCTAAACCTAATTCAATGATAAAGATGCAATAAAAATATATGTTGCACTTAATGTTATTCTGTCTCCTTGCACGGTCATCTAGTCACCACTCCCGTGTCCCCTCTTTGTCAAACGTTCCCTCTGATCTTGCCCCCACCCCCCCCCCCCCTCTCTTTCCCTCTCCCCACCCCACCCTGAATATCTCCTAAAATCAAGAACCAGAGGACATAGGTGGGAAAGATGTAATAGGAATCTGAAGGGCACCTTTTTCACCCAGAGGGTGGTGGGTCTATGGAACAGACTGCCGGATGGTGTAGTTGAAGCAGGTCATAGAACAACATTTAAAAGACATTTGGACAGGTACATGGATGGGAAAGGTTTAGACGGATGTGGGCAGGTGGGACTAGTGTAGCCAAAAATGCTGGAGAAACTCAGCGGATGAGGCAGCATCTATGGGGCAAAGGAAATAGGCAATGTTTCGGGTCGAGACCCTTCTTCAGACGCCAAGATGGGGCATCTTGGTTTAATGGTCAGGCTGAGAAGCAGGACCTGTTTCCACACTTTATGACCACAGGTTAGAAAGAGTATTAATTTTGGAGAACACAACTTATTGAAGGAGGACAGGAAAGTGGAGACAGGGGTGAAGTGAGGCAAAGGATTTTGTTGATTTTTTGGTAAAGAACAAACTCAATAAATAATAAAGCAAAGAGAACATTGCCAGGGAGTAGAGCACCTTTAATGATGTTCAACAACACAATATTGAGAAGAAAGGTCTGATGATCCATAATATTGAGTGAATAGACTGCAGGGAGGGAGCTGGAAGTTTTCTTTTGATAAAGATGAATTTATAAAGAGCCTGAGAGTGGAAGGGGAGAGGTTTAGGACAGACATAAAAAGCTGGAGTAACTCAGCGGGTCAGACAGCATCTCTGGAGAATAGGTATGGATGATGTGTCAGGTAGGGAACCCTTCTTCAATCTCATGTCTCTACAACATTTCCACAACATCAAACTTGCCAATTTCTAATTGAGCCTCAAGCTCATCCGCTTTATTTAAGATTTAAGATGATTTGCAATGGAAAAGATAAAAGTTATCTGGATTCCGACATGACTATGGATCAACGAGCAACTTAAATCAGATTCGGTCACGATTCCAGTTTACTTGCCAGATATGATGGCAAATGGCTGAACCAATTAAAAAAAACAATAATTCTGGAAACACTCAAGACGCAGGCCGCAAAGTTATTTGTCAGAAGGATTTTTGACGTGAAGCATTAACTATTGCCACAGGCGGCTGTGGAGGCCAAGCTAATGGATAATTTTAAGGAGAAGATTGATAGGATCTTGATTAATATGGGTGTCAGGGTTCACGGGGAAAGGGTAGGTGAATCGGATAGGGAGAGAAAATAGGTCAGCCATGATTGAATGGTGGAGTAAACAGACAACAGACAATAGGTGCAGGAGTAGGCCATTCAGCCCTTCGAGCCAGCACCGCCATTCAATGTGATCACGGCTGATCATCCCCAATCAGTACCCCATTCCTGCCTTCTCCCCATATCCCCTGACTCCGCTATCTTTAAGAGCCCTATCTAGCTCTCTCTTGAAATTATCCAGAGAACCTGCCTCCACCGCCCTCTGAGGCAGAGAATTCCACAGACTCACCACTCTCTGTGTGAAAAAGTGTTTCCTCGTCTCCGTTCTAAATGTCCTACCCCTTATTCTTAAACTGTGTGTGGCCCCTGGTTCTGGACTCCCCCAACATCGGGAACATGTTTCCTGCCTCTAGTGTGTCCAAACCCTTAACAATCTTATATATTTCAATAAGATCCCCTCTCATCCTTCTAAACTCCAGAGTGTACAAGTCCAGCCGCTCCATTCTCTCAGCATATGACAGTCCCGCCATCCTGGGAATCAACCTTGTAAACCTACGCTGCACTCCCTCAATAGCAAGAATGTCCTTCCTCAAATTAGGGGAGCAAAACTTGAAGGGCCGAACGGCCAAATTCAGCTCCTACATATTTTGAACTTATTTCGCTTTCCACACATGCAGGATATTTCGAGAAAGGGTGCGTTTGTTACCTGCAGAAATTCTTTAGTGATTAAACAACGAAAGGTTATACAATTGTGAATTAGGAGAGTTGAGAGAGTAGAGATTTGGAAAGATGAGATGCAAAAAACGATAAGGAGAAGAGAGCGTGATGGAGACTGAGTAATTGGAAGAGGGGAAGGTGGGACAAAGGGTGTGGACAAAGGAACAGAGAGGAAAGATACATCTGATACAAGGACATTGTGAACCAAACACAGATGGATATCTGAAGGGAATAAGCACATTATAGTAATCACATATCTTTTGTGTTCCTTTCAAATTCTTTGTAAATGTTCTGGATGGTCTGGAAGTAAAAGTAATTAGTTACGACCACAACAAGAATCCGAGTATTCACTCCAACATGACTGGCAACAGTGATAACGGAGAGGCCATTGTTGCAATAATTGAAACTTGGACGTTCCTGTCAGATGGACGCTGGTCAGATTGATCTCTACATTTATTGTAATCTTCCGGCTTTAGTTTGAAAGATCGGCAAGGATAGGGTTGGCTGAGAGTGGGGAGGGAGAGACATTTCCTTTTCATTTGTGAGCAAATGAACTCTGAAAGATGCCAAAGAGGGAGCAGTTTTCCCTTGACCTGCAGAACGTACGTTGGCTCTGAACCTGGTCTCTCCTGTCCTGCCTAAAGATGGAATGAACGCAGGGCCGGGCTTGAGAATGTCTGTGCCCAAATCTCATCAATGACCAGTTCAGCTTCAACCTGATGAGAAGCTCGATAACATTAAACAAATCCCTTGGAGCTACCAAATTCCACCCACTGCTCATGGTTCCAGCTCACTCACTGACAAATCCACAGGTTAAGAAAACCATGAGATCACGTGGCTTTGTAGATGATTGTAAATGCAGAGGTTTTCATGGACAACAGACAATAGGTGCAGGAGTAGAGGCCATTCGGCCCTTTGAGCCAGCACCGCCATTCAATGTGATCATGGCTGATCATCCCCAATCAGTGCCCCGTGCCTGCCTTCTCCCATATCCCCTGACTCTGCTATTTTTAAGAGCCCTAAACAGATAGCCATTGAGAGCCTCTTGTGTTGGTATAACCTTTTTCTCTTTTACGATTACGACTGTAATCATGTATTGTCTGTCTGCTAACCGGACAGCGGGCATCAAACACTGTTTACTGTGCCTCGGTACACATGACAATAAACTCAACCGAACACTTTGCCCGCTTGTGTTCCATTTAATCTCGTGCTGTGATGTCCTCGCCTAATGTTTTACCCGCCAATAAATTGCCTTGATTTTTGGAAATTTATATTTTCCTTGTGTTATTCTGAGGGGGGGAAGTGATTATGTCTGATTTGTGTTTATTGTTAAATGCTTCCCGATGTTGGGGAAGTCCAGAACAAGCGGTCACAGTTTAAGGATAAGGGGGAAGTCTTTTAGGACCGAGATGAGAAAAACATTTTTCACACAGAGTCTGGTGAATCTGTGGAATTCTCTGCCACAGAAGGTAGTTGAGGCCAGTTCATTGGCTATATTTAAGAGGGAGTTAGATGTGGCCCTTGTGACTAAAGGGATCAGGGGGTATGGAGAGAAGGCAGGTACAGGATACTGAGTTGGATGATCAGCCATGATCATATTGAATGGCAGTGCAGGCTTGAAGGGCCGAATGGCCTACTCCTGCACCTATTGTCTATGTTTCTATGCTATCCAACAAGATCAGACACAACACAGCAGTTGTACTTCCTTTGTTAGTCTGTGGGAATGTCCTGCTAGATCAGGAAACAAACAGGGTTAGTTTCTTCTCCACCAACCCCTACAATGGTCCCGTGCAAGACAGAGTGAGAGTATAGAAAGAGACCGCAGTCTGGAGCGAGAAAACGAGTGAAGGAAGCGAATGGGAAAACTCTGACCATCTTGCCCTCGAAGAGGATAAAGGAGAGGGTGAGGAGGAGAGCAGAGGAGAAGGGGAAGGATGAAGGGAAGGAGGCAGAAGACAGCAAAAGAGAGATAGACAAATAACTCATATTCAAGAGTGTGGCTGTGGTTGGAGGGCGGCAACAAAGAGAAGAATGAAAGATGGAACAGATATTCATGCATCTCTGAAAATATTCATCATGTGAAGATTTAAAATTAGGAAGGAGAGTGATGAGAAAATCCAGGCTGGTCCCAGCTCTGTTTGCACAGCTCCACATCTGCAAAAGCAAAAAGTGATTATACAGCTCCTCTGCGGAGAAAGGTCACATTAATTCCTCCCAGACAGTGATGTGGAAACAGTTAGTTAGGGGGGATACAAGACGGAGCTGAAACAACGTGATAGAATCTGTCATTAATTCAGTAACAGTCCCTCTGCGGCATCGAAGACAAATGGTTAGAACTTGGCACTCTCACACAACAGGCAGAGTCAGCTTTCGTAACACCAAACACCTTAGGTCTGAAGAAGGGTCTCGACCCGAAGAGTCACCCGTTCCTTCCCTCCAGAGATGCTGCCTGTCCCGCTGAGTTACTCCAGGTTTTTGTGTCCTATTTTCACAATCCCATCCTGCCGCTTAGATGAGAATGCGCAGCAGAATGGTGAATGTGGTCCATAAATCACAGCTACTAAGCAGGACAGAGAGAGTGGCCATGACTGTCATTCATCTTTTCTGGCAGGTAATACGCTGGGATTTTCATGTTGAAATACATTTGGTTCCACAAAGCCTACGTGCCCTCAATAACTCCTTCACCTTCCCAGTCTTCCTTCTGTCTCACATCCAGAAACAGGGGTCACACAGTTTTTTAGAATAAGGGGTCGGCCATTTAGGACTGAGATGAGGAAAAACCTTTTCACCCAGAGAGTTGTGGATCTGTGGAATTCTCTGCCACAGAAGGCAGTGGAGGCCAATTCACTGGATGTTTTCAAGAGAGAGTTAGATTTACCTCTTAGGGCTAACGGAATCAAGGGATTTGGGGAGAAAGCAGGAACGGGGTACTGATTCTGGATGATCAGCCATGGTCATATGGAATGGTGGCGCCAAATGGCCTACTCCTGCACCTATTGTCTATTGTCTATGTATCTATTCTGATTGTATCCATCACTCTGCATCATTGGGTTAGGACCTCTAGCAGAACAACTACCTCTCCCTATCCTGTTCCATCTAGTCTTTGTTAACCAGGCCCAGCTCATGGTAGGCACACCTTGGCCAGGTACATCTTGGCCAGGTAGATCTTGGCCAGGTACATCTTGGCCAGGTACATCTTGGCCAGGTACATCTTGGCCAGGTACATCTTGGCCAGGTACATCTTGGCCAGGTACATCTTGGCCAGGTACACCTTGGCCAGGTAGATCTTGGTCAGGTACATCTTGGCCAGGTAGATCTTGGCCAAGTGAGTCCCACCACCTACAGAGTGTGGTCACGCATGCTGTGCCCATCTGGTTTGTATCTCCTGTTGCTCTGTAACATTGTGTTGAGTTTCCATGTGTGTGTTGGTGAATTTCACCTCTACCTGTCTCCCGAGGCCCATTTGAGTCATACAGCATTGAAGCCGGCACTTCTGCACACTGAGCCTGGTCACCCTGACCATCGAGCAGCCGTTGCCACTAATCCTAACCCAACCTGTTGTATTCTCCAGGCATCTGCATCAACTTCCAAAGTCCACCGCCCACCTACAACCATTTACAGTGGCCAAATAACCTACAAATCCGCACGTGTTTGGGGGAAACCGGAGCACCCGGAGGAAACCCACACAGTCAGAGGGAGAATGTGCAAACTCCACACAGACAGCTCGTGAGGTCAGGATTGAACCCGGGTTGCGGGAGCTGTGAGGCAGCTGCTCTACCCGCTGTGCCAGTGTGCCGCCCAGACCCTTTTTCTTGTCTCAATGCTTCCTTATGTCTCCAGTAACAAATTGTGATCTGTGAAAACTTGCATAAAGCAGCTGAAATGGTTTTGGTGCCTCATTGCTGTTTAAAGAACATCCATAAATAATATTAGCAATATCACATCCCTCTATTCGCCGTCGTGACAGGGAGAAATGAGAGAGTAGATCACACGTAAATGGTGATCATCATCCTCTCTTCAGGAGCCCTGGGGAGATGTCGAGGAAGCTTGTCTGATGCCAAGCCAGTCAAGTTGAAATTTCTTTTTGTTAGGAAATCGGCCATCCCTCATTCATCTGCCTCTGCTGTGGCTTATTCAGTCTGAACCCAACATGCCTTATCCATTTGTGCAGGGAGGAACTGCAGATGCTGGTTTACACCGAAGACAGGCACAAAATGCTGGAGTAACTCAGCGGGACAGGCAGCATCTCTGGGTGACGTTTCGGGTTGAGACCCGAAATGTCAGCAATTCCTCCCCTCCAGAGATGATGCCTCACCCGCTGAGTTACCGCAGCATTTTGTGTCTATCTTCAACTCACTGGTGTTTTTTTTAACAGACTGTACGTTAGACCTCTCAGCTGTGTGACAGACACTTCATATAATGGCCAGTTTTAGCAACAATTGCTGTGTAATTCATTTTTTTTTTCAACCAGAACTGTGTGGTGTCAAAGGATGCAAAGCGGTCCCCGCCCCCATTTATATTAAAAAGAAGAACCATTTCCAAAAGAAAGAACGTTATTCAGAGTATTCCCTTTATCCTGTATCTGTACACTGTGAATGACTTGATTGTAATCATGTATTGTCTTTCTGCTGGTAGACAAAAATGCTGGAGAAACTCAGCGGGTGAGGCAGCATCTATGGAGCGAAGGAATAGGCGACGTTTCGGGTCGAGACCCTTCTTCAGACTCTCAGGGGAGTGGGCGGGACAGAGATAGAATGTAGTACGTAAATCTGCAGTTGCTTCCAACCCAGTGAGTTGAAGAAGGCAGGCAGGTGGATGGAAGGTTATACTCCCAGATGCTGCCTTACTGCACTGACCTCTTTCCGCTGATTGGTTAGCACGCAACAAAAGCTTTTCACGTGACAGGAAAGTAAACTAAATTAAACCTGCATATATGTAGTGCATTTAGACACTGCAAGTTGAGATGCAGCGTGGAAACAGGCCCTTTGGCCCGCCCGGTCTATGCCGACCAGCGATCACCGCACACTAACACCAGCCTGCGGGCAATTTACAATATTTTACCAAAGCCAATTAACCTGCAAACCTGTGTGGGAGGAAACCAGAGCACCCGGAGAAAACCCACGGGAGAACAAAGAAGGGACGAGATTGAACATTATTTCGCCTTCCATCACAGTGAGGAATGTGGAGGGGGCACTGTGGTGGATGTTTACGTTAAAATGTATTTCGTGTGCTCTGTTACTTTTTATTTGTACGACTGTACGGCAAATGAAATTCCTCGTGTGTTGCAAAACATACTTGGCTAATAATGTATGATTGTGTTGTTGGACGGCTGGAGGCATCCTGCACTGCACTGCACTGGTGGTCACTGCACTGGTGGTCACTGCACTGGTGGTCACTGCACTGGTGGTCACTGCGCTGGTGGTCACTGCACTGGTGGTCACTGCACTGGTGGGCACTGCACTGGTGGGCACTGCACTGGTGGTCACTGCGCTGGTGGTCACTGCACTGGTGGTCACTGCACTGGTGGTCACTGCACTGGTGGGCACTGCACTGGTGGTCACTGCACTGGTGGTCACTGCACTGGTGGTCACTGCACTGGTGGTCACTGCACTGGTGGTCACTGCACTGGTGGACCCTGCACTGGTGGACCCTGCACTGGTGATCACTGCACTGATGGTCACTGAATGGTGGGCAGTACATGGTGGCCACTACACTGGTGGTCACTGCACTGGTGGTCACTGCACTGGTGGTCACTGCGCTGGTGGGCACTGCGCTGGTGGTCACTGCGCTGGTGGTCACTGCGCTGATGGTCACTGCACTGGTGGTCACTGCACAGGTGGTCACTGCACTGGTGGTCACTGCGCTGGTGGTCACTGCACTGGTGGTCATTGCACTGGTGGTCACTGCACTGGTGGTCACTGCACTGGTGGTCACTGTGCTGGTGGTCACTGAACTGGTGGTCATTGCACTGGTGGTCACTGAACTGGTGGGCGGTGCATCGTGGTCACTACACTGGTGGCCACTGCACTGGTGGTCACTGCACTGGTGATCACTGGACTGGTGGTCACTGCACTGGACTGGTGGACCCTGCATGGTGGTCACTGCACTGGTGGTCACTGCACTGGTGGGCTCTATTCACACCAGGGCACACACACCACACTGGTATCCTGGACCTCACTAATGGAGACTTCACATGCCTAGGAATTGCAACATGCTGGTCCTCACTCTCAATCACATGTGGACATGTGGGGTGGACATGTGGGGTGGGCATGTGGGGTGGACATGTGGGGTGGACATGTGGGGTGGACATGTGGGGTGGACATGTGGGGTGAGGCGCGGCTTTGGACAAGAGAGGGTGCAGACCCTCTGACAGACTCCACCATTTGTGCTGGGATGAGAGGGAGAGATAGATCAGCCATGATTGAATGGCGGAGTAGATTTGAAGGGCCGAATGGCCTAATTCTGCTCCTGTCACTTATGAACACCTATCAGACAGTACCTTGGACATTGGGATGTGGAGGTATGGTGGACGTCCTCTCACACTCTACCAGGTAGACCTGTGTGGGGAGGTGTAGGCTGGACCTTGTGATGTTTGCATCCTCACATTGCAGGGCAGGGTCTGGGGTGGATGTGGACCCTTGGTGACCCAGGGCTGTGGGTGTAGGGGGGGAGGGGTCTCTCATTACCAGACCCCTGAAGTCACAGAACCAGAGTCTCTTTACACCGTTAGGTAGCATCATGCACCACGAGGACCTAACGCTCCCCACTCACACCCCCCCCCCACCACAAGACTTCCACGACACAAACAGACCCCAACTCATGGTTCCAACCCCCACCCCACATCCTGCGCTGCTTCCGCTGGGTCCTCTTCTCGCTGAGCTGCAGGCAGAAAAGGGAGAAGAAAGGAGGAAAAGGAAGGAAGGAGTCTTGAAAAGAAGCGGTGAGCAGGGTTAGAAGGATCGAGTTAGCAGCAGACACCAAGCAGGGCCAGTCATTAGTCTCGGGGTGGGGAGGGGGAGTTGTGATCGAGAAGATTCAACACTGCCATGCAAGCATCTGCAAGGGAAGGCAGAAATGGCAGATGCATCCTGCTGAATCCAATCGGACCACTGTCTGTCTGTCTGTCCCCTTCACCAGGGGCCTGGCTGCTCCCCCTCCCCTCCCCTCCCCTCCCCACCCGCACAACCAGGTGCTGGAGGTGAGAGGACAACCCCAACTGAGTGACAACTCGTCAACAAGGGCAGCGGGTGAGATATAAACGCAAAGTGGCCACTTACTGTAGGGAACGCATTCATATTGGATCTCCAGGTACTTGTAGGTCCCGGGGCAAGGGTCGGGGAACACGTCCGATCCTGCCACCACCACACACTGCGTTCGATTGTTGCACCTGGTCCACAAGAGAACACCAATTAGTCATTGGACCTACAAACATGACCATCTATGATCACACAGAGACATAGAGACATAGGAAATAGGGCAGGAGCATTCGGCCCTGTGAACTAACACCAACATTCACTATGATCATGGCCGATCATCCACAATCCCTGCTTTCTCCCCATATCCCGTGATTCCGTTAGCCCTAAGAGCTAACTCTAACTCTCTCTTGAAAACATCCAATGATTTAAGCGGAGTTAAGGAATATGGGGAGAAGGCAGGAACGGGGTACAGATTGTGGATGATCAGCCATGATCACATTGAATGGCGCTGCTGGCTCGAAGGGCCAAATGGCCTACTTCTGCACCTATTGTCTATTGAATTGGCCTCCACTGCCTTCTGTGGCAGAGAATTCCACAGATTCACAACTCTGGCAGGTGATATTCCATAAATAGACCGACCTCTCCGCCTTTCTACAAAGTAGGAGTTGGCAGGGTTATTTATCAAACGCACTTTTGTTTGGCTAAAACGATCTCATCAACACTCCGATGGTTGGCCAGAACATAAATCCCCCTCCACCACTACCAAATCAAGCTCAAGGGTCAAGATTCAAGATTCAAGAGAGTTTATTGTCATGTGTCCCAGATCGAACAATAAAATTCTTGCTCGCTACAGCACAACAGAATATAGACGGCATGGCTACAAAACAGATCAGTGTGTCCATATACCATATAGATATGAATAAATAAACTGATAAAGTGCAAATAAACAGATAGTGGGCTATTAATGTTCAGAGTTTTGACCGAGCCGAGTTTAATAGCCTGATGGCTGTGGGGAAGTAGCTATTCCTGAACCTGGACGTTGCAGTCTTCAGGCTCCTGTACCTTCTACCTGAAGGCAGCAGGGAGATGAGTGTGTGGCCAAGATGGTGTGGGTCCTTGCTGATGCTGCCAGCCTTTTTGAGGCAGCAACTGCGATAAATCCCCTCGATGGAAGGAAGGTCAGAGCCGATGATGGACTGGGCAGTGTTTACTACTTTTTGTAGTCTTTTCCTCTCCAGGGCGCTCAAGTTGCCGAACCAAGCCACGATGCAACCGGTCAGCAAGCTCTCTACTGTGCACCTGTAGACGTTAGAGAGAGTCCTCCTTGACAGACCTCCAGGGAAGATTGGCTGAATTTGCTGAATTCATGGTTGAATCTTAAGGACTGTGGTGTGCCTGGAATATGTGGTACTATTCCACAAGGTTATTTGTCACTTATTTCCCTTTTTATTCATTTTAAATATTTTTGTTGGTTCTGGACTAACATTCACGAGTCAAGAGTGTTGGGTTGTCTTACTATGAAATTCTTACTTGCAGCAGCACAACAGAATATGTAAACATAGTGCACTGTAAACAATATGATAAACGAGAGAATAAGTTCAGTGTGTGTACATACAGTCTACACATACCCATATATACATATATACAGACTGAATTATCAGTCTGAAGAAGGATCTCGACCCGAAACATCACCCATTCCTTCTCTCCAGAGATGCTGCCTGTCCCGCTGAGTTACTCCAGCATTTTGTGTCTATCTTCGATTTAAACCAGCATCTGCAAGTCTGAAGAAGGGTTTCGGCCCGAAACGTTGCCTATTTCCTTCGCTCCATAGATGCTGCTGCACCTGCTGAGTTTCTCCAGCACTTTTGTCTACCTGCAGTTCTTTCCTATACATATATATATATAGACACATACATGTGGATAAATGTGAGGTTATCCACTTTGGTGGCAAAAACAGGAAAGCAGACTATTATCTAAATGGTGGCCGATTAGGAAAAGGGGAGATGCAGCACGACCTGGGTGTCATGGTACACCAGTCATTGAAAGTAGGCATGCAGGTGCAGCAGGCAGTGAAGAAAGCGAATGGTATGTTAGCTTTCATAGCAAAAGGATTTGAGTATAGGAGCAGGGAGGTTCTACTTCAGTTGTATAGGATCATGGTGAGACCACACCTGGAGTATTGCGTACAGTTCTGGTCTCCAAATCTGAGGAAGGACATTATTGCCGTAGAGGGAGTGCAGAGAAGGTTCACCAGACTGATTCCTGGGATGTCAGGACTGTCTTATGAAGAAAGACTGGATAGACTTGGTTTATACACTCTGGAATTTAGGAGATTGAGAGGGGATCTTATAGAAACTTACAAAATTCTTAAGGGGTTGGACAGGCTAGATGCAGGAAGATTGTTCCCGATGTTGGGGAAGTCCAGGACAAGGGGTCACAGCTTAAGGATAAGGGGGAAATCCTTTAGGACCGAGATGAGAAAAACATTTTTCACACAGAGAGTGGTGAATCTGTGGAATTCTCTGCCACAGAAGGTAGTTGAGGCCAGTTCATTGGCTATATTTAAGAGGGAGTTAGATGTGGCCCTTGTGGCTAAAGGGATCAGGGGGTATGGAGAGAGGGCAGGTACAGGATACTGAGTTGGATGATCAGCCATGATCATATTGAATGGCGGTGCAGGCTCGAAGGGCCGAATGGCCTACTCCTGCACCTATTGTCTATGTTTCTATATGTACACATAAAACCCAAACATAAATGCTTTTTACTATCCACCTCATTGGTGACCCTCGGACTATCTTTGATCAGACTTTGCTGGCTTTACCTTGCATTAAACGTTATTCCCTTATCATGTATCTGTACACTGTAAGCGGGTCGATTGTAATCATGTATTGTCTTTCCGCTGACTGGTTAGCACGCAACAACAGCTTTTCACTGTACCTCGGTACACGTGACATTAAATTAAACTGAACTGAACTGCTCGAGTAACTCAGCGGGTCAGGCCGCATCAGTGGAGAAAATGGATAGGTGACGTTTTGGATCGGGACCCTTCTTCAGACTGAACGTATCCACGTTCTCCAGAGATGCTTCCCGACCCGCTGAGTTACTGCAGCATTTTGTGTCTATCTTTGGTATAAACCAGCATCTGCAGTTCTTAGTTTCTACGCCGCGATTATCTATGATGACTGACAAACCTCTTCAACACACCTCTGGCAAGCACTGTATGGGTAACTCAGTAAATATCTCTCCCTCTACATCAGCAAATCAGTCTCAGAGAAGATGCAGTGTAAGATAGACACAGAGTGCTGGAGTAACTCAGCGGGTCAGGCAGCATCTGTGGAGAACATGGATAGGTGACGTTTCATAGAGTGCTGGAGTAACTCAGTGGGTCAGGCAGCATCTGTGGAGAACATGGATAGGTGACGTTTCAGGTCTTCAGACTGAACCTATCCATGTTCTCCAGGGATGCTGCCTGACCCACTGAATTATTCCAGCACTTTATGTCCCATTGTGCAAGCACCAGCATCTGTAGTTATTTGAGAGAGAAAGACAGACAAAGAGGCAGGTGGACAGTCTGGACAGAGAGGCACGGACTGAGATAAGAAGGGGGAGAGAGAGAGTGTCACACAGAGAGACAGACACAGAAAGAGAGTTGGACATGAGAGGGAGAGACAGACAGAGAGAATAAAGGGAGGCATGAGTGACAAAGAGTCCTGGTGAGACCACACCTGGAGTATTGTGTGCAGCTTTGGTCCCCTAATTTGAGGAAGTACATTTTTGCTATTGAGGGAGTGCAGCGTAGGTTTCCAAGGTTAATTCCCAGGATGGTGGGACTGTCATATGCTGAGAGAATGGAGCGGCTGGGCTTGTACACTCTGGAGTTTAGAAGGATGAGAGGGGATTTTATTGAAACATATAAGATTATTAAGGGATTGGTCACGCTTGAAGCAGGAAACATGTTCCCGATGTTGGGGGAGTCCAGAACCAGGGGCCACAGTTTAAGAATAAGGGGTAAGCCATTTAGAACGGAGACGAGGAAACACTTTTTCACACAGAGAGTGGTGAGTCTGTGGAATTCTCTGCCTCAGAGGGCGGTGGAGGCCGGTTCTCTGGATGCTTTCAAGAGAGAGTTAGATAGAGGTCTTAAAGATAGCGGAGTCAGGGGATATGGGGAGAAGGCAGGGACGGGATACTGATTGGGGATGATCAGCCATGATCACATTGAATGGCAGTGCTGGCTCGAAGGGCCGAATGGCCTCCTCCTGCACCTATTGCCTATTGTCTAAATGGTGAGAGAATAAGGGAGAGAGAAGGGGGAGAAAGAGAGGAAAGAGAAAGAACAAAAGTGGCAGAAAGAGGAGACAGAAAGAGGACGAGAGTGAAGGATAAAGAGAGGAGAGGGAGAGTGTCAGAGCCTCTGGAAAATGCACATACTGTACCTCCAAACTACCTTGGCATATGAAGCTGAAATCTACTTTCCCTCTAATTATTCGTCTGCCATTATCCCGACCTACTTTCTGAAAGCCTGGGTTAGTTGAGCGAGTCTGTCATTGTATCATAGCTCGGCTGTTCAAATGCGCATTTCACAGAAGAAGCACCTTGGAGGCGAACAATAAGATTATTTCATTACTAATGCCTCAGGCAAGCCAGAAATGCAGCAGTTTGGAGCTTTATAACGCAATGATGTGCAGACCCTGACAACCGGCTCAGAGTGAAATGTGAATCTTTGGTAAACTCTGGCAGGCTGCAGCTGTCAGCTGGCTGGCATGACAGTCATTCCCACAAGGCAGGATTTAAGCTTGGATCATTAAATATCCACGAATTCCGTGACATTAAGCATACAGGTACAGAGAGCTCAGAGAAGGTGTACAAAATCACGAGAGGAATACATCGGGTAGACGCACCGTTGGGTCTCTTGCCCTGAGAAGGTGAATCGAGGATTGACACAAAATGTTGGAGTAACTCAGCGGGTGAGGCAGATTCTATAGAGAGAAGGAATTGGCGACATTTCGGGTCGAGACCCTTCTTCAGAGTGATGTCAAGGGAGGGGGAGAGACATAGAAAGAATGTTGCAGAGACAGTGAGACTAGTGGGAGAACTGGGAATGGGGAGGGGATGGAGAGAGAAAGCGATTGCTATCTGAAGTTAGAGAAGTCAATGTTCATACCAATGGGGTGTAAACTACCCAAGCGAAATATGAGGTGCTGCTCCTCCAAAGGTGAGTCGAGCACACAGGTTTAAGGTGAAGGGGAAAATATGTAGTAGGAATCTGAGGGGTCACTTTTTCACATAATGGGTGGTGGGTGTATGGAACAAGATGCCAGAGGAGGTAGTTGAGGCAGGGACTATCCCAATGTTCTTTCGAGAAAAGGAATAGGTGACATTTCCAGTCAAGACCCTTGTTCAGACTGAGAGTTCCCTGTCAGAAGTAGGGTCTTGACCTGAAACGTCACCTGTTCCTTTTCTCTGAAGATGCTGTCTGATCCACTGAGTTACTACGGCTTTTTGTGTCTATTGCATGTGGAGTATTATTTAACCAAAGATCCTATAGCGGAGCAAGATAGACCACTCGTGCTAAATGCAATGGACTGACGTGTAGTACGCAACGGAACAGAACCTGGGTCAGTAACCCGACCCGACCCGACCCGCAGTGTAATCAACGTTGCGGGGGAACAGTTTGTGTTAATAAATTAAAATTCTGAAAATGAGGAGAAGACTTTCCCCAAATAACTTCTATTTTTACGAGGATGTTTCCGTAACCGGCTTCCGTCTCCGCACTAGTATCCTACGGGATCTGTGGTGCGCAGACGGAAGCCGGTTACGGAAATGGGGCCGGAAACTACCCATGAATCTGCCCATGACCGTACTACGTCTTTTTCGTCGAATCATCTATCTTGCTCGCTGTAGGTTCTTTGTTTATAACTGCTGGGAGATTTAAAAGTGTTGGTGTTGAGCGGGACCTGGGTGTCCTAATCAGTGAGAGTTAATATATGGGCACAGCTAGCCATTAGGAAGAAAATGGTTTGCTGGTTGTTATTGCAAAGGGCTTTGATTACAAGGTAATGGTGTCTTAACACAATTACAGTCTGTTCAAGAAGGAACTGCAGATGCTGGAAAATCGAAGGTGGACAAAATTGCTGGAGAAACTCAGCGGGTGCGGCAGCATCTATGGAGCGAAGGAATAGGCAATGTTTTACAGTATATTGGGTTTGGGTGAGATCACATCTGGAGAGGTCTGGTATCCTTAGGGAAGGTACAATACACTTGCCGTTGAGAGAGCTCAGTGAACATAGTAAAGGACAGCTCCAAAACAGGCCCTACGGCCCACGATGTCTGTACCGAACAAGAGTCACAGCATGGAAACAGGCCCTGCAGCCCAACTTGCCCATGCCAACCAAGATGTCCAACCTACACCAGTCCCACCTGCCCGCGTTTGGCCCATATCCCACTGAACCTTTCCTATCCATGTACCTGTCCAAATGTCTTTTGATCGATTTGAACTAATTGCGAGAAAAATTAATAGTTAAAGTAATCTCCACCGCCTGTACCTGCTCCCTTTCAATCAATCAATCAATCAATCAATCAATCAATTAACCAATTAATCAATCGATCAGTTTTATTCGTCACATACACACATGTGCAGTGAAATTAATTTGCCAGCAGCGGAACAATCAAACATTAATTCCCTGCATATCCATGTGCCTGTCTAAAAGCTTCTTAAATGCCCAGATTAGAGATAGAGTATGGAAACAGGCCATTCAGCCCATCGATCACCCATGCACTAACTCCATGCTATCCCCTCCTCTTGGGCTCCACACCTGTTTCTCATCCTATTTGATTCCCACCGTGTCCAACTTGGTGGGACCGGTCTCCGCTCCAAGATGCCGAGCAGGTGGACCTCACACGGCCTGCAGCGGTGGAGGACACCTGCGGCCACGCTTGGCCAGGCCGACCCTGCAACACCGCCAGGACAACAGACCTTCACGATCAGGTCACGATCGCTGTACTTACAACAACTGGGACTTGGAAATTGTGCCAAATTGGTGACTCTGTACTGCATAGGAATGAGTCCTTCTGAAGAAGGGTCTCGACCCAAAACGTCACCCATTCCTTCTCTCCAGAGTTGCTGCCTGTCCCGCTGAGTTACTCCAGCGTTTTGTATCTATCTTCAGTGTAAACCAGCATCTGCAGTTCCTTTCTACACAGACTCTGTACAATGTCTCAATGTGCCGCTACGATACACTTGAACTGTATCTGAGATGTTTATTTAAGATGTGTCTAAGTGCCGAAGGTAAACACCAAACGCTGGAGTAACTCAGCGGGACAGGCAGCGTCTCTGGAGAGAAGGAATGGGTGATGTTTCGGGTCGAGACCCTTCTTCACACTTGAGAGTCGGGGAAAAGAGAAACGAGAGATATAGACGGAGATATAGAGAGATATAGAACTAATGAATGAAAGATATGCAAAAAAGTGATGATGATAAAGGAAACTGGCCATTGCTCGCTGTGGGCTCGGTGTGAACGGGAACCTAGTGCGACTTGGGTGGGGGAGGGACGGAGGGAGAGGGAATGCCGGGGTTACTGGAAGTTAGAGAAATCAAAATTCATACCACTGGGGTGTAAGTTGGCCAAGGGAAATATGAGGTGCTGTTCCTCTAATTTGTGATTAACCTGACTCTGACAATGGAGGAGGCCCAGGACAGAGAGGTCAGTGTGGGAATGGGAGGGAGCATTAAAGTGTTTGGCAACCGTGCAGAGCTGTGTGCAAAAATGAATTCCGCTGTACCCCGGCAGCACAGCATTGTACAGGTGACAAGTGAGGCAGTAAAGGGCCTGTCCTACCAGCATGCAACTCCATGCGATGAACGCGATCAAACTAGAAGCGGGGGCCGCGCGGAGGTCGGGTGATCCGCTGTACAGGGCCGTTCCCACCAGCATGCGCCTGCATGTGGCAAACGCAACCAAACCGGCAGCGAGGGCCGCGCGGAGGTCGGGTGAGTGGCGCAAAGTGAGGCGAACTTGGAGCGAAGTCTAAGGTAAGTTCGCCAGGACAGAGAGGGGCACAGAGGCACACACACACACAGCGAGGGGCACAGAGGCACACACATAGAGGGTCACGGAGGCACGATGTCGGGGCGGTGCGTAATGCGTCGAGGCGACTGCGAGCCGACAAGCCGTTGCCGCGCGGAATTTTTGAACATAGTCAGTTTTTCGGAGCCCCGCGCGATGTCGGGACGAACTCTGCACAATTCCGCACGGCTCCGGCAATCGAAGTGGGACCGGCCCCGCGACGCCGGACGGCTCAAGCGACCACGTTAGGTCGCGCTCATCGCATGGAGTCGCATGCTGGTGGGACAGGCCCTTAATACCATGCCCTAACAGTTAAGACTTGAGCAGTCATAGCCCTGCTGAAGGAGAATCTCCAACTCTGTGTGGGCAAGAGGTCCATGCCTTCCAAACAACCAGCAATCTGTTCAACTGAGGGCAAAGCTGAGAGCCATGAATCACTGGCATTGTCCCATTAAAGAACTGCAAGTGCAATTAATGCACAAACTAATTAACAAATCAATCTCTCAATGTCTGCTTACGTTGGACAAATTCATTCAAAGCTTTTCAAATTGATTTCCAGAACTGCACATGAATTTGGAAATGCATCTATTGATAATTAAAGACATAAGTTATAAATTAATTTTATGTATTAAAATAATATGAAGTGATGGGTCTGGGCTGGGAAAGAGAGCATGCTCCGGATCCTAATGATGTGTCAGAACACTCTGATAGAGCAGTTTAGAGATGCAGCGCGGAAACAGGCCCTTCGGCCCACCGAGTCTGCACAGACCAGCGATCCCCGCACACTAACACTATCCTACACACACTGGGGACAATTTGCATTTACACCGAGCCAATTAACCTACAAACCTGCACGTCTTTGGAGTGTAGGAGGAAACAGGAGATCTCGGAGAAAACCCACACAGGTCACGGAGAGAACGTGCAAACTCCGTACAGGCAGCCCCCGTGGTCGGGATCGAACCCGGGTCTCTGGCGCTGTAATAGCCCTGTCCCACGGTACGAGTTCATTCCAAGAGCAAAAAAAATCAAACTCGTGGTAAGCACGGGGAATGAACGTAGCGGGTACGTCGGAGCTCGGGGACGTCTCTTAGCGGCTCGTAACGCTAACGGCAGGTACTCGGGAAGACTCGCTAACGGCAGGTAAGCACGGACAGACTCGTGAAAATTTTTCAACATGTTGGAAAATGTCCACGAGAGCCTCGAGTACCGACGAGCGGCCATTACCGTAAATCTCCGAGTTCGAATCAGGGCAAACTCGGGGAGAGCTCTTGGAATGAACTCGTACCGTGGGACAGGGGTTTAAGGCAGCAACTCTACCGCTGCCCCACCGTGCCACCCTTAGTCTTCTGACACAGTGGAGGCGTGCAGGTTGTCAGCCAGGGTGATGAGCGCAGGTGTAACTGAGCCTGACATGGTGACTGCCCATGGCATCCGCTCTCAGCTCCTCCTTCATTCCCCACCTCCCCTCTCTCTGCATCCCATCCCCTCTATTACCCCTCTTCCGCCATCCTTTCTCTTTCTCCATCTCCCTCACCCCTCCAGCCTCCTCTCTCTATCTCTCTCTCTATCCTTCCTCTCTCACAACTACCTCTCCC
This sequence comes from Raja brachyura, assembly GCA_963514005.1. The sequence continues at coordinate 24,944,919 of OY740816.1, read as the reverse complement.
CTTCCTCCTCTTTACTTCTCTCTTTTCCACACTCTCTCCTTCCTCTCACAATCTCCTCTCTCCTTTCCGTTTCCTTTTCATCCTCTCCCACTCTCTCCCTCTCTCTCTGTCTCTCTTTCTGTCTCTCTCCCTCCCTCTCTCTTTCTGTCTCTCTCTCTCTCTCTCTCTCTATCTATTTCCCTCTCTCTATCTCTCTCTCTCTCTCTCTTTCTCTCTCTCTATCTATTTCCCCCTCTCTCTCTATTTCTCTATCTCTCTCGCTTTCTCTCTCTCTCTGTCTCTCTCTGTCTCTCTGTCTCTCTCTCTCTGTCTCTCTCCCTCTCCCTCTCCCTGTCTCTCGCTCTCTCTCTCTCCCTCCCTCCCTCTCTCTCTACCTCCCTCTCTCTCTCTCCCTCTCCTTGCTGTCACTGCAGCAACAGATCGATGTGATAGCATGTCTGATTATAATCAGGGAATGAGAACACGTTTGACTTGCTCCATCACCGAGCATCTTTCAGTGCCTTCACGGATCATTTCTCATCCCTTCTCCAGAGTTTGTGCGCTGTCTCTCAGCGATTCTTCCGCTTGCAATCTGTTTACCCGCCATTGCTTTGTCTGGTGTGCCTCACCTTGGATTTTTGTTCCATCCGTGTGGTCTGCCGATCCCTCTGCACCCTGCCCCGCTACCCCTGTAAGGCTGCCTCTCTCCACCATTCTATCCTGCCTCTCTCCGTCTCACTGACTGTGATATTATGAGGAGTCAACGTGACCATTCAAACCAACACAATGTCCGTGTCGGATGATCATAAATCTGAAGTGAAATCAGAACATTCTGGAAGATACCGACACGCTGTGGGTAGAGAAAGAGCTGATGAAGTGGGATTTTAACCCCGGGCTAAGAGAAGTGCTTAGTTTAGTTTACTAGATACAGTGCGGAAACAGGCCCTTCGGCCCACCGAGTCGGTGCTGACCAGCGATCCCCGCACACTAACACTGTCCTACACACACTAGGGACAATCTACACTTACACCGAGCCAATTAACCTACAAACTTGGAATGTGGAAGGAAAGCGAAGATCTCGGAGAAAACCCACGCGGTCACGTGGAGAGCGTACAAACTCCACACAGACAGCACCCGTGGTCAGGATCGAACCTGGGTCTCTGGTGCTGTGCCTCTGCGCCACTGCGCCGCGGTTGTTGGGACTTGTAAATGCGGATTGTTGGCCTTCAGTGACTCTCTGAGCACAGAGTTGCTGCCTCAATACGCCCTTCAACCCAACTTGCTCACACTGACCAACATGTCCCAACTACACTAGTTGCACCTGCCTGCGTTGGGCCCATATCCCTCCAAACCTGTCCCAGCCTGAATCCCAAACAGTAACATTCGCCTAAATAATCGCAACACTTTTTCTCACAGAGAGTTGTGAGTCTGTGGAATTCTCTGCCTCAGAGGGCGGTGGAGGCCGGTTCTCTGGATGCTTTCAAGAGGGAGCTAGATAGGGCTCTTAAAGATAGCGGAGTCAGAGGATTTGGGGAGAAGGCAGGAACGGGGTACTGATTGGGGATGATCACCCAATGAATGGCAGTGCTGGCTCGAAGGGCCGAATGGTCTACTGGTGCACCTATTGTCTATTGTCATCCTGGGATAGATTCCGTCTGGCTGTGGGGATTTGGCCACCTTAACGTATCCATCACCTGATATCGTATCCTCCACATCCTTCTCCTGGTGAGGTATTCTTTTATGATGCTGGAAATTTCCCCAGGGACCATACATTGGTTTTCCTTTTGGTCCCTGCGGGGACCTATCATTTCCTTAGCTATGAAGGTAGACAAAAATGCTGGAGAAACTCAGCGGGTGAGGCAGCATCTATGGAGCGAAGGAATAGGTGACGTTTCGGGTCGAGACCCTTCTTCAGACTGATCCTTAGCTACCTTCATTCTTCTAACAAACTCATTAAAATTTTGTAGGATTCTCACTTACGACGGCCATTCCATCTCCTCTTTTTGCTTTCCCAACTGAAGAAGGGTCTCGGCCCGAAACGTCGCCTATCTCCTTCGCTCCCTAGATGCTGCTGCACCCGCTGAGTTTCTCCAGCCTTTTGTGTACCCTTCATTTTTATTAAAGTTCTCTCCAACATGCCTTGTAAACGGAGAGTTCTCGCGTGTTACTAAATATCTGACCTTTGCTTTCTTCTTATATCTAATCAAACCTTCAATTATCTTTGTGTAGGAAGGAACTGCAGATGCTGGTCCTCAACCCGAAGAAGGGTCTCGACCAGAAACGTCACCCATTCCTTCTCTCCAGAGATGCTGCCTGTCCCGCTGAGTTACTCCAGCATTTTGTGTCTATCTTCGATTATCTTTGTTCACTAAACTTCCAAAATCTTTCCAAAAATAGACACAAAATGCTGGAAACAATATACAATAGGTGCAGGAGTAGGCCATTCGGCCCTTCGAGCCAGCACCGCCATTCAATGTGATCATGGCTGATCATCCCCAATTAGTACCCCGTTCCTGCCTTCTCCCCATATCCCCTGACTCCGCTATCTTTAAAAAGTCTATCCAACTTTCTCGTGATATCATCCAGAGAATCTGCCTCCACCGCCTCTGAGGCAGAGAATTCCACAGATTCACAACCCTCTGTGTGAAAAGGTTTTTCCTCGTCTCCGTTGTAAATGGTTTACCCCTTATTCGTACACTGTGGCCCCTGGTTCTGGACTCCCCCAGCATTGGGAACATGTTTCCAGCTTTTACTGTGTCCAAATCCTCAATAAGATATCCTCTCATCCTTCTAAATCCCAGATTATACAAGCCCAGCCGCTCCATTCTCTCAGAATATGACAGTCCCGCCATCCCGGGAATTAACCTTGTAAACCTACGCTGCATCCCTCAATAAGGAGTAACTCAGCGGGTCAGGCAGCATCTCTGGAGAACATGGATAGGTGACGTTTTGGGTCAAGACACTTCCAACCCCAAACGTCACCTATCCACGTTCTCCACAGATGCTGCCTGACCCGCTGAGTTACTCCAGCACTCTGTGAAACGTCACCTGTCCATGTTCTCCACAGATGCTGCCTGACCCGCTGAGTTACTCCAGCACTCTGTGAAACGTCACCTATCCACGTTCTCCACAGATGCTGCCTGACCCGCTGAGTTACTCCAGCACTCTGTGAAACGTCACCTGTCCATGTTCTCCACAGATGCTGCCTGACCCGCTGAGTTACTCCAGCACTCTGTGAAACGTCACCTATCCATGTTCTCCACAGATGCTGCCTGACCCGCTGAGTTACTCCAGCACTCTGTGAAACGTCACCTATCCATGTTCTCCACAGATGCTGCCTGACCCGCTGAGTTACTCCAGCACTCTGTGAAACGTCACCTATCCATGTTCTCCACAGATGCTGCCTGACCCGCTGAGTTACTCCAGCACTCTGTGTCCATCTTTAGGATAAACCAGCATCTGCAGTTCTTTGTTTTTACCTAACGATCATCTGTGATGACTGACAAAGCCCTTCACCACTTCTAGGGCAAGCACTGTGCAAGTGAGTCAGAAAAGTCGGCAGTGGAAGCCAGCTATGGGAACTGATCTGCTGGCTCCGGGCCGGGCCAGAGTTCCAGAACCCCGGCCACAGGTGGCAAAATCCACCTGTCGATCGGCCATTGTTATCCCAATGAATTAGACATTGTCGGCTCACCTGTCCGAGGTGCCACAATTTTGGGGGGATTTCCGGGGAGGGGGGAGAGGGGACGACCACCAGTTGGAGCTGGAAAATCGATGGTGGACCTGTATTTGATTTTACCATCTACAGATCCTGACTATCTACCCTATCCATGCTACCTCCCCTTCTGTGTCCCCACCCTCCTTGACAGCCCCATCTTTAAAACAAATGTACCTATCCAGTCTTTCAACGGTGGCGCAGCGGTAGAGTTGCTGCCTCACAGCGCCAGAGACCCGGGTTCAATCCTGACCAGAGTCTGCTGTCTGTACGGAGTTTGCACGTTCTCCCCGTGACCAGCGTGGGTTTTCTCCAGGTGCTCCGGTTCCCTCCCACACTACAAAGACGTGCAGGTTTGTAGGTTCATTGGCTTTGGTAAAGGTTGCAGATTGTGCTAGCGTGTGCAGGATAGAACTAGTGTTCGGGCGATCGCTGGTCGGCGCGGACTCGGTGGGCCGGAGAGCCTGTTTCCGTGCTGTATCTAGTTGAAGTAACGATAGACACAAACAGCTGGAGTAACTCAGCGGGTCAGCCAGCATCTCTGGAGAGAAGGGATAGATAACATTTCGGGTCGCGACCCTTCTTCAGACTCATTTCCTCCAGAGTTGCTGCCTGACCCTCTGAGTTACTCCAGCTCTGTTTGTCCATCTTCGAGTCAAACCATGCATCCGCAGTTCCCTAAACCAAACTAAACACTGACTTAGCCTCTGGATTGGAGCATTCCAGGGACCCATAACCCTGGGAGTGGGGAAAGATTAAAAAAAATAGGTGCAGGAGGAGGCCATTCGGCCCTTCGAGCCAGCACCGCCTTTCATTGTGATCATTGTCCGCTATCAATAACCCGTGCCTGCCTTCTCCCCATATCCCTTGACTCCACCAGCCCCTAGAGCTCTATCTAACTCTCTCTTAAATCCATTCAGTGACTTGGCCTCCACTGCCCTCTGTGGCAGGGAATTCCACAAATTCACAACTCTCTGGGTGAAAACGTTGTTTCTCACCTCAGTCTTCAATGGCCTCCCCTTTATTCTAAGACTGTGGCCCCTGGTTCTGGACTCGCCCAACATTGGCCACCGCCATTCAATGTGAAAATGTTTACAGCAGTGAAGTCGGCAGCTGTTGAGCACTGGCTGGGGAGCTGTGTCGAGATTCCCTCTCGCTCTCTCTCTCAGTCTCTGGGTCGGGCCAGGCTCGAACACCTCAGCTCATCGCTGGGCTGTCCTCCTCCCTGTGGCAGGTGTGTGTGTGTGGTTCCTCAGGAGAGGAGCTTCACCTCCTACCCCCCCCCCCCCCCCCGTCTCTCTCCGCTGCTGGGGGACTCGGTGAGTGGTCCGCGAGGGGGGTGAGGGAACTCTCCCCGCTGGGTTCAGCGGCAGTGTGTTGTGAAGGGAAACACCCGCGGGCCACACACACACACACACACACACACACACACGGCCCACGCATCTGCCGCCAGATTGTGTTATCACCTTGGGGCCACTGAGTACAACCGGCCCAGGGAGTAGATGTTTCCATTCTCAATGCCAGCACCTCCGCACGCCATCCAACACCAGCGGTAAACACACCAGACTCACGCCCGGTCCCAACTCTGCTCCAAGAGGCTGTCACAAAATGTTCACTAGTGATAGGAGCAGAAGTAGGCCATTCGGCCCATCAAGGCTATCATGGTGGTGGTGGGTGTATGGAACGAGCTGTCAGAGGAGGTAGTTGAGGCTGGGACTAGTTCAACATTTAAGAAACAGTTAGACAGGTAGATGGATAGGACATGTTTAGAGGGATACGGGCCAAACGCGGGCAGGTGGGACTAGTGTCTTATCCATGTACCAGTTTCTTAAACGTTGGCCTCAACTACCTCCTCCGGCAGCTCGTTCCATACACCCACCACCATGATTGAATGGTAGAGCGGACTTGATGGGCCGAATGGCCTAATTCTGCTCCTATCACTAGTGATAATTTTGTGACAGCATCTTGGAGTAGAGTTGACCTGTGGGACGAGTGTAGCTGGGACATGTTGGTCGGTGTGGGCAAGTTGGGCTTGCTTCCATGATGCATGGGTCTATGACTGCCAGCAATGGTCGATGCAGATATTGCTGCATCTCCCTCCCTCCCTGCTCCCCTCCCCTGGGTTCCTTCTCATCTCCCAACAGCAACTCCAGCGAGCAAATGACTTTTCCTTTGAAGGGGAAGCTGAGGGAGTGGTTGGTAAATGAGCAGGTTGTTCCATTTGGTTTCTCTGCCCTCAGCAGCGGGAGCTGAGGGTGGGAAGGTTTTAATTCCCTGCTCTATCATCCACCTCCCAGAGCGGCGGTAAACACAGGGCTCTCTCTCCAGCTGGGACAAAGGGCTTTCTTTGCCTCGACTCAGGTGCGTTCACCTCCTCTATCCCCCGTGACTGGAGGGAACCCGGGGGGGGGAACCATGCTTCCAATTTAGCAACAAACCACCTCTCCTGACCTCACCGCCCAACCTCTGTGGTAGGTTCCCAGCGTACCACCGGGCACCAGGAATGTGGAGCAAAAACATTGATCACACAAGAGGGACTGGAAAATCCCAGCTCATACAGTCATAGAGTGAGTAATGTGTAGGAAGGAACTGCAGAGGCTGGTTTAAACCGAAGATAGACACAAAATGTTGGAGTAACTCAGCGGGACAGGCAGCATCTCTGGAGAGAAGGGTCTCGACCCGAAACGTCACCCATTCCTTCTCTCCAGAGATGCTGCCTGTCTCATTGAGTTACTCCAGCATTTTGTGTCTATCTTTGAGTCATAGAGTGATACAGTGTGGGAAAAACGTTGGCCCTTTCAGCCCAACGTGCCAACATGACCCAGCTGCACTAGTCCCACCTGCCATGCGGTGGGTGTATGGAACGAGCTGCCAGAGGAGGTAGTTGAGGCCGGGACTATCCCAACGTTTAAGAAACAGTTAGACAGGTACATGGATAGTCTTAAAGACGGAACTGCAGATGCTGGAAAATCGAAGGTACACAAAATGCTGGAGAAACTCAGCGGGTGCGGCAGCATCTATGGAGCGAAGGAAATAGGCAACGTTTCGGGCAGAAACCCTTCTACGGACCAGTCAGGCACATGGATAGGACAGGTTTGGAGGGATATGGGCCAAACGCAGGCAGATGGGACTAGTGTAGATGGGGCACGTAGGCCGGTGTGGGCAAGTTGGGCCGAAGGGCCTGTTGCCACACTGTATCACACTGTGATTCTATGAGAGAGTGTTAGAGAGAGAGAGGGAGGGTGAGAAACAGAAGGAGAGGTGAGAGACGAAACAAAAGATGAGAGAATGTGTGAGAGACAGAGTGGGTGGATGATGGAAAGATGGAGCAAGTGAGAGGAACAGTGAAGGGGGCTGACAATTGGAGAACGGCAGAGATGGTAGCGAGATGGAGAATTGAAGAGAGGGATTAGAGCAATTGAGAAGCCAAAGACATTGTCAAGATTATCGGGCAGGAGGAAAGTGTTTTATATAAAAGGCCAGTAGTGGACTCAGTGATTTGGGTCATTCTTCCTCATTAAGTGCGGGCTTTCTGTTGTTCTCACTGCATGATCAAATTTCAGGATCAAATCCATTCAACATTTTAATTACAGCGTCTAGAAACTGGAAGCTCTCAGCCTCTGGTGCGGTGGTAATATAATTCAGATTAAACTCGCTCACTGCAGAGTGAGACACAGACATTTTATGCGTTTATAGCCTGTGGTGGATGGAACAGAGACATAAAGCATAGCGGCTCATTAGTACAGATTAACAATAAAACTCATTTAGCTCGAGTGAAAGCACTCCTGACAAGATTCATTATTCACAATGTTGCTTCGGATCTGGTGATTCAGAGCCCTCGTCTGTGTGTGTGTGTGTGTGTGTGTGTGTGAACATGTTTACTTTGTGTCCGGCTCCTGTTAATTCAGCAGCGCAAGGTTTACTACTCAGCTCAGTCCAGGGTAGATTATAGTCACATGTACCGAGGTACGGTGAAAAGCTACGTGCTAAAGCCCCTGTCCCACATTCCCGAGCTGCTGACGAATTCTCCCAAGTTTTCCCCTTGATTCAAACTCAAAGAATGTTGGCAGGAGTCCGTAGATATACCGTAGCGGCTCGATATGTCAGCCGTAGAAATTGGGGCATTAAATGTTCAGATTTTTCCCTCCAGACTATTTTTTTACTTGTGGACATTTTTTGCATTGCCGGAAAAAACGTCCCGACTTACCTGATGCCCCGAGTACCTACGGCTGGCATTACGGACCACTATGATATATCTACGGACTTTCTCCAAGTTTGAATCAACGGGGAAACTCGGGAGAATTCGGGAGCAGCTCGGGAATGTGGGACATGCCCTTAACCAGTCAGTGGGACGGCAACACATGATGACAATCGATCCATTTACAGTGTACAGATACTGTACTTGATAAACGAATAACATGCACAGGAAGGAACTGCAGATGCTGGTTTAAATCGAAGATAGACACAAAATGCTGGAGTAACTCAGTGGGACGGGCAGCGTCTCTGGAGAGAAGGAATGGGTGACGTTCTGGGTCGAGACCCTTCTGCAGACTGAAGATTCGGTCTGAAGAAATGTCTCGACCCCGAAACATCACCCATTCCTTCTCTCCAGAGACGCTGCCCGTCCCGCTGAGTTACTCCAGCATTTTGTGTCAATGTATGATAAGGGAATAACGTTTAGTGCAAGGTAAAGCCAGCAAAGTCCGGTCAAGGATAGTCCAAGGGTCACCAATGAGGTAGATAGTAGTTCAGCACCGGTCTCTGGTTGTGGGAGGATGGTTCAGTTGCCTGATAACAGCTGGGAATGAACTGCCCCTGAATCTGGAGGTGTGCGTTTTCACACTTCTGTACCTCTTGTCAGATGTATAGACTACTCCGAAGATAGACACAAAATACATAGAAACATAGAAAATAGGTGCAGGAGGAGGCCATTCAGCCCTTCGAGCCAGCACTGCCATTCATTGTGATCATAGCTGATCGTCCCCTATCAATAACCCGTGCCTGCCTTCTCCCCATATCCCTTGACTCCACTAGCCCCTAGAGCTCTATCTAACTCTCTCTTAAATCCATCCAGTGACTTGGCCTCCACTGCCCTCTGTGGCAGGGAATTCCATAAATTCACAACTCTCCGGGTGAAAAAGTTTTTTCTCACCTCAGTCCTAAATGGCCTCCCCTTTATTCTAAGACTGTGGCCCCTGGTTCTGGACACGCCCAACATTGGGAACATTTTTCCTGCATCTAGCTTGTCCAGTCCTTTTATAATTTTGTATGTTTCTATAAGATTCCCCCTCATCCTTCTAAACTCCAGTGAATACAAGTCTAGTCTTTTCAATCTTTCCTCGTATGACAGTCCCGCCATCGCAGGGATCAATCTCGTGAACCTACGCTGGGCAGGGAATTCCATACATTCACAACTCTCTGGGTGAAAAAGTTTTTTCTCACCTCAGTCTTAAATGACCTCCCCTTTATTCTAAGACTGTGGGTGAGGCAGCATCTTCGGAGGGATGGAATGGGAGACGTTTCGGGTCGAGACCCTTCTTCAGACAAGAGAGAGGGTGAGGTGTGAACCTGCCCTCTAAACCTGTCCTGTCCATGTACCTGTCCAATTGTCCTTTAAACGTTGGGATAGTCCCAGCCTCAACTACCTCCTCCAGCAGCTCGTTCCATACACCCACCCCCCTTGAGAGAAAAAGCCACCCCTCAGAATCCCATTAAATCTTTTCCCCAGCATCTTAAACCTATGTCTGTTGGTTCTTGATTCACAACGTTTAAGGTATGACAGGGTTTGGATGGATATGGGCAGGTGGGACTAGTGTAGCTGGGGCATGTTGGACAGTGTGGGCAAGTTGGGCCGAAGGGCCTGTTTCCACACTGTATCACTCTATGACTCTCTGACCTGGCTCTGACCCTTATTCCCCTGCACCCTTGCAGCTTGCACAGGGAGAGAACTTTCTCCTCTGCCCCATCCCAACCTGCATTCTCCTGTCCTTCCTCCTACCCCTCCTTCATTCCCCCTCTCCCCCTTCCTCGCCACTTCTCTCCCCTCATTCTATTCCTCCTTCGCTGTCCACCACTTCTCCATTCTCCTCCCCTCCTGACTCTGCCGCCGTTACTGTTCCTCCTCCCCCAATCTTCCCCTTGCCCCTTGGCTGGTGTTTGACCCACAGTTGCACTGCTACTCCAAGTCCTGTCCAGCTGCTCCTCGCTTCTGTAAACTGCAAAAGGGGCTGTCCCACTATCACCACCTGATTCACCACCTCTGCCGAGTTTGCCCTTGACTCGTACTCGCAGCATGGTCGCCACGAGGTGGTAGGAGGTGGTAGGTAGGTTGTAGGTAGGTGGTAGGAGGTGGTAGGTAGGTTGTAGCAGGTGGTAGGAGGTGGTAGGTAGGTTGTAGCAGGTGGTAGCAGGTGGTAGGTAGGTTGTAGGTAGGTTGTAGCAGGTGGTAGCAGGTGGTAGGAGGTGGTAGGTAGGTTGTAGCAGGTGGTAGGTAGGTTGTAGCAGGTGGTAGGAGGTTGTAGGTAGGTTGTAGGTAGGTTGTAGCAGGTGGTAGGAGGTTGTAGGTAGGTTATAGGTAGGTGGTGATGCTAGTTGTAGGTACTCGTGGCATCAAGTAGGTCGCGGTTTGGCGGTTGCAAGAGCGACAACCAAGTTTTATTAACTTATTTATTTCTAAAATAACTTCTTGACTCACGGGTCCTTACAAACACGTCTGGCCACAACGGTGCCGCGCGAAAACCAGCCGCCCCTCCCGAGTCACGTGACCGCGGCTTCCGAACGCCGGGTTCAATACCTGCGTGTGCCAGCGGCGTTTTTCTAGCCCGATGAAAAATGTCCACGAGTAAAAAAGGTCGTGAAAGTGGGACAGGCCCTACCCTTAAACGGTGTAAACCGCCGCTCCCTGCACCGGATGTGGATTACACGACTAGGTAAAGGGGCTGGATGGAGGTAGACACAACGCTGGAGTAACTCAGCGGGACAGGCAGCATCTCTGGAGAGAAGGAATGGGTGACGTTTTGGGTCGAGACACTTCTTCAGACTGAGAGTTAGGGGAGAGGGGAACGAGATATTTAGACGGTGATGTAGAGAGAAGTAGAACAAATGAATGCAAGATCTGCAAAAAAGTAACGATGATAAAGGAAGCAGGTCATTGTTCGCTGTGGACTGGGTGAAAATGAGTTACTGACAGTGAGACTCACCAGGGTGACAGTGAAATTAGTATGATGACCAGGGTGGGGGAGGGAGGGGGGGGGTGGAAAAGAGAGAGAGAGAGAGAGAGAGAGAGAGAGAGACAGAGAGAGAGACAGAAAGACAGACAAAGAGAGAGACAGAGAGAGAGAAACAGAGAGACAGACAGAAAGACAGACAAAGAGAGAGACAGAGAGAGAGAAACAGAGAGACAGACAGAGAGACAGAGAGACAGACAGACAGAAAGACAGACAGAGAAAGAGAGAGACAGAGAGATAGACAGAAAGACAGAAAGACAAACAGAGAGAGAGAGAGAGAGAGACAGAGAGACAGAGAGAGAGACAGAGAGAGAAGATGCAGGGCTTACTTGAAGTTAGAGAAATCAATATACATACCACTGGGCTGTAAGCTGCCCTCGTGAAATATGAGGTGCTGTTCCTCCAATTTGCGCTGGGCCTCACTCTGACAATGGAGGAGGCCCAGGACAGAGAGGTCAGTGTGGGAATGGGGAGGAATGTTTGGCAACCGGGATATCGGGTAGGTCCAGGCGGGCTGAGCGGAGGTGTTCAGTGAAATGACCGCCCAGTCTACGTTTGGTCTCGCCGAGGACCAATCTAAGAGAGCAATGATGCCTCATGGGCTAGGAATTGTAGTGGACATGTGGGAAGAATTCTGAAGAAGGGCCTCGAGCCGGAACGTCACCTATTCCTTTTTGTCCAGAGATGCTGCCTGAGCCGCTGAGTTACTCCAGTTTTAGCATCTATCATTGGGTCACGTTCAAAGAGGCGTGAGAGGAGCATTAAAATGGAGCCGGCAGAGGTACTGCGTGCGGGCTAATTCAGTGCGTGTCAGATTTGATCTGAAGCTGAGCTGAAGAGATTTTCGCTGCTCACCTTGAGAAGGAGAACAGCAAGCCGCAGGAATGATTTGAATTGAGATAATCATCTGTGCTCCGGGATGCGACGACTTAACATCATTAGGTGACATTAAAAAATATGCTCTTCTGCAGGTGCTGCGAAAAGGCCATTGCTCTGGGGATTGGAGGCATTGTTATCACTGAATGTGCCCAAGGCTGCATTAACCGTAGAACTAGAAGATCAGCAGCAAATTAAAGCATCTTGTTAATGTGGATGTTAAAAAAATTACACCAGGGCTGTTTGTCAAAGAGTGGGCTGATAACTCCTCTGATTGCGAGCTGCTGCATCACTGGGTGACATTATAAAAATTATCTTTCCGGTTTCACCGCTAGTTTCTCCCACTCGCTCACGTCACCTCCACCGGGTTGTGCGGTGAATCTGCCGAAACCGTTGTCACACAGTCCAAATCAACGGATATTTTTAAAAGCCAGAGGATGTTTCCACTAATGGGACAGATCACAGCCTCGGAATTAAAGGATGTTCTTTTGCGAAGGCCAGTGGGAGAGTCTAGAACTAGAGGTCACAGCCTCAGAATTAAAGGGCGTTCTTACAGGAAGGAGATGAGGAGGAATTTCGTTAGTCAGAGGGTGGTGAATCTGTGGAATTCATTGCCACAGACGGCTGTGGAGGCCAAGTCAGTGGATATATAACCATATAACAATTACAGCACGGACACAGGCCTTCTCGGCCCTTCCAGTCCGTGCCGACCATTTATTTTCCCCTAGTCCCATCCACCTGCACTCAGACCATACCCCTCCATTCCCTTCCCGTCCATATACCTATCCACTTTACTTTTAAATGTTACAATCGATCCTGCCTCCACCACTTCTGCAGGAAGATCATTCCACACAGCCACCACTCTCTGAGTAAAGAAGTTCCCCCTCATGTTACCCCCAAACTTCTGTCCCTTAATTCTCATGTCATGTATTGTGTATTGTGTTGGTTCACATGCTTGATCAATGGTGTTTTATCATTAATGTTTTATTATTATTAATGTTTAGTGTTTTCTGAGTCATTCGTAACTGTCACTGTATGTCATGTTGTTACTCATGGGTGGAGCACCAAGGCAAATTCCTTGTATGTGAATACTTGGCCAATAAACTTATTTATATTTAAGGCAGAGATAGATAGATTGTTGATCAGTACGGGTGCCAGGGGTTATGGGGAGAAGGCAGGAGAATGGGGTTGGGAGGGAGAGATAGATCAGCCATGATTGAACGTCGAAGGGCCGAACGGCCTAATTCCATCCCTTATCACTTATGACCTTCTGTTTGTCCTCTCTGCCATGATTCTAACACACCTCACATTGTGCTTGGGAGCTCACAACCCAACAGTATGAATCTTGATTTATCTAATGCTAAGTGACCCTTGCATTCCCCCTGAATCCATCCCTGCCCCACTCTAGTCATCCTGCCAGTTCCACTATTCGCATCCGTATATTCTTTCGTCATCACCTCCTCCTTGTGCCAGGGGTGATTGCCGGCCGGTGTGGGCCCGGTGAGCCGGAGAGCCTGTGTTCCTGCTGTATCTCTAAAAGTCCTGTCCCACAGTACGAGTTAATTCAAGAGTTCTCCCGAGTTTCCGCTGATTCAAACTCGGAAACTTACGGTAATAGCTGTTTGTCGGTACTTGGGGCTCTCGTGGACATTTTTCAACATGTTGAAAAATCTTCACAAGCTTACCGCGTTTCCCGAGTACCTGCCGTTAGTGTTACGAGCCGCTAAGAGACGTCTGGAGCTCCGACGTACCCGCTACGTGCTTACCACGAGTTTGATTTTTTTTAAACTCGGGAGAGCTCTTGAATTATCTCGTTCAGTGGGACAGGCCATTAAAGCCTCTGCCACAGAGGGCTGTGAAGGCCAAGTCAATGGATATTTTTAAGAAGGAGAATTGACAGATTCTTGATTAGTGTGGGTGTTAGCGGTTAAGGGGAGAAGGCAGGAGAATGGGGTTGAGAGGGAGAGATAGATCAGCCATGATTGAATGGTGGAGTAGACGTGGTGGGCCAAATGGCCTAATTCTGCTCCTACACCTGATGGAATATACGAAGACTACAGTGTAAACATTGCTATATACCCTGCTGTAACATGCATCTGGCCCTACCCTGGACTATAACATTCCCACATATACTGTGACCATGTACCAGTCTAACAGCACAGTCTAGTTTTGTTTGGAGATACAGTGCGGAAACAGGCCCTTCGGCCCACCGAGTCCATGTCGACCAACAATCACCGCATATCAACACCATCCTACACAAACTGACTGTTCTGTATTAAGTTTACATATCCTGTTGTGCTGCAGCAAGCAAGAATGTCATTGTCCTATCTGGGACACATGACAATAAACTCTCTTCATGACAATAAACATGACAATTGTTTAACATTTATACCAAGTTAATTAACCCACAAACCTGCACGTCTTTGGAGTGTGGGAGGAAACCGAAGATCTCAGAGAAAACCCACGCAGGTCACGGGGAGAACGTACAAACTCCGTACAGACAGCTCCGGTAGTGGGGGTCGAACCCGGGTCTCTGGCGCTGCAAGCGCTGCGAGGCAGCAACTCTACCGCTGCGCCACCGTGGCCACCACAGTTGGATTAATCCCACAACCTGTGTAACCTCAGCCCACATCCAGGGCTTTGTAGCTCAGTGCACTCGTGTACACCTTGTGTCTGCTGTGCCCATTTCATAGCTGAGACCTGATCAGGCAACATTACTGATGTAATTAGGCAGCACAGTGCAGGGATTGCTCTGGCCTCTGTAGTAAACTTCTACAAACTAATTAGCTGAGAAAAGGTAGCAGGGTTTGAAGGCCCATTGTGTTGCTCTGCAGAATACGTTGCTTAATTAGTAACCAGCTCTCAGTCACCACTTTGTGTTTCACTCTGTGGGTTACAGCTTTGGACTGATATTTATGCCATGTTTAATTACGCTCTTCCCTTTGCAGTATTGTCACAAACGGCAAGCTTCAAAGAGCAGGAACTTCACCACATCTTATAATTCAGCCAGAGTACGGACTCGACCGAGCACGAGAAATGTGGGGCGGGATAAATGTCATGTTTTTCTTTAATGGAAAATGTAAGACTAAGGTCGGCGATCACAGTCAGACAGACGTCTGCGAGCCGTCTCTCCGAGCGGCCCTTCTCAACCCTTCTCCCACTCCTGATCTACCAATACCCTTTCCCACGGAGGTCCATTGAGTTGACCCTGGCTCCTGACTGGAGTGCACAGCCTCAAAATTAAAGGGCATTCTTTTAGGAAGGAGATGAGGAGAAATGTATTTAGACAACAGATAATAGGTGCAGGAGGAGGCCATTTGGCCCTTCGAGCAGCACCACCATTCATAGAAACATAGAAACATAGAAATTAGGTGCAGGAATAGGCCATTCGGCCCTTCGAGCCTGCACCGCCATTCAATGTGATCACGGCTGATCATCCAACTCAGTATCCCGTACCTGCCTTCTCTCCATACCCCCTGATCCCCTTAGCCACAAGGGCCACATCTAACGCCCTCTTAAATATAGCAAAAATATGATTCAATGTGAGCACGGCTGATCATCCCCAATCAGTAGCCCGTTCCTGCCCTCTCCCCATATCCCCTGACTCCGCTATTTTTAAGAGCCCTATCTAGCTCTCTTGAAAGCATCCAGAGAACCTGCCTCCACCGCCCTCTGAGGCAGAGAATTCCACAGACTCACAACTCTCTGTGAGAAAAAGTGTTTCCGCATCTCTGTTCTAAATGGCTTACCCCTTATTCTTAATCTGTGCCCCTGGTTCTGGACTCCCTCAACGTCGGGAACATGTTTCCTGCCTCTAGTGTGTCCAAGCCCTTAACAATCTTATATGTTTCAATGAGATTCCCTCTCATCCTTCTGAACTCCAGAGTGTACAAGCCCAGCTGCTTCATTCTCTCAGCATATGACAGTCCCGCCATCCCGGGAATTAACCTTGTAAACCTACGCTGCACTCTCTCAATAGCAAGAATGTCCTTCCTCAAATTAGGGGACCAAAACTGCACACAATACTCCAGGTGTGGTCTCACTAGGGCTCTGTACAACTGCAGAAGGTGAGAGGGTGGTGAATCTGTGGAACTCATTGCTACAGAGGCTGTGGGCAGAGATAGATAGATTCTTGGGTTACACAAAAAGCTGGAGAAACTCAGCGGGTGCAGCAGCATCTAAGGAGTGAAGGAGATAGGCAACGTTTCGGGTCGAGACCCTTCTTCAGACTGGTCAGGGATCAGGGAAACGAGAGATATAAACAGTGATATGGAGAGATAAAGCAAGAACAATGAGTGAAAGATATGCAAAAAAGTATTGGAGATAAGGAAAGCAGGCCATTGTAAGCTGTTTCTGGTGTGAAAATGAGAAGCTAGTGCGACTGGGGGGGGGGGGGGGGGGGGGGGAGATGGAGAAGGAATGTCAGGGCCAGAGGGCTGAGGGAGAGGTGGGGGGAAAGGAGCAGTCTGGGTTAACAGAATTGAGAAAATTCAATGTTTAAGCCCAGAGGATGCAGACTCCCCAAGCTACATAGATAGATTCTTGATTAGTGCGGGTGTCAGGGGTTATGGGGAGAAGGCAGGAGAATGGGGTTGAGAGGGAGAGATAGATCAGCCATGATTGAATGGCGGAGTAGACTTGATGGGCCGAATGGCCTAATTCTACTCCTATCATCTATGACTTTATGACCAACACCCCAACAAATGGGAGCGGCAGAGATGAGAAACTATTGATCGATATCGATATAGCAGGGACATTATACAATACGTTACGATGGAATTTTATTTATCCCAGGAGGGAAATTGATCCGCCAAGTCATAAAACACAACTAGATACATGAAAGTGAGGAGTGGAAAGGGTTGGGGATGTGCAAAGATTGGGGTGGGGTGGGAGTCAGTCTACCCCACGACAGAAGGGGGAGGAGTTGTCCAGTTTGATAGCCACAGGGAAGAAGGATATCCTGTGGCGTTCTGTGCTGCATCTTGGTGGGACCAGTCCGTTGCTGAAGGTGCTCCCCCTTCAGCCCCACACAGTCCAGTTCAGTTTCATTTATTGTCAACATTGTGACCACGTGGGTTTTCTCCAGCAGCTCTGGTTTCCTCCCATATCCCAGAGTTGTGCAGGTTTGTAGATAAATCGGCCCTCTGTAAATTGTCCGCACTGGCTGTGTAGGGAGTGGGACAACTTAGATCCCGTGTGAACGGGTGATCGATGGTGATGTGGACCCTCTCCTATCGGGCAAGAGGTACAGAAGTGTGAAAACGCACACCTCCAGATTCAGGGGCAGTTTCTTCCCAGCTGTTATCAGGCAACTGAACCATCCTCTCACCAACCAGAGAGCGGTGTTGAACTACTATCTACCTCATTGGTGACCCTCGGACAATCTTCGATCGGACTTTGCTGGCTTTACCTTGCACTAAACGTTATTCCCTTATCATGTATCTGTACACTGTGAATGGATCGATTGTAATCATGTATTGTCTTTCCGCTGACTGGTTAGCACGCAACAAAAGCTTTTCACTGTACCTCGGTACACCTGACAATAAACTAAACTGAAAGAGCAGGGAGTTAAAGAAGGAACTGCAGATGCTGGAGAATCGAGGGTTACACAAAAAGCTGGAGAAACTCAGCGGGTGCAGCAGCATCTAAGGAGCGAAGGAGATAGGCGGCGTTTCGGGTCGAGACCCTTCTTCAGACTCGAGAGCAGGGATACAGATTGGGGATAACATAGAAACGCTAACAATAGGTGCAGGCGCCATTCGGCCCTTCGAGCCAGCACCACCATTCAATATGATCATGGCTGATCATCTACAATCAGTACCCCGTTCCTGCTTTCTCCCCATATTCTTTGATTCCGTTAGCACTAAGAGCTATCTCTAACTCTCTCTTGAAATAATCTAGTGAATCGGCCTCCACTGCCTCCTGTGGCAGAGAATTCCCCAGATTCACAACTCTCTGGGTGAAAAAGTTTTTCCTCATCTCAGTTGTGAAAGGGCGGATAACGCATGGATGATAAAAATACATCAAACTCAGGAGAGCCACGGCACATTAATGTTCCCAATGTTCTCAATCTCTGTTCAGACAACAGAGTTAATGTAATGGAGAGAGAACGAAATAGGTTCAGATATCAACTTTCCACTCTGTGTATCATTGCAGGCGCAGTGGCATTTGTTAAAGGAAGTGAAGATATCGTTAGGAATAAAAAAATCGATTCCATTGTTTTCATCGCATGCCGTTCCCTTGAGGCGTTGCTGTGAAAGCAAACTGCAGCATGCAATGAATCGAAATTCCATTTCCAGACATTCAGGGGCAAGTCATGCCTCATGCCTCAGAAAGCTGAGCCAAACAACAGGGCCCCCACGGGAACCCTTGGCTGGGCCACTGTTCCTCTGCTGTAGTTACCTCAGCTCTCCCAAACACTGCCGCGCTCTCTCTCTCTTGCTCTCTCTCTCTCAGCCAAAGCACCAAGGGGCCCAGTGTATAACATGACCTCTCCTGGTACTCAATCTGTCTGACTCGCCTGCAATCCTCCGCGGACTCCTTCTCCGCACTTGTTTTACGAGCTGATCCCCTGTAAACCCGGGGTTTAACATGTCCGCACGAGCCGGTGCCAGTCACCATACATCCCCGTGTGTGTGTGTTTGCACATGTGTGTGCGTGCATTTATGCAAGCATGTTGGAACACGCGTGTTCAAGTGTTTATGCAGAGGTGTTTCAGCTCACATGAGCAGGCGTGGGTGTATGTGTATGCACGCACACTTGGGTGTTTGGTAACATGTGTCAAACTACTGTTGTGATTTACCATGAGGGGGCCTGTTGCCTAGAATCATAGAGTGATACAGTGTGGAAACAGGCCCTTCGGCCCAACTTGCCCGTACCGACCAACATGCCCCAGCTACACTAGTCCCACCCGCCTGCGTTTGGTCCATATCCCTCCAAATCTGTCCTATTAATAGGCAATAGACAATAGGTGCAGGAGTAGGCCATTCGGCCCTTCGAGCCAGCACCGCCATTCAATGTGATCATGGCTGATCATCACAATCAGTACCCCGTTCCTGTCTAACTGTTTCTTAAACGTTGGGCTAGTCCCAGCCTCAACTACCTCCTCTGGCAGCTCGTTCCATACACTCACCACTCTTTGTGTGAAAATGTTATCCCTCAGATTCCTATTAAATCTTTTCCCCTTCACTTTGAACCTACGAGCTCCGTTCCTCGATTCCCCTACTCTGGGCAAGAGACTCTGTGCATCTACCCGGTCTATTCCCCTCACGGCTGATTGAAACTTTGATTTCTATCTTCAGGTTCACTTGAATTAGTGCCGTGTGCTATTCTGAATGTGCTCATCTGAAATGGATGGAACCATTATTACAAGGTCAAAAGTGATAGCAGTAGAATTAGGCCATTAGGCCCATCAAGTCTACTCCGCCAGCCAATCATGGCTGATCTATCTCTCCCTCCAAACCCCATTCCCCTGCCTTCGCCCCATAACCCCTGACACACGTACCAATCAATAATCTATCTATTGTGTTAAAGAAGGAACTGCAGATGCTGGAGAATCGAGGGTAACACAAAAGGCTGGAGAAACTCAGCGGGTGCAGCAGCATCTAAGGAGCGAAGAAGGGTCTCGACCCGAAACGTCGCCTATCTCCTTCGCTCCTTAGATGCTGCTGCACCTGCTGAGTTTCTCCAGCTTTTTGTGTAACCCAATAGCCTATCTATGGTACACAAAAGGCTGGAGAAACTCAGCGGGTGCAGCAGCATCTAAGGAGCGAAGGAGATAGGCGACGTTTCGGGTCGAGACCCTTCTTCAGACCTATCCCTATAAGAACCTATCTATCTCTGCTGTAAAAATATCCACTGATTTGGCCTCCACAGCCGTCTGCGGCAATGAATTCCACATTTACCGTTAGCTACCGACATCTACGGTTAACCCAACAAAAATGGCCACAAAAGCATCTTGTCGTTGCTCCCCAGAGCTCGGTGAGTCAGAAAAATCAACGAGTGGAATTCAAACCATGGAAATAGGTTCAAGTCAAAGTGCTGGAGGAACTCAGCGGGTCAGGCAGCATCTGTGGAAGGATCATAAGGAATAGAAGTAGGCCATTCAGCCCATCGAGTCTACTCTGGTCAAGAGGCTCCACGCATCTACCCGATCTATTCCTCTCATGGTTTATTGAAAACTTGACTTCGATCTTCAAACTTACTAGAATTAGTGCCATGTGGTATAGCGCGATGTTCTTAATGTGCTCATCTGAAATGGATGGAGCCATTATTACAAGGTCATAAGTGATAGGAGCAGGATTAGGCCATTCGGCCCATCAAGTCTACTCTGCCATTCAATCATGGCTTTTTGTTTAAGAAGGAACTGCAGATGCTGGAAAATCGAAGGTCGACAAAAATGCTGGAGAAACTCAGCGGGTGCGGCAGCATCTATGGAGCGAAGGAAATAGGCAACGTTTCGGGCCCAAACCCTTCTTGAATCATGGCTGATCGATCTCTCCCTCCTAACCCCATTCTCCTGCCTTCTCCCCATAACCTCTGACACCCGTACTAATCAAGAATCTATCTATCTCTGCCTTCAAATATAGACTGACTTGGCCTCCACAGCCGTCTGTGGCTAATTGTGGA
The DNA here is from genome assembly GCA_963514005.1 of Raja brachyura. The sequence goes on along the minus strand of OY740816.1, from coordinate 24,924,495 downwards.
TTGTGCAGATGACGTTTCAGATGGGGACACAATCTCAGACCGCTGTGTCTGGGGAAGTATCCTGACCCGAAGCATTGTCCATTCAGAGCTTCAGAGCCATACATCCTTGTTCCAAAGCCACAATGCCTGTTTGCATATCGTGAGGTAGATGTGCGCTTGGGTGAGTGTTGCATTGTGAAGGGCCTTGTGCAGAAAGCTTCAATTAGCCTCCATTATCCCAGCAAACAAGTGGGTTTGAACATCCTAGCCCACAAGCGTTATTGATTGGGTTCATCATCACTCAGCCCACATGTCATGTCACTTCCCCAAACCACTGCCAACCCTGTTAGTTGGCGCCAAAGCACACCGAATGGTCTGCGCTGATTGAAGCAACATGTATTGATCTATTGGTGCGTGTTGCTTTGTTGATTGCACTTGAGGTTTAGAGCAGACAACATATTGATCACAGCCCATGTATTACCACGGAGGCCGCCAGACAACTTAGTTGGTCAAAATGTGTAGGGAGGAACTGCAGATGCTGGTTTATGCCGAACACACACACACCGTGCTGGAGGAACTCATTGGACAGGCAGCAACTCTGGTGACAAAAAAGAAGGGTCTCGACCTGAAACGTCGCCTATCTCCTTCGCTCCTTAGATGCTGCTGCACCCGCTGAGTTTCTCCAGCCTTTTGTGCATCCCTGGTGAAAAAAAGGATGGGTGATCTGAAGACCCAAAACATCACCATCCTTATTCTCCAGAAATGCTCTCTCACCTGTTGTGTTTAATTTAGTTTACAGATTCAGCACAGAAAAAGGCCCTTCGGCCCACCGAGTCCGTGCCGACCTGCAATCCCCACACACACAAACACTATTCTACACACACACAAACACTAGCCTACACACACTAGGGACAATTTACATTTATACCGAACTAATTAACCTACAATCCTGCATGTCTTTGGAGTTTGGGAGGAAACCGAAGATCTCAGAGAAAACCCACGCAGGTCACAGGCAGAACATGCAAACTCCGTACAGACAGCACCCGTAGTCAGGATCGAACCCGGGTCTCTGGAGCTGCGAGGCAGCAACTCCACCGCTGCACCACCTCAAGTGCCGCACGAGTTACTCCAGCACTCGTGTCTCACTTAGTTGGTCAGTCCGTTGTCCTCTTTCACAGCTTATCAGTACGGGCAGCGTGGAGGGAGAGAGGGGGAGGGGGAGTGTGGAGGGAGAGAGGAGGAGGGGGAGTGTGGAGGGAGAGAGGGGAGGGGGAGCCGGCAAAGGTGTGGGAAGTTGAGGTGAAGATGGATAGATGGTGCAAGGAGGAAAGGAAAATGAGTGTGTGGGAGAGAGAGAGAGAGAGAGAGAGATACGAAGAGAGACAGCGAGAGAGGGAGAGAGAGAGAGAGAGAGAGGGGGAGAGGGTGACGGTGGGGAAGGGAGAGGGAGAGGGAGGTAGAGGGAGGGAGAGAGAAAGAGAGAGAGGGAGAGAAGAGACAGATTGGGATAGAGCAAGGGATAGAGGGAAGGAGAGAGGGTCGGGATGGAGGGAGAGAGAGAGGGAGTGGGAATGCAGAAAAATGGGCAAGGATAATGGATGGGATGGGAGAAGTGGGGACAGGAAGGAAGAATGGGAGAACAAGGATGGGGATGGATGGGGTGGGAACAGAAGGAGCAATTGAAGAGGGGAAGGGTGGAAGGATGGAGAGGGATGAGTGGGGGGAGCAAAAGAATAGGGAAACGATTGTCATCACCTTATTGGAGTGTGTGTCATAGAATCATAGAGTGATACAGCGTGGAAACAGGCCCTTCGGCCCAACTTGCCCATACCGGCCAACATGTCCCATCTACACTAGTCCCACCTGCCTGCGTTTGGTCCATATCCCACCAAACCTGTCCTGTCCATGTACCTGTCTAACTGTTTCGTAAACGTTGGGATAGTCCCAGCCTCAACTACCTCCTCTGGCAGCTCGTTCCGTACACCCACCCCCCCAGTGTGGATGATCAAGAAGGAACTGCAGACGCTGGAGAATCAAAGGTAGACAAACTTGCTGGAGAAACTCAGCGGGTGCGGCTACCAGGTGCTGGTGAGTTTCTCCAGCAAGTTTGTCCACCAGTGTGGATGGCTACTGAGCAAGTTCTGCAGGGGAATGTCCATACCAGAAATCTGACTGATGGGCATGCAAACTGCAAGGGGCACAGTGTGTCCACACAGGTAAATGGAAATGTTTTAGGTGGAGATCTTTCATAGGGACGGTAGAGTTGCTGCCTCACAGCGCCAGAGGCCCAGGTTCGATCCTGACTCCGGGTGCTGTCTGTACGGAGTTTGCACGCTCTCCCCATGACCTGCGTGGGTTTTCTCCGGGTGCTCCGGTTTCCTCCCACACTCCAAAGACGTGCAGGTATGCAGGTTAATTGCCTTCGGTAAAATTATAAACTGTCCCTAGTGTGTGTAGGAAAGTGTTAGCGTACAGGGTCGGCACGGACTCGGTGGGCCGAAGGGCCTGTGTCCGTGCTGTATCTCTAAACTAAACTAAAATGTTGGCCAAAGATAGACACAAGAAGCTATTCACTGAACTGAACACAATGTGTGTCTGAAGACAGACACAGAATGCTGGAGTAACTCAGCGGGCCAGGCAGCATCTCTGGAGAGAAGGAATGGGTGACGTTTCGGGTCGAGACCTTTCTTCAGACTGATCAGTCTGACCCTAAATGTCACCCATTCCTTCTCTCCAGAGATGCTGCCTGTCCCACTGAGTTCCTCCAGCATTTTTATCTATCTTCTATAGACTGTGTCTTTGGCTGCACTGTAGCTTTTGTTTTGTTTTTTAACACTAATATTATGGTTATTAACTTGTTGAATTATTATTTTCTGATATGAAAAATTCATGAGAAAAATAATGGTGTGTTGCGTGTACGGGACTGGTTAAGCTGCTACAAGTAGGAATTCCATTGCTCCATTGACAAATAAACATGCTTGACTCTTGAAGATAGACACAAAATGCTGGAGTAACTCAGCGGGCTGGCAGCATCTCTAGAGAGAAGGAATGGGTGATGTTTCTGGTCGAGACCCTTCGTCAGACCTGCTAAAAGATGACCCCTGGGGTGATGTCCCTGAGGGTCAGAGTCCCTGGGGTCCCCACCGGACTCTGCCCCTCGATGTCCAGCAAAAGAGGTCCCTGGACCGTGGTCACCCTCCCCCACAGAGCCCACAAATACACAAGCAGGGTCCTACCTTTGTGACATGATCTTGAAGGTTTCGGGAAGGAAACACTCGACGTTCTCCATCTGGAAGAGGTCCGCGTCGCAGATCTTGTTGTCGGTCCGGCCGTAGTTGGCGCTCTCGATCATGATGACGTCGCTGCCGGGACAGCGCAACTCGATGGGGTAGCCTTCGCACGCTAGCTCCCTCCGTATCAGACCGAACGGCAGGGCTGCCCGGCTTAGACCTGTACCCAAACACACAGCACACACATTGAGTAGGTTTTCTTCTGACCTTCTCCCAGATATCTATGATCTATTCCACACTCCCCGCCAATTCAGCACTTTGGAACACCAGCCCTGAACTTCCTACACCCCCCCCCAGGAAAGAAAGGGTGGGAGCAGGATCGACTTCTTCATGAGTAGGAAGGAACTGCAGATGCTGGTTTACACCAAAGATAGACACAAAATGCTGGAGTAACTCAGCGGGACAGGCAGCATCTCTGGAGAGAAGGAGTGGGTGACGTTTCGGGTCGAGACCCTTCTTCAGACTGTCTTAGAACATCTAACAGAGGAACAGTCTTTTGTCTCAGTGTCTCAGAATTAGACCATTCGGCCCATCCTGCCCCTGCCATTCAATCATGGCTGATCTACCTTTCCCTCTCATCCCCATTCTCTAGACTTCTCCCCGTAACCTTTGACACGGTACCTTGATGTCATGTGTGCTGAGGTACAGCAAAAAGCTGTTTTTGTTGCGTGCTATCCAGCCAGTGAAAAGACAAGACATGATTACAATTAAGCCGTCCAGTGTCTACGGATAGAAGATGGAGGGAATAATGTTTAATGCAAGGAGAAGCCCAGTAAAGTCCGATCAATGATAGTGCAAGGGTTACTAATCAAGAACTCATCTATCTCTGCTTTTGAAATAAGCAATGACTTGGCCTCCACCTCCATCTGTGGCACCAAATTCCACAGATTCACCGTCCTGGGGCTAAAGAAATTCCTCCTCATCGCCATTCTGAAGGTATGTCGTTGTATTCTGAGGCTGTGGCCTCTGGTTCTAGACTCTCCCACTAGTGGAAACATCCTCTCCACATCCACTCTATCCAAGCCTTTCACTATTTGGTAAGTTTCAGTGTGGTCCCCCCCCTCCATCCTTCTAAACTCCAGCGAGTGAGTAAGTAATTTTATTGGCCAAGTATTCACATACAAGGAATTTGCCTTGGTGCTCCGCCCGAAGTAACATCATGACATACATGACATACAGTGACAGTGACAAAGTACAGGCCTAGTGCACGTGACACGTTAACTCAATCATCCCTAGGGTCATTCTCGTAATTCTCCTCTGGACCCTCTCCAACGCCAGCACGTCCTTGCTCAGGTACGGGGGCCCAGAAACTGCTCCGAATATTCCAAACGTGGCCTCACTAAAGCTCGAATACCAAAGGAATTGGATGACGAGGGAAGTACAGCATGGACGGGAGGAATAAGGGACTCTGGCATTTCATCCAAGACCACGACACCAGATTCAAAAGAACAACGGATTCATAGCTCAGAGCACAGGCTTGAAGGAAGCAGAAAAATAAAATTAAAACTATGCCTTGGAAGCAATATTTCAATGAGAGAGCGGTGAGTCTGTGGAAGATGTTCCCCAGCCAGCTGTTAGCAATGATTCATTCAAATATTTATTAGATTAAATTCTCCCGGAAAATAATATTTTAGTTTACAGTAAAGGAGTTATGTGAGCCAGTGTGGAGATTGGTTGGGGAGAACCTGGGGACGTTGGACTTTAGCAGATATTCCAACAAACACATTGGTAATCAAAGACCGACACAAAATGCTGGAGTATCTCAGCGGGACAGGCAGCGTCTCTGGAGAGAAGGAATTGGTGACGTTTCGGATCGACATCCTGCTTCAGAGTCTAAGGAAGGGTCTCGACCCGAAACGTCACCCATTCCTTCTCTCCAGAAATGCTGCCAGTCCCGCTGAGTTACTCCAGCATTTTATGTCCATCTTACATAGAAACAAAGAAAATAGGTGCTGGAGTAGACCATTCGGCCCTTCGAGCCTGCACCGCCATTCAATATGATCATGGCTGATCATCCAACTCAGTATCCTGTGCCTGCCTTCTCTCCATACCCCTCGATCCCTTTAGCCACAAGGGCCACATCTAACTCCCTCTTAAATATAGCCAATGAACTGGCCTCAACTACCTTCTGTGGCAGAGAATTCCACAGATGCACCACTCTGTGTGAAAAATGCTTTTCTCATCTCGGTCCTAAAAGATTTCCCCGTTATCCTTAGACTGTGACCCCTTGTTCTGGACCTCCCCAACATCGGGAACAATCTTCCTGCATCTAGCCTGTCCAACCCCTTAAATTTCGGGTCTTCGGTATAAACCAGCATCCTACTCACTGGTCAATCAACGAAGGTCGCTGCAGCTTGCGTCAATAGCAACGATGATTTTTGTGGTAATTTGAAAAGAAATGGCAATCGCTAAAAACTGCTCTCTTGTAGATGCTGAGCTGGAGGGGGAGCTGGCATCTGGTAACAGTCGCTTCACAACAGAACTGGTCAAAGTGTCCTTACCCTGCCCTTAGCCATGGAAGCACTTCTCTATGAATACAATAAGCTGTCCCTCAGAGACTGTGCCTAATCGGAGCAGTGCTGTGCAGGGCCTGGGAACAGAGGCTCCGCAAAGAGAGGCAGGCCATGAGAAAATGAAAAAATAAAAGTGTTCGGGAGATGCTGACAACTTCAATCTATCAGGCAGAGAGGGGAAGGATTTACAATCTGAGGGCTGAACAGACCCTGATGAATTGGAACGAGGAAAACAAATCAAGGCAGGCCTCTGGCAGGGCACCGATTGATGGGCCTCAAGCACGTGCTAACCTGAGGCCCATCGATCGGTGGTGCAGCGGTAGAGTTGCTGCCTCACAGCGCCGGAGACCCGGGCTCGACCCTGACTACGGGCGCTGTCTGTACAGAGTCTGTACGTTCTCCCCGTGACCCGCGCGGGTTTTCTCCAAGATCTTCGGTTTTGCACTGTAATAACATACAGGTTTGTCGGTTAATTAGAAACATAGAGACATAGAAAAATAGGTGCAGGAGTAGGCCATTCGGCCCTTCGAGCCTGCACCGCCATTCAATGTGATCATGGCTGATCATCCAACTCAGTATCCCGTACCTGCCTTCTCTCCATACCCCCTGATCCCTTTATCCACAAGGGCCACATCTAACGCCCTCTTGAATATAGCCAATGAACTGGCCTCAACTACCTTCTGTGGCAGAGAATTCCAGAGACTCACCACTCTCTGTGTAAAGAATGTTTTCCTCATCTCGGTCCTAAAGGAATTCCCCGCTTATCCTTAGACTGTGACCCCTTGTTCTGGACTCCCCCAACATCGGGAACAATTTTCCAGCATCTAGCTTGTCCAACCTTAATAATTTTGTAAGTTTCTATAAGATCCCCCCTCAATCTTCTAAATTCCAGCGAGTCCAAGCCGAGTCTATCCAGTCTTTCCTCATATGAAAGTCCTGCCATCCCAGGAATCAGTCTGGTGAATCTTCTCTGTACCCCCTCAATTGGCTTTGGTAAAAATGTAGATTGACCCTGGTGTGTGTAGGGTAGTGTTTGTGTGCGGGGATCGCGGGTTGGCACGGGCTCGGTGGGCCGAAGGGCCTGTTTCTGTGTTCTATCGCAAAACTAAACTAAACTAGTGGTGGACATAGCTCGTCCTCACGCATGGAAGATGGGCCCAGACTGATCCCAAATTAACCTGAAGCCAGCAACACATCAACCCTGTTTAAAGCAATAGGTGCAGGGAAAATGTTCCCAATGTTGGGCGAGTCTGGAACCAGGGGCCACAGTCTTAGAATAAAGGGGAGGCCATTTAAGACAGAGGTGAGAAAAAACTTTTTCACCCAGAGAGTTGTGAATTTGTGTTATTCCCTGCTACAGAGGGCAGTGGAGGCCAAGTCATTGGGTGGATTTAAGAGAGAGTTAGATAGAGCTCTAGGGGCTTGTGGAGTCAAGGGATATGGGGAGAAGGCAGGCACGGGTTATTGATTGGGACAATCAGTCATGATCACAATGAATGGCGGTGCTGGATTGAAGGGCCGAATGGCCTCCTCCTGCACCTATTTTCTATGTTTCTATGTTTCTATGCCCGAATATTGGAACCTGAAGCCCAGGGCTTGGTTGAGCCTGGCCATTGACAGAGGGAGGCCCAACGCAAATTGGAGGAACAACACCTCACACAGTATTTCGCTTGGGCAGCTCACACCCCACTGGTCTGAACATTCAAGTAACCCTTGCTTTCCCTCTCTCTCCATCCCTCCCCCTTCCCAGTTCACCGGCCGGTCCGACTGTTCCCCCTGATTACACTTTACCCCTGTTGGCTTTGTTGTCACCTTCTCCTAGAGAACCTCTGGAGACTTTGCGCCCCACCCAAGGTTTCCATGCGGTTCCCGGAGGTTTTTGTCAGTCTCCCTAATGGTCGAAAGTGGTTTCCGTTTTAAAAATTGGTAATTTTTCAGTCGAAGCCGGTTGCGATGCTAGTTGAAGGTGGTTGCCGGAGGACAAAAACCTCCGGGAACCGCACGGAAACCTTAGGTGGGGCGCAAAGTCTCCAGAGGTTTCCGTTCAGGTTTCCTAAGTGGGACAGGGGCATATACTTCCTTATCTCTGCAACTGCCCCTCCCCTGATGCTCAGTCTGAAGAAGGGTCTCCATCCGAAACGTCAGCAATTCCTTCTACCCAGAGATGCTGCCTGTCCCGCTGAGTTAATGGCCTGTCCCACCAGCATGCAACTCTATGCGATGAGCGCGACCTAACGTGGTCACTTGAGCCGTCCGGCGTCGCGGGGCCGGTCCCACTTCGATCGCCGGAGCCGTGTGGAATTGTGCGGAGTTCGTCCCGACATCGCGCGGGGCTCCGAAAAACTGACCATGTTTGAAAATTCCGCACGGCAACGGCTTGTCGGCTCGCAGTCGCCTCGACGCATTACACACCGCCCCGACATCGTGCCTCCGTGAACCTATCTGTAGGTGCCTCCGTGACCCTCTCTGTTTGTGGCTCCGTGGCCCTCTGTGTGTGTGCCTCTGTGCCCCTCTCTGTGTGCCCCTCTCTGTCCTGGCGAACTTACCTTTAAGACTTCGCTCCAAGTTCGCCTCACTTTGCGCCGCGTTGCGCCACTCACCCAACCTCCGCGCGGCCCTCTCTGCCGGTTTGGTCGCGCTTGCCGCATGCAGGCGCATGCTGGTGGGAACGGCCCTGTACAGAGATCACCCGACCTCCGCGCGGACCCCGCTTCTAGTTTGATCGCGCTCATTGCATGGAGTCGGATGCTGGTAGGACAGGCCCTTTACTCCAGCACTTTGTGTCTGTCTTGAACTGTTATTTCACCTTCCATCACAGTGAGGAATGTGGAGGAGTCACTGCGGTGGATGTTTATGTTAAAATGTATTTTGTGTGTTCTGTTCCTTTTCATTTCTATGACTGATTTGGCAAATGAAATTCCTCGTATGTTGCAAAACATACTTGGCTAATAAAGTATTATATTGTATTGTATTGTCGAATTGATTGACACAGATCTAAAGCAATATCTCTGTCGATCTGTCCGGGACCCCACACATTGATGCAATCATAAGACTAGCCCATCAACCCCTCTACTTCCTCAGGGGATGGAGGAGATTTGCATGTTCTTTTTAATTACTATCGTTGTCTCCAAATGTAGCCTGGATCTGGATCAGGATGTACACAATATACAATAGACAATAGACAATAGGTGCAGGAGTAGGCCATTCGGCCCTTCGAGCCAGCACCGCCATTCAATGTGATCATGGCTGATCATCCCCAATCAGTACCCCGTTCCTGCCTTCTCCCCATATCCCCTGACCCCGCTATCTTTAAGAGCCCTATCTAGCTCTCTCTTGAAAGCATCCAGAGAACCTGCCTCCACCGCCCTCTGAGGTAGAGAATTCCACAGACTCACCACTCTCTGTGAGAAAAAGTGTTTCCTCGTCTCTGTTCTAAATGGCTTACCCCTTATTCTTAAACTGTGGCCCCTGGTTCTGGACTCCCCCAACATCGGGAACATGTTTCCTGCCTCTAGCGTGTCCGAACCCTTAACAATCTTATATATTTCAATAAGATACCTTCTAAACTCCAGAGTGTACAAGCCCAGCCGCTCCATTCTCTCAGCATATGACAGCCCCGCCATCCTGGGAATTAACCTGGTGAACCTACGCTGCACTCCCTCAGTAGCAAGAATGTCCTTCCTCAAATTAGGGGACCAAAACTGCACACAATACTCCAGGTGTGGTCTCACTAGGGCCCTGTACAACTGCAGAAGGACCGCTTTGTTCCTATACTCGACTCCTCTTGTTATGAAGGCCAACATGCCATTTGCTTTCTTCACTGCCTGCTGTACCTGCATGCTTACTTTCATAGACTGATGTACAAGGACATCTTTGTATGTGTTGGTGTATTGGAGATCTCTGATGCTGGCTGGTAGGGGATTCCAATCCCTTGCTGTCATGAAGAAAAACGAGTTAGAAAGTGCGGATGAAGGGCCGTGTGGAATGAAATAATTTGCAGGTTGGTAGTTTGACGAACACTGTCTTGGACGTCTCGAGATGAACAGTAAAAAGCCTCGAGACTGGTTGCATCATGGCCTGGTTCATCTCCTTGAACACCCAGGAACGGAGAAGAATGAAATAAGTGGGTGAACACTGCCCAGTCGATCCCAGGTACTGACCTCCCCACCATCAAAGGGATCTACATCATCAAAAAGGCAGCCAGCATCATCATAGACCCACACCATCCTGGCCACGCTCTCATTTCACTCCTGTCATTGGGAAGTTTTTCGGAGCCTGACAATTGTACATTTTCTACACACTGGGGACAAGTTTGATACCTACACATTGGGGACAATTTACAGAAGTCAATTATCCTACTAAAAGATTCTTCCAAGTAGACAGAAAACGCTGGAGAACCTCAGCGGGTGAAGCAACATCTATGGAGTGAGGAGAAGGAGCAGGTGACGGTTTGGGTCGAGACCCTTCTTCAGACTCCAAGCTTCACACCATCTGTGCCTCGCATAATTCTATATACGTCGATCACGTCCCCCCAGCCTCTGTATTTAAAAAGCACCGCTCTGTTCCCGATATTCTTCCCCCTCCATCGCTGAGCACAAGTGTTTTCACTCAAGTCTTTTCTATAGAACGATTGCAAAAGCTCCTGAAATAATTCCGTCTACGTGTATCGCTTCGGGAGTTTTGTGAGAGGTGAGATATAAGCAGACAGACGGATGATAAGACGGTGGGTTGAACAAAGGAGGCACGATCTGCTCTGCCAAATGCCCATTCAGGAGGTGAAGAAAAAAATCCGCCAATGTGTAATAGCAATTCAGCCTCTGGTTCATCTTTTGTCTCTCGCTGACAACAGGCTTGTCAGAATCAGACGCTGAGATTCAGCTCTGAGCCCTGCTGGTCCCAAAGGAACCCAGGACAGAGAGTTCAACCCAAGATCAGAGCCACCTCATCAGTGTTACACCCCTCACCCCTCACTGTAGGAGATACACCCCTCACTGTAGCAGATACACCCCTCACTGTAGCAGATACAACCCTCACTGTAGCAGATACACCCTCACTGTAGCAGATACACCCTTCACTGTAGCAGATACACCGTTCACTGTAGCAGATACACCCCTCACTGTAGCAGATACACCCCTCGATGTAGCAGATACACCCCTCACTGTAGCAGATACACCCCTCACTGTAGCAGATACACCCCTCACTGTAGCAGATACACCCCTCACTGTAGCAGATACACCCCTAGATTTAGCAGATACACCCCTCACTGTAGCAGATACACCCCTCACTGTAGCAGATACACCCCTCACTGTAGCAGATACACCCCTCGATGTAGCAGATACACCCCTCACTGTAGCAGATACATCCCTCACTGTAGCAGATACAACCCTCACTGTAGAAGATACACCCTTCACTGTAACAGATACACCCCTCGATGTAGCAGATACACCCCTCACTGTAGCAGATACACCCCTCACTGTAGCAGATACATCCCTCACTGTAGCAGATACACCCCTCACTGTAGCAGATACACCCCTCACTGTAGCAGATACACCCCTCACTGTGCAGATACACCCCTCACTGTAGCAGATACACCCCTCACTGTAGCAGATACACCCCTCACTGTAGCAGATACACCCCTCACTGTAGTAGATACACCCCTACTGTAGCTGATACACCCCTCACTGTAGCAGATACACCCCTCACTGTAGCAGATACACCCCTCACTGTAGCAGATACACCCCTCAATGTAGCAGATACACCCCTCACTGTAGCAGATACACCCCTCACTGTAGCAGATACACCCCTCACTGTAGCAGATACATCCCTCACTGTAGCAGATACATCCCTCACTGTAGCAGATACACCCCTCACTGTAGCAGATACACCCCTCACTGTAGCAGATACATCCCTCACTGTAGCATATACACCCCTCACTGTAGCAGATACACCCCTCACTGTAGCAGATACACCCCTCACTGTAGCAGATACACCCTCACTGTAGCAGATACACTCCTCACTGTAGCAGATACACCCCTCATTGTAACACTGATATATGCCCCACATCCCTGCCTGTAATAGATCCTAATAAACTCCATGCCCCGTCCATTCTCAGGGGATATGGGGAGAAGGCAGGAACGGGGTACTGATTGGGGATGATCAGCCATGATCACATTGAATGGCGGTGCTGGTTTGAAGGGCCGAATGGCCTCGTCCTGCACCTATTGTCTATGTCGATGTTTCTATACTGCAGTATCTGATTGACTCCACTGTGATTTTTCTCCAGACTGAAGGCAGTAGCCACCTCTCAATGTTTGCCGGCTCTGCTGTTCCAGTCATTCCTCTCCGCACCACCCTGCACCGAATCTCATTTACACAGACGTTTTTTTACCAAGTGTTTACCAAGGTTGAGAATGAGCTATTTTACGGATTCCCTGTCACCTAATGCGTTAAGTAACAACTGTTCCTGATTAACAGGAAGAGCGCGGACTAACGTGGCTGAATTCTGCTGAGTGCTGTACCACTGAGACTAAAATAAAACAGCAGCAGAACTTTCACAGAGAACAGAAAATAAACGACTCAGGTATTTTATCAAGAAGGGTGCCTTGGGTATTATTTGGAAATGGTACAAATTTAACATAGAACATAGAACAGTACAGGAACGGGCCCTTCAGCCCACAATGTTTGTGCAGAACATGATGCCAAGTTAAACTGATCTCATAACATAGAAACATAGAGAATAGGTGTAGGAGGAGGCCATTCGGCCCTTCGAGCCAGCACCGCCATTCATTGCGATCATGGCTGATCGTCCCCTATCAATAACCCGTGCCTGCCTTCTCCCCATATCCCTTGACTCCACTAGCCCCTAGAGCTCTATCTAACTCTCTCTTAAATCCATCCAGTGATTTGGCCTCCACTGCCCTCTGTGGCAGGGAATTCCATAAATTCACAACTCTCTGGGTGAAAAAGTTTTTTCTCACCTCAGTCTTAAATGACCTCCCCTTTATTCTAAGACTGTGGCCCCTGGTTCTGGACTCGCCCAACATTGGGAACATTTTTCCTGCATCCAGCTTGTCCAGTCCTTTTATAATTTTATATGTTTCTATAAGATTCCCCCTCATCCTTCTAAACTCCAGTGAATACAAGCCTAGTCTTTTCGATCTTTCCTCATATGACAGTCCCGCCATCCCATCTCGTGATGAATCTCGTGAACCTACGCTGCACCGCCTCAATCACAAGACAATCCTTCCCCAAATTAGGAGACCAAAACTGTACACAACAGACAATAGACAATATGTGCAGGAGGAGGCCATTCGGTCCTTCGAGCCAGCACCGCCATTCAATGTGATCACGGCTGATCATCCCCAATCAGTACCCCGTTCCTGCCTTCTCCCCATATCCCCTGATTCCGCTATTTTTAAGATCCCTATCTAGCTCTCCCTTGAAAGCATCCAGAGAACCTGCGTCCACCGCCCTCTGAGGCAGAGAATTCCACAGACTCACCACTCTCTGTGAGAAAAAGTGTTTCCTCGTCTCTGTTCCAAATGGCTTACCCCTTATTCTTAATACTCAAGATGTGGTCTTACCAGAGCCCTATACAACTGCAGAAGAACCTCTTTACTCCTATACTGAAATCCTCTTGTTATGAAACTGAAATGCTCTTGTTTATGATCTGTCAATCTCAAAGCCTCTTAAACCCCACTATCATATCTGCCTCCCCCACCACCCCTGAACAACAAGTCGTGAACTACCACCTTAACCATGGCTGGAATATTAACGTTGCAATTTAGGAAGGATGCCAAGGTTTTTGAGAAGGTGTAATTGAGATTTCCACAACCAATGCCAGTGAGGAGGAAGTGTTAAAGAAGGAACTGCAGATGCTGGAGAATTGAGGGTTACACAAAAAGCTGGAGAAACTCAGCGGGTACAGCAGCATCTAAGGAGCGAAGAGAGAGTCTGAAGAAGGGTCTCGACCCGAAACGTCGCCTATCTCCTTCGCTCCTTAGATGCTGCTGCACCCGCTGAGTTTCTCCAGCTTTTTGTGTAACCCAGTGAGGAGGAACATCAGTTGAACGGAAGGGTTTGCAGGAGTCTCTGTGGAGCAAAGAAGGTTCCTTCAACAAACACTTGAAATCTATGAGGGGGCTGATGGAATAAATAAGCAAAATCTATTTCCACCAGCAGAAGCAGCGGAAACTAAAGGGCACAGATCTATGATAAGCAGTAAATTAAACAACACAGAGAGAGATGAGGAGATCGCTTTTCACTCTCGGTGTTTTTCAGTCTGAACTGCTCTGCATTCGGGTTGTGGAGGCAGGTTCAACAATAACTTTCAGAAGGGAATTGGGTAAATATATAAAATGGTGAAATTTGCACGATTTGTGAGAAATAAACCCATGAATATTCCTCATCTGACCGAATGTGGTGAATGACATGAACCTTTTCTCGCTCGTTTATTATCTTGTTTACAGTGCTCGATGTTTACATATTCTGTGGTGCTGCATCATTCCATCCAGGACACACGACAATGAAACACTCTTCAATGTTAGGCTGGGACCAACAAATATATTTAAAATGAATTAAAAGGGGAAATCAGCGACAAATCCCCGGCATAAACTTGTGCAATTGCCCCAAATATTCCAGGCACACCACAATCCTTAAAATTCAACCATGAATTCAGCAAATTCAGGACAGGACAGTTTAACATTGAGACACAGGACAGTTTAGCATTGAGACAAAGTGCTGGAGTAACTCAGGGGATCAGGCAGCATCTCTGCAGAGGTTCATAAGGGATAAGAACAGAATTAAGCCATTCAGCCCATTAAGTCTACTCTGCCACTCAGTGATAGATTCTTGATTAGTACGGGTGTCAGGGGTTATGGGGAGAAGGCAGTTGAATGGGGTTGAGAGGGAAAGATAGATTGGACACATGTGAAGTAGACTTGATGGGCTGAATGGCCTAGTTAGTTCTGCCCTGATGACATGCAGGAGAGTTTTTGTCCCTTCCTCTGCTTTTCCTCCAGGTGAACCCAGCGGAACTTGTCTCAGTCTCTGGGGAACTGATTCATCGCAAAACTGCAATTATCTGCCGAGTCGGTCAATACGAGGAGGAAACAGGCAATAAATTTGCAGTTACATCATAAAAAGCATTTGCATTTTTCACTTCTATCCGATGATTAAAGATTCATAAGATCATAAGTGATAGGAATAGAATTAGGCCATTCGGCCCATCAAGTTTAGTCCGCCATTCAATCATGGCCGATCTATCTTTCCCTCTCAACCCCATTCTCCTGCCTTCTCCCCATAACCCCTGACACCCGTACTGATCAACGATCTATCTATCTCTGCCTTAAATACATCCAAGGTGGAAATGTCAAAGACGAGATGGCATCGTTTGAAGGTAAATGGGACAAAGCTTAATGCAGATGTACGAGGCAGTGTTTTTACACAGAGAGTGATGGGTGCCTGGACTCTGTTGCCAGGGGTGGTGGTGAAGGCAGATATGATAGTGCCGTTTAAGAAGCTTTTAGGTTGAGTTGCAGATTGAGCACGTTAGTTGGGGTGGAAGATTGCAACCTTCACGTGGCTCGACTAATGCAATCGACTCGACGTGCACAAACGTAAGATCAAATAGATCAAGTTGTCCAACAACTTTAGGCTGTGCACGCCACACGGGAGAAGAAGATGCACATTAGTTTAACTTGGCACAGACATTGTGGGCTGAAGGGCCTGTTCCTGTGCTGTACTGTTCTACATTCTGTTGAGAAGATGGAGAGATAATTGGAGTAGTGTCAACAAATATCAGAAGGTAGCAGCAGCAGCAAGCTCTTCACATGGTGGAGGCATCACTGTTCTTCAATAGAACAGAATTTTCTGAAGCAGAATCAACCTGCCTTATTGTACATTTTGTGCTACCAAGTGGATGAATTCCAGTGCATGGCTTGCCAAAGTTAGTATCATTGAGAGTCATAGAGTGATACAGCGTGGAAACAGGCCCTTCGGCCCAACTTGCCCACACTGGGCAACATGTCCCAGCTACATTAGTCCCACCTGCCCACGTTTGGCCCATATCCCTCCAAACCTGTCCTATCCATGTCGAACTGTTTCTTAAACGTTGGGATAGCCCCAGCCTCAACTACCGCCTCTGGCAGCTCGCTCCATACACCCACCACTCTTTGTGTGAAAAAATGACCCCTCAGATTCCTCTGAAATGGTTTCTTCACCTTCACCTTAAACCTATGTCCTCTGGTCCTTGATTCACCTACACTGGGCTAGAGACTCTGCATCTCCCCGATCCATTCCTCTCATGAGGAACAGAGTTACTCATCAGGAAAACTAAAAGGTTATCATTGTTAGAGAATAAACCAGCATATGCTAAAAGAGAGAGAATACTGGGGATATTCAGCAGGTCAAGGGATATGGAGAAAACGTGGGCTACTGATTTTAGATGATCAGCCATGATCATATCGAATGGCGGTGCTGGCTCGAAGGGCCGAATGGCCTACACCTATTGTCTATGTTCTATGTTCTAGGTCAGGCAACATCAGTAGGAAGGGAAGCAGAGTTGATGATTAGGATCAGGGAGAGAGGATTAAACCCCTGTCCCACGGTGCGAGTTCATTCCACGAGCTCTCCCCGAGTTTGCCCTGATTCGAACTCGGAGATTTACGGTAATGGCCGCTCGTCGGTACTCGTGGCTCTCGTGGACATTTTCCAACATGTTGAAAAACCTTCACGAGTCCTCCCGTGCTTACCTGCCGTTAGCGTTACGAGCCGCTAAGAGACGTCCCCGAGCTCCGACGTACCCGCTACGTTCATTCTCCGTGCTCACCACGAGTTTGATTTTTGTTAAACTCGGGAGAGCTCTTGGAATGAACTCGCATCGCGGGACAGGGCTTTAAGTGTGTTTTAGTTTGCAGGGAGGATTAGGTGGGGAGGGGACAGCGGGTGTGCCTGTTATTAGGTGCCGACCAATGTTGTCGAGGTAATAATCACTAAAAAACAGCAGCAAAAGTCTGAAGAGAAAGAAAATAAAGAATTTGAAGAATTTGAATGGTCAAGCCACATCTGTGAAAGAAAGTAGTGTGTGGTTGTCTGAAGAAAATGTTCAACTCAATATCAGGTCCGGATCGATCCCAGACAGAGGATGTGTTTCCACCCACATCCCAAAGACGTGCGGGTTTGCAGGTTAATCGGCCCTCTATAAATTGGTCCCAGTTTGTAGGGAGCGGTTGAGAAAGTGGGAATATAAAAAAAAATAAAATCAGGAAGGGTAATGGAACATTCCGGAGAGTTGCCATGGGAGATGACTTTGAAGGAACCACACGGTGGTGCAGCGGTAGAGTTGCTGCCTCACAGCGCCGGAGACCCGGGTTCGACCCCGACTACAGGCGCTGTCTGTACGGAGTTTGCACGTTCTCCCCGTGACCCGCGTGGGTTTTCTCCGAGATCCTCGGTTTCCTCCCACACTCCAAAGACGTAGAGGTTTGTAGATTAATTGGCTTGGTGCAATTTTAAATTGTCCCTAGTGTGTGTGGGATAGTGTTAGTGTGCGGGGATCGCTGGTCAGCGTGGACTTGGTGGGCCGAAGGGCCTGTTTCCGCACTGTATCTCTAAACTAAACTGCCATCCATCTTCTCCTATAAGTCCTCCAGCAGTGAGCAGACCAATGGTCAGCATCTTGTTATTCCACCCACACCTATGTCCTGCATTCTATCAAAGTCTTGACCTGAGACGTCAAACATCCCCGTCTCCACAGATGCTGCCTGACCTGCTGCAGTTTGATTTTCTATTCGATCTAGACTCCAGCATCTGCCGTCTTTTGTGCCTGATTCCATACTATGTCCCTTTCAATGAACAACCCTGCCCTGAAAAGGTGATTCTGTATCTCTCTCTCCACACACAAAGGGTGATCTATGTTCTATTAAGAAGATGTTGACAAAATTTGGAAAATTGCCACAAAATCTTTCTGGCATTATTATCTACTTCTAGGGGAATCAAATACAAAAGCAAAGAAATTATGCCACAGTTATATAGGGCATTTGCGAGACCGCATTTGGAGTGGTGTATACCAGAACGGAGACGAGGAAACACTTCTTCACACAGAGAGTTGTGATTCTGTGGAATTCTCTGCCTCAGAGGGCGGTGGAGGCCGGTTCTCTGGATACTTTCAAGAGAGAGCTAGATATGGCTCTTAAAGATAGCGGAGTCAGGAGATATGGGGAGAAGGCAGGAACGGGGTACTGATTGTGGATGATCAGCCATGATCACAGTGAATGGCGGTGCTAGCTCAAAGGGCCGAATGGCGTACTCCTGCACCTATTGTTTATTGTGTATAATACCTAGGGTGGGCAGGTTGCCTTATTTAGTTGTGAATCTACCCAATCTATTGACCATGACTTTATACAACCTCAAGAACATCACCCTTCATCCTCCTGCGCTCCTAGTCTACTCAACCTCGCCCTATAGCTCACACCCTCAAGCCCTGGCAACAACCTTGTAAATCTTCTCTGTACCCATCCCAGCTTGACAACATCTTTCTATCTTCACAATCTCGCACCAAATACCTCCAGGGAAAGGACAGCATGTGTTAGATATATGGGTCAGTTAGGTTGAGTCTAGTTTGGACAGACGGCATAGAAACACCGAGGCCCACACCGAGTCCACACCGACCATCAATCACCTGCACATTTAGTTTATGTCCTACAAACTTGGGGCAATTTACAGAAGCCCATTAACCAGCAAACCTGCGCATCTTTGCAGCGTGGGAGGAAACCAAAGCACCCGGAGGAAACCCTCGCAGTCACGGGGAGAATGTGCAAACTCCTCACAGACAGCACCCACAGTCAGGATCAATCCTGGGTCTTCAGTGTTGTAAGGCAGCAACTCTACCGCTGTGCCACCGTGCTGGGCCTAAGGCCAAATTAGCTTAGATGAGGCATCTTGGTCCGCATGGACCAGTTGGGCAGAATGATTCTATGTACAAGGAAGGCATCCCCCTTGAAATACAGGTGCTCCATTTAGTTGAGTACTAAAGATGGGCGGAAGGGTCTGTTTCCCTGCTGTCTGATTCCACAGTATGGCTTCAGGATATCACAGGACTCTGCGCTATCATCCTGGAATTACCAAAGCCATAATCTGTGCTGTTTACTCTGCTCCTAATGGTTTAATTACCGTGCTTACTGACAGAGCCTGGCGGGAGAGAGGAGCTAACCAGTGCTTCGGTCTTCAGAGTCATCACAGCCGCGGAGAGACAGGCAAATGGATCTAGGACCAAACCGTGAACTGCTGTAAAAATCATGAGGGGAATAGACCGGGTAGATGCACAGAGTCTCTTGCCCAGAGTAGGGGATTCGAGGACCAGAGGACATAGGTTCAAGGTGCAGGGGAAAAGATTTAATAGGAAGCTGAGGGGTAACTTTTTCACACAAAGGGTGGTGGGTGTATGGAACGAGCTGCCAGAGGAGGTAGTTGAGGCTGGGACTATTCCAACTAAGAAACAGTTAGACAGGTACATGTTCTCCACAGATGCTGCCTGACCCGCTGAGTTACTCCTGCACTCTGTGAAACGTCACCTATCCATGTTCTCCACAGATGCTGCCTGACCCGCTGAGTTACTCCAGCATTTTGTGTCCATCTCCAATTTGGGGAAGCTGGGCTGCTATCCCTGGAAGGGTTGGTACAGAGCACTGAATTCTCGGGATTAGACACAAAAAGCTGGAGTAACTCAGCGGGACAGGCAGCATCTCTGGAGAGAAGGAATGGGTGATGTTTCGGGTCGAGACCCTTCTTCAGACTGTGAGTCAGGGGAGGGGGAAACGAGAGATATAGACAGTGATGTAGAACAAATGATGGTGGCACGGTGGCGCAGCGGCAGAGTTGCTGCCTCACAGCGCCAGAGACCCGGGTTCGATCCCGACTACGGGTGCTGCCTGTACTGAGTTTGTACGTTCTCCCCGTGACCTGCGTGGGTTTTCTCCGAGATCTCCAGTTTCCTTCCACACTCCAAAGACGTGCAGGTTTGTAGGTTAATTGGCTTGTTATAATTGTAAATTGTAGGCTAGTGTTGGTGTGCGTGGATCGCTGGTCGGTGTGGACTTGATGGGCCGAAGGGCCTGTTTCCGACCTGTATCTCCAAACCTAAACTAAATGGGGTTTGTTCCTTCCCACAAAAATAGCCACGAACGTTTGGAACAGTAGCATTAGCTGCCATAGTTATAGCCCTGTCCCACGGTACGAATTCATTCCAAGAGCTCTCCCGAGTTTAAAAAAAGTCAAACTCGTGGTAAGCACGGAGAATGAACGTAGTGGGTACGTCGGAGCTCGGGGACGTCTTTTAGCGGCTCGTAACGCTAACGGCAGGTACTCGGGAAGACTCGCTAACGGCAGGTAAGCTCGGGAAGACTCGTGAAGATTTTTCAACATGTTGGAAAATGTCCACGAGTGCCCCGAGTACCGACGAGCGGCCGTTACCGTAAATCTCCGAGTTGGAATCAGGGCAAACTCGGGGAGAGCTCTTGGAATGAACTCGTACAGTGGGACAGGGGTTTTACACCAAGCCTAAGTCAATGTCTCATTCAAATGAACATATTCATAATAAAATCTTTACATGTGATGAATTATTCATGTGTAGCATATTCCACAAGTGTTGATCAGTGTAATGAACATTAGAGCTCTCTGGCTAATTGACATGCCTGCCAGTGTTTGCCTCTCATTGTACTGGTAATATTCACCTAATTACAATGTTACGTGACCTCCAACTGCGAACAAGAACAGGAACGTTCCAGAACAAACTCCAACCAATCTATCGTTGCGACAACCGGGTTGTATGACACAACAGATTTATCACCTGGATAGAGTGGATGCAGAGAGGATGTTTCCACTAGTGGGAGAGTCTAGGACCAGAGGGCATGGGCTCAGAATTAAAGGGCATTCCTTTAGGAAGGAGAGGAGGAGGAACTTCTTTAGCCAGAGGGCGGTGAATCTGTGGAACTCATTGCCACAGATGGCTGTGGAGGCCAAGTCAGTGGATATATTTAAGGCAGGGATAGACAGATTCTTGATTAGTTCGGGTGTCAGAGGTTATGGGGAGAAGGCAGGAGAATGGGGTTAGGAGGGAGAGATAGATCAGCTGTACACAAAATGCTGGAGAAACTCAGCGGGTGCAGCAGCATCTATGGAGCGAAGGAAATAGGCAACTTTTTGGGCCGAAACCCTTCTACAGACTGAAGAAGAGTTTGGGCCCACAAAGCTGCCTATTTCCTTCGCTCCATAGATGCTGCTGCACCCGCTGAGTTTCTCCAGCATTTTGTGTACACTTGATTTTCCAGCATCTGCAGTTCCTTCTTTAACAGAGATAGATCAGCCATGATTGAATGGCACTTGGTGGGCCGAAGGGCCTAATTCCGTTCCCATCACATGAACTTTTTGCAAAGTTTAGATCCTAGGGTGAGGATTTCAGCTGGTGAGGGTGGTGTCCACACAAAATGCCAGAGTAACGCAGTAGGTCAGGCAGCATCTCTGGAGAAAAAAGAGCAGGGTTGGGACCCTTCTTTGGACTGAAAGTAGAGTGGAGGGATCCGGAGGTAAGAAAAGGCCAGAAAGAAGCAGGACCGACAACAGATGACCAATGAAGGATGGAGCCCATAATACAATCATAGAGTGGGACAGCATGGAAACAGGTCCTTTAGCCGACAATGCCCACACTGACCAACATGGCCCAGCGACTCTAGTCCCACCTGCCCGCGTTTGGCCCATGTCACTCCAAAATTGTCCTATCCATGTACCTGTTGAAATGTTTCTTAAACGTTGTGATAGTCCCAGCCTCAACTTCCTCCTCCAGCAGCTCAGGGGATAAGAGAAGGCAGGAACGGGAAACTGATTGGGGATGATCAGCCATGATCACATTGAATGACGGTACTGGCTCGAAGGGCCGAATGGCCTCTACTCCTGCACCTATTGTGTATTGTCTTGTTCCATACACCCACCACCCTTGTTGTGAAAACGTTACTCCTTAGGTTCCTGTTAAACCTTTCTCCTCACCTTAAACTCTCTTACTCTGGGCAAGAGCTTCTGTGCGGTTACCCGATATATTCCTCGTATGACTGTATACACCCTATGGCCCATTATTGGTCTGGGGAATGTTGCCAACATAGGGATGCAAGGATACAAACAGTGTAAGTCATAGGAGGACTAGGGTGGGGAAGTTACTTGAAGGATTACAATGCAAAGGTTACTTGAAACTAGCTGGTTACCATCTCAATGTGGAGCCATTCATCGTTCACCCCCTACACCTATCTAGAGGGATCCTTGTACTTCAAGTGCATTATTCTGGTATCAATGAAAGGGTCTACCAGCCACCTCATTCAAAATGGTGCAAGGACATCAAATGTGCTTTGAGAAAACCTAGAGCCATCTCCGGTAGTTCAGAGCTGTAACAAGAGTCCAGATTTGGAAAGACAAAACCATCTGAATAGAAGGTGGACAAAAAGCTGGAGAAACTCAGCGGGTGAGGCAGCATCTAGGGAGCGAAGGAATGGGTGATGTTCCTTCAGACATCTGAATAGAAGTTGGAATTGGTTTAGTTTAGTTTAGAGATACAGCGGGGAAACAGGCCCTTCTGCCCACGTTGACCAGCGATCCCCACACACTAACACCACGCTACACACACTAGGGACAATTTGCACTTTTCACCAAGCCAATTAACCTACAAACCTGCACGTCTTTGGAGTGAGGGGGGGAACTGAAGATCTCGGAGAAAACCCACGCAGGTCACGGGGAGAACGTACAAACTCCGTACGGACAGCACCCGCAGTTGAGATTGAACCCGGGTCTCCGGCGCTGTAAGGCAGCAACTCTACCGCTGCGCCACCGTGGCCACATGGTGAGCAGGCACCTCATTCACAATGGTGCAAGGACACCAAATGTGGCTTTGAGAAAAGCTAGAGTCATCCTCGGTTGTTCCGAGCTGTTACAAGAGTCCAGGTGTGGAAAGGCAAAACCATCTGAATGGAAGTTGGAAATGATTGAAATATGCAGCCTGGTAACAGGTCCTTCAGCCCACCGAGTCCACACCTACCAGCGATCATCCGCTCCCACAGGTTCTACAACATCTCACTTTCATATCCAATCCCTACACACAAGGGGACATTTTAGGGGTGGGAGATTGCAACCTTCACCTGGTCCGCCCTGTTACGACTAATGCAATCAACTCGACGTCCACAAACGGAAGATCAAATAGAACACGTTGTCCGACAACTTTAGGCCGTGCACGCCACACGGAACAAGAAGAAGGGGACATTTTACAGAAACCCGCGCGGAATTGGGATGTGAGAGGAAACCGGAGCACCTGGAGGAAACCCATGTACAAATTGTCCCTAGTGTGTAGGACAGTGCTGGTGTAAAGATGATCATTAATTGGTGCAGACGCGGTGGGCCGAAGGGCCTGTGTCCGTGCTGTATCTGAAGCGTCTAAAGTTTACTCACGTTTGATCAGACTTTGTTTGCATCACAGATACCCTACGGACTTCCCCTTCCTCTTCTCTGCTCCAAAGTGGGACTAAAATATTCTGAGATATTCCATGACTCCAGGGCTGTGTTTAAATAGAAGCCGTTGCTGTTGTCAACCTTCAGCCCCTTTGAGCATTTTCTCAGAAGCCTTTGGCGTGACTTTTGTTTGAAGATGATTCCGCTCGGAGACCTCAGATGCTAAACGTGTCCTTTTGATCTAAAGGTCAAGATGCGACAATTCCTGCGGGATGAAACGGCAGGGCGGGCAGCAAAAGTTCCGCAGCCCAGAGTGGGAAGAGGAAGGGGGGGGGGCGGAGAGAAGAGTGTCGGAACAACAGAGAAGAGGAGAAAGGAGGAGAGAGTCCATTCAAGTTCAAGTGAGTTTATTGTCGTGTGTCCCTGATAGGACAATGAAATTCTTGCTTTGCTTCAGCACAGCAGAACATAGATGGCATTGACTACAGAACAGATCAGTGTGTCCATATACCATTATATACGTAAATACACACATGAATAAATAGCCAGGTTTAATAGCCTGATGGCTGTGGGGAAGTAGCTATTCCTGAACCTGGCCGTTGCAGTCTTCAGGCTCCTGTACCTTCTACCTGAAGGTAGTGGGGAGATGAGTGTGTGGCCAGGATGGTGTACATTCTTCATGTGTATTGTGTCCACGTGAGTCCCAGCGGTCGGTTTACGACGTGACTCAGAGAACAATGATGGAGTCTGCGTGGGGGGGGGGGGGGGCACCGAGAACTGGCTTGCGGAGTTGGGCGAGGGGGGAAGGGGGGGAAATGGGGGGAAGAATTGAATACTTTTGTAACTTTGTAGCTGCCCTTTGCGTGGCGACTCTTTGCATACCTATCCTGTACACAAAACAACGAATCTCACTATACCAAGTGCACGTGACAATAAGTATCAATTAATCAACCGATCGATTGATCAATCAATTCTATATAACTCTCCTAGTCTGGGGATGTGAATGATCAGCCTGATAGCACATTCTCTGCAAGTGCCTACTGCAGTAGATGCCTGACCTGCTGAGTTACTCCAGGACTTTGTGCCATTCTTTGTTCCATGAACCAGAGGAGCTGCAGTAGTCACGACACATAATTCTCTCTCCAACACCCTGGCTAAAGCATTGCAATTGTTCAGCAGAGTATCTACAGTATAAAACAGGCCAAGCATGGCCGTCTGGTCAATACTGTGAGCGCAGTCGGCTGTGTTATGCTCTTGATTCCATATTCTGTGTTCACAAGTTAGACTCGGACCATCGAGCCTACTCCGCCATTCAATCATGGCCGATCTATCTCTCCCTCCTAACCCCATTCTGCCTTCTCCCCATCACCCCTGACACCCATTGTAATCAAGCATTGTCTATCTCTGCCTTAAAAATATCCACAGACTTGGCCTCCACAGCCCACTGTGGCAAAGAGTTCCACAGATTCACCGCCCTCTGATTAAAGACAGTGGCCAAAGTGACTGACCACAGTATTACTCCATCACTTTGTGTATATCTTTGGTATAACTGGCATCTGCAGTTCCTTCCTATCACAGTATTCTGCGCAAGTGAAAAGGGCACAGGGTGCTGGAGTAACTCAGCGGGTCAGGCAGCATCTGTGGAGAACATGGATAGGTGACGTTTCACAGAGTGCTGGAGTAACTCAGCGGGTCAGGCAGCATCTGTGGAGAACATGGATAGGTGACGTTTCACAGAGTGCTGGAGTAACTCAGCGGGTCAGGCAGCATCTGTGGAGAACATGGAGAGGTGACGTTTCAGAGTGCTGGAGTAACTCAGCGGGTCAGGCAGCATCTGTGGAGAACATGGAGAGGTGACGTTTCAGAGTGCTGGAGTAACTCAGCGGGTCAGGCAGCATCTGTGGAGAACATGGAGAGGTGACGTTTCACAGAGTGCTGGAGTAACTCAGCGGGTCAGGCAGCATCTCTGGAGAACATGGATAGGTGACGTTTCACAGAATGCTGGAGTAACTCAGCGGGTCAGGCAGCATCTGTGGAGAAATGATGTTGGGGATTTATTAGAGATGGTGCCTGACCCGCTGAGTAACTCCAACACTCTGTTCCTTTCATTTCATGTACACTGTTCCATATACATTCATCTTTGGAACAGCCGGCATTGGGCACGGGGAGGACGTACAAACTCTGTACAGACAGGACCTGTAGTCTCTGGCGCTGCAAGCGCTGTGAGGCAGCGACTCTACCGCTGCGCCACCGTGACGCCCAATAAATGCGGGCCACATAATGGCTCGAACACAAAAGATGCATAAAACATAAATGCCGTGTGTCCGCAAAGCCTCACGATGCCAAGTTGATGAGACCTACTGCCTACTAACAGCTCCACTCTCTCTTGGAGTAAATCAGTAATTTCTGTCGACTCGGGGGAGCAAATTGGTTGACAAGCGAGTCACATCTTGTACCTCGATAGGTGTCAGATCTACACAATGGAGTTTCCTTCAGCTGCTAATTCTGCAGAGATGTAGTTCAGTGGTGTGTCTGAGATTAGCCGCGTTTTAAAAGCTCAAGCACATACTCTACATTTGTTAATGATGATTACTTTATGCTGTGAGAGAAGATATGACAATGGCTTCAAGTATTATTGTATTAGGACAGGACGCGTCGTGCCAACAATATAATCACACCCTAGCTTCATCTTCTCTCCAAAGAGCGATGCTGGGCCTTGGACCACAATAGAGCAGCAGAAAAATGAGGATAATAACATGTTTTACACTTGGTAGCCTTTAAATTGCATGTCATTATTCACCGTGACTTCTTGCTGACTTTTCTATATTTGCTCTGCGATGGAGCAATCCTCCTTTCACCCTCCAAACCCCTTCTTCCTCAGTCTTCCACTAACTCAAATATTTATCTGTCTGTCCATTATTTGCGTTATCTTGCACTAAACCTTTCTCACCTTATTCTCTTCAATAGACAATAGGTGCAGGAGTAGGCCATTCGGCCCTTGAGCCAGCACCACCATTCAATGTGATCATGGCTGATCATCCCCCGTTCCTGCCTTCTTCCCATATCCCCTGACTCTGCTATTTTTAAGAGCCCTATCCCGCTCTCTCTTGAAAGCATCCAGAGAACCTGCCTCAGAGAATTCCACAGATTCACCACTCTCTGTGAGAGTATCTGTACACTGGGTGTAGGCGATTGTTGGTAAGAGGTAATAGGAGCAGAATTAGACCATTCGGCCTATCAATTCTACTCCGCCATTCAATCGTGGCTGTTATACTGTATCTCTCCCTCCTAACCACATTCTCCTGCCTTCGCCCCATAACCCCTAACACCCGTACTAATCAAGAATCTATCTATGTGTAGGAAAGAACTGCAGATGGTGGTTTAAATTGAAGATAGACACAAAATGCTGGAGTAACTCAGCGGAACAGGCAGCATCTCTGGGGAGAAGGAATTGGTGACGTTTCAGTGTGAAGAAGGGTCTCGACCCGAAATGTCACCCATTCCTTCTCTCCAGAGATGCTGCCTGTCCCGCTGAGTTACTCAAGAATCTATCTATCTCTGCCTTGTAATCACGTATTGTCTTTCCGCTGACTGGTTAGCGCGCACTAAAAGCTCTTCACCGTACCTCGGATCTTCCCGCTGGTAATGGGAGTCTATGTTCCAAGACCAGGAATTTCCACCTCACTCTTTCAGGATTAATCGCCGATGGCTCTCCGTGAAATGACACAAGGGGTCATTCAGCACTGAAGCAGGCCCTTCGGCCCAACTCATCTGAGATCTTCGCTTTCATGCTACACTCAAAGATGTACAGGTTTGTAGGTCAATTGGCTTGGTGTAAATGTAAAGCATCCTTTGCGTGTTAATAGACAATAGACAATAGGTGCAGGAGTAGGCCATTCGGCCCTTTGAGCCAGCACCGCCATTCAATGTGATCATGGCTGATCATCCCCAATCAGTACCCCGTTCCTGCCTTCTCCCCATATCCCCTGACTCCGCCAATTTTAAGAGCCCTATCTAGCTCTCTTTTGAAAACATCCAGAGAACCTGCCTCCACCGCCCTCTGAGGCAGAGAATTCCACAGACTCACCACTCTCTGTGAGAAAAAGTGTTTCCTCGTCTCCGTTCTAAATGACTTACCCCTTATTCTTAAACTGTGTGTGTGTGTGGCCCCTGGTTCTGGACTCCCCCAACATTGGGAACATGTTTCCTGCCTCTAGCGTGTCCAAGCCCTTAAGAATCTTATATGTTTCAATGAGATCCCCTCTCATCCTTCTAAACTCCAGAGTGTACAAGCCCAGCCGCTCCATTCAATGTGCGGGGATCGCTAGTCGGTGTAGACTCGGTGGGCCGAAGGGCCTTTTATTGCGCTGTATCTATAACCTAAACTGAACGTTAAACCTGTATTGTCTGGTTCTTGATTCACGTACTCTGGGTAAAGGAGTGGGAATGAACCTCTCCGTTATCCATTGAAAGGGATAAATCAGAGGTCATTTATACCACTCTCTGGTTATTGTGGCAGTGTCAAACTGATGTGCCTTTTACTGGTGTCTAACTGGTTGCTTTGACTGGGAACTCATACCAGGAGAATAATCTCGAATCTCACACCAGAGACCGGAATGAAATCATTATGGCTGACTCCACAATCCCTGTGCAAACAGTTCATGAGATTTTAACACAGAGTTCAGATACTTAGTGTACAGTGGCAGGAACTACTGTAAAAATGCTGAAGATATCTGCTTCTGATTGAGATGCACACCACCTCATACAAAAGCTCGAAGACTTGGCAGCGGTAGAGTTGCTGCCTCGCAGCGCCAGAGACCCGGGTTCCATCCTGACTGTGGGTGCTGTCTTTACGGAGTTTGCACGTTCTCCCCGTGACCTGCGTGGGTTTTCCCCGGGTGCTCCGGTTTCCTCCCACACTCCAAAGACGTACAGGTTTGTAGGTTAATTGGTTTTGGTGAAGATTGTAAATGGTTCCTAGTGTGTAGGACAGTGATAGTGTGTGGGGTGGCACGGTCTCGATGGGCTGAAGGGCCTGTTTGTGCGCTGTATATCTAAACCAAACCACACTACGCTAGACACAGTGGAGGCATGTGCAAGAAGGAACTGCAGATGCTGGTTTACACTGAAGATAGGCTCAAAATACTGGAGTAACTCTGCGGGACAGGCAGCATCTCTGGAGAGAAGGAATGGGTGACGTTTTGGATCAAGACCCTTCTTCAGACTCTGCTGAGTCTGTCTAAGTCACCCTTGATTCGACTTCCACCACGGTAAATGATGGGACCACAGTTTGGACCACAGATTGTCCTCCCCTGTGTGGGGGAGCTGGCTGGTGGTCAGGGTATCTCTGTCGAGGGGAGAGGTGTCTGCTCTCCAAAGACTCGGCAAGGTCACTTTGCTTTCGTTTTGCTAAACTCACCAGCATTACCTTCACAGCAGCTCAGTGGAGTGAGACGGAGAGAGAATGTTCATCACCCTGGCAACTGTTGTGAATGCGACATTACTGTGGCACGAAACATCTCAAGGCACACTGCGCAGCAGTCTAATAAAACAAATCTGGAGAAGACGTCCTCCTTTCCCCAGTGTTCAGTTTAGTTCATTGTCACGTGTACCGAGGTACAGTGAAAAGCCTTTGTCGCGTGCTAACCAGCCAGCAGAAAGACAATACATGATTACAATCGAGCCATTTACAGTGTACAGATACATGATAAGGGAATGACATTTAGTGCAAGGTAAAGCCAGTAAAGTCCGATCAAGGATAGTCCGAGGTGGACAAAAATGCTGGAGAAACTCAGCGGGTGAGGCAGCATCTATGGAGCGAAGGAATAGGCGACGTTTCGGGTCGAGACCCTTCTTCAGACTGATGTGGGGGTGGGGGGGCAGGAAGAAGAAAGGAAGAGGCGGAGACAGTGGGCTGTGGGAGAGCTGGGAAGGGGAGGGGAAGGAGGGAGAAAGCAGGGACTACCTGAAATTGGAGAAGTCAATGTTCATACCGCTGGGGTGTAAACTACCCAAGCGAAATATGAGGTGCTGCTCCTCCAATTTGCGTTGGGACTCACTCTGGCCATGGAGGAGGCTCGGGACAGAAAGGTCGGATTCGGAATGGGAGGGGGAGTTGAAGTGCTGAGCCACCGGGAGATCAGGTTGGTTAATGTGAGCTGAGCATTAGTCAGTCTGAGGGTCACCCATGCTCCAAAGCCATACAGGGCTTGTATGTTGATTGGGTTCTGTAAATTATAGATTATCCCAAGTGTGTAGGATAGTGCTAGTGTATGGAGTGCGTGCTGGTTAGCACGGACTCGCTGGGCCAAATGGCCTGTTTCAACGCTGTACCTCTCAATGAATGTCTAATTGGATACAAACCTTCAGCTGAGATCTAACCCACACCAAAACTACCGCTACCATGAACGTTGACGCTATCACTTGCTTTAAACACATTATCTGTTTATTATGACATGTTATTTCAAAGATCTCTCTGTGTCAAACCTTTACATTTCTCTGTTTATACATTTATAATGTGACCCCTTTAGCTTACATCAACTCATGTAGTACTTATCTCTACAGTATGTCACTTCATCCATCAAAGTCAATGACTAGTGTAGGAAGGAACTGCAGATGCTGGTTTAAACCAAAGACAGGCACAAAAAGCTGGAATCATGCCCCTGTCCCACTTAGGAAACCTCTGGAGACTTTGCGCCCCACCCAAGGTTTCCGTGCGGTTCCCGGAGGTTTTTGTCAGTCTCCCTAATGGTCGAAAGTGGTTTCCGTTTTAAAAATCGGTAATTTTTTAGTCGAAGCCGGTTGCGATGCTAGTTGAAGGTGGTTGCCGGAGGACAAAAACCTCCGGGAACCGCACGGAAACCTTGGGTGGGGCGCAAAGTCTCCAGAGGTTTCCGTTCAGGTTTCCTAAGTGGGACAGGGGCATAACTCAGCGGGACAGGCAGCATCTCTGGAGAGAAGGAATGGGTGACGTTTCAGTCGAGATCAGCCTTAAGAAGTGTCTACCACAACCAGAGAGCAGTGCTGAACTACTAGCTACCTCATTGGTGACCCTCGGTCTATCGAAGGTAGACAAAAGTGCTGGAGAAACTCAGCGGGTGCAGCAGCATCTATGGAGTGAAGGGAATAGGCAACGCTTCGGGCCGAAACCCTTCTTCAGTCCGTCTGAAGAATAACATATCCTTTGCTCCATAGGTGCTGCTGCACCCGTTGAGTTTCTGTCTATTTAGATCTTCCAGCATCTGCAGTTCCTTCTTAAACCCTCGGACTATCCTTGTCTGAACTTTGCTGGTTTTATTTTGCACTAAACGTTATTCCCTTATCATGTATCCACACACTGTGAATGGCTCGATTGTAATCACGTGTTGTCTTCCCGCTGACTGGTTAGCTCGCAACGACAGCTTTTCACTGTACCTCGGTACATGGGACAATAAACTGAACTGAACTGAGAGGACGATGAACATTGGAGGGCACTAAACCTGAAATGTCAAATGGTTTCTTTGTTGTCATGGTTACCAGCTACAGCAAAATATCCCCTCAGGGCAATTGTGGGGGACATGGGGTGTATCAGGATGTTATAGTGACCTGTGGGTGATCAAGGAAAGGTGCCCACCTGGTGATCGCATCCAACGTGCCTCTGGTTAGAACATTACAATGTCAGCTTGCTCGACAAGCAGCTCATTTATTCTGAGCAGCAAGCAAACTCTGGTTAAACGAATAATATTATCTGCTCATTCAACCACCGGCACTTTGCGGGACAGAGACCGATTGCAGAGTATGTTGCACACCTGCCTCTCGGGATTAATCTCATCAATCCTGACCGATTTGTAATCAATCACTCGGATCGATGTATCGGTGACGGTGGGTGGGACAGTGTGTCTACTACCATCCATCCGGCCACCATGTCACGGGCAGTGCGGACTCACTCACTCTAAGGAGATCTCATGAGCAAGTGAAGGAAGAGCTGCTCACACTGTCCGTTCATAAGTGATAGGAGCAGAATTAGGAGTTTAAATGTTTGGCAACTGGGAGGTCGCGTAATCCTTGGCAGACACAAAGGATAGTTCATAGGTTCATAGGTTATAGAATCAGAAGGTAAAGTCTAATAGACAATAGACAACAGGTGCAGGAGCAGAGGCCATTCGGCCCTTCGAGCCAGCACCGCCATTCAATGTGATCATGGCTGATCATCCCCAATCAGTACCCCGTTCCTGCCTTCTCCCCATATCCCCTGACGCCGCTATCTTTAAGAGCCCTATCTGGCTCTCTCTTGAAAGTATCCAGAGAACCGGCCTCCACCGCCCTCTGTCTGCACAAAATCCATTCGGCCCATTGAGTCTACTCTGCCATTCAATCATGGCTAATCTATCTCTCCCTCCCAACCCCATTCTCCTGCCTTCACCCCATAACCCCTGACACCCGCACTAATCAAGAATCTGTCTATTTCTGCCTTTAAAACATCCGCTGACTTGGCCTCCACAGCCTTCTGTGGCAAAGAATTTAACGATTCACCACCCTCTGACTAAAGAAATCCCTCCTCATTTCCTTCCTAAAGGTAAGTATGTCCTTTAATTCTGAGGCTGCGCCCTCTGGTCCTAGTGGAAACATCCTCTCCACATCTACTCGATCCAGGCCGTGTGCTGTTGTGCTCTCGTAAATTCCACACACACCGCCTTCCCCTGATCTCGCTTCATTCGTCAGTTAAGACAAAGCTTTATTCACATCTGACAAATCTGTCAGACACAGCGTGTTGGAATAATTCCACTCACATTATGAGGTGCCTTGTCATGTCAAACACTTCTCAAGGTGCTTGCTGCTCTGAAGCTCTGAGGCCATGCTTGTACTCAGCTCCTATTCTGTACCGGAAACCAACCAAACAATGGATTGGTGTAGGGAGGAACTGCAGGTGTAGGGAAAAACTGCAGGTGTAGGGAGGAACTGCAGGTGTAGGGAGGAACTGCAGGTGTAGGGAAAAACTGCAGGTGTAGGGAGGAACTGCAGGTGCAGGGAAGAACTGCAGGTGTAGGGAGGAACTGCAGGTGTAGGGAAAAGCTGCAGGTGTAGGGAGGAACTGCAGGTGTAGGGAAAAACTGCAGGTGTAGGGAGGAACTGCAGGTGTAGGGAGGAACTGCAGGTGTAGGGAAAAACTGCAGGTGTAGGGAGGAACTGCAGGTGTAGGGAGGAACTGCAGGTGTAGGGAGGAACTGCAGGTGTAGGGAAAAGCTGCAGGTGTAGGGAAAAACTGCAGGTGTAGGGAGGAACTGCAGGTGTAGGGAGGAACTGCAGGTGTAGGAAGGTGTAGAATGGTCAGAATTAGGCCATTCGGCCCATCCAGTCTACTCCGCCATTCAATCATAGCTGATCTATCTCTCCCTCCGAACCCCATTCTCCTGCCTTCTACCCATAATCCCTGACACCCGCACTAATCCAGAATCTGTCAATTTCTGCCTTAAAAATATCCACTGACTTGGCCTCCACAACCTTCTGTGGCAACAAATTCCATAGATTCTCCACCCTCTGACTAAAGAAATGTCTCCTCATCTACTTTGTAAAAGACCATCCTTTAAGTCTGAGGCTGTGCCCTCTGGTCCTAGACTCTCCCACTAGTGGGAACATCCTCTCCACATCCACTCTCTCCAGGCCTTACACTGTTCCTCCAGCACTTTGGGATTTTGTTTCTGGGAAGAGAGAGAGGCGGGTGGCAGAGGCAGTGGCCGTGGGCATTGGGTGAAGCTCAGGCTATGTCTTTGATATGGAGAAATAATGCGCTGCAAGTGGCAATTAATCGCCTTTGTGCAGCGTGTTGCTGATGCAGGGAAATCTGTGCAATATTGTATAATATTGTCACAGCTGCCTCAGTGAGGGGCTGTAGCTCCTGTATTTATATTAAGCACAATTTTTAAATTGATGAATGCCATCAGACTGATGTACAGATGGGATAAGGGGTGGTTTACAGGGTAGTTTACACCGACCCATTCCCATGCCAACTATCATCTTTTATTGGTACATTTGTAAAGAGTCTTAATATTTTCTTTATGTCTCTTGATAATTTAATTTCATTGTTCCTCTTTGTCTAGTTTATTGAATTCCTTCTCAGTCCCTTCATGTTCTTTCCGACCATCCATCCATTCCTCTCCTCTCAATGTACGTAACGTCAGCTTCTTGATCCCGCCTGTCCTTATTCATCCTGGGAGGTCATGTCTTGATCTTCCCCTGTAGCAGATTTTCTTTTTTAAACACTGCGCTCAGTCAAACATCGTTTTAAACGCTTTCCATTCGACGCAGAGAGGGTGGTGAATCTGTGGAATTCTTTGCCACAGCAAGGTGTGGAGGCCGAGTCAGTGGATGAGGAGGAATTTCTTTAGTCAGAGGGCGGTGAATCTGTGGAATTCATTGCCACAGACGGCTGTGGAGGCCACAAGTCAGTGGATGTATTTAAGGCAGAGATAGACAGATTCTTGATTAGTACGGGTGTCAGGGGTTATGGGGAGAAGGCAGGAGAATGGGGTTAGGAGGGAGAGATAGATCAGCCATGATTGAATGGCGGAGTAGACTTGATGGGCCGAATGGCCTAATTCTTCTCTTATCACTTATGACCTAAAATATCTTATTGCAGTTGAGATTTTTAAACATTGAGATAGCACCTGTCTTATCTACCTCTGGCGGCAGCTCGTTCCATACATCTACCCGTCCTTTGTGTAAAAACATTGGCCCTCAGGTTCCTATGAAATCTTCCCCCCCTTCACTGTAAAGCTGTGTCCACTGGTTCATGATACCCCTACTCTGGGTAAAAGATTCTGTGCATTCATCTCTATTTATTCCTCTCATGATCTTGTACGATATGATATGATGCAATACGATAGAACTTCATTCATAAATAATACACCTCTATAAAGTCACAATTCGTCCTCTTGTTCTTCAAGGGATAAAGTCGCTCAGGGCCTCATGTCCTGGCAACATTCTCGTAAATCTTCTCTGCGCCCATTCATCTTTCCTAAAACAGGGTGACCAAAACTGAACACAATACTCTAAATGTGTCCTCAACAATGTCTTGTACAACTGGTACCAAGACCTCCCAACGTTTATATTCAATACTCTCTCTGATGAAGGCCAACGTGCAAAAAGCCTTCTTGACCACTCTATCTATCTTTGACGCCACTTTCAAGAAACATTGTACCTGCGCTCCTAGATGCCTCTACTCCACGGCACTCCCCACCATGTCTAGGTCCTGCCCATGTTAAGGGCTTGTCCCGGTTAGGCAATTTTTTTCGGCGAGTCACACTCGTAGCCGGTCGCCAAAAAAAACGGCGTCTGGACCCCCCCCCCACGACAATATCTACGGCAATGTCTACAACAACCTACCACCCAGTCAATAGACAATAGACAACAGGTGCAGGAGGAGGCCATTCGGCCCTTCGAGCCAGCACCGCCATTCAATGTGATCATGGCTGATCATCCCCAATCAGTACCCCGTTCCTGCCTTCTCCCCATATCCCCTGACTCCGCTATTTTTAAGAGCCCTATCTAGCTCTCTCTTGAAAGCATCCAGAGAACCGGCCTCCACCGCCCTCTGAGGGTCTTCCCGTCAAGCTATGGCAAGCTGCCGACAACAGGCGATGCATTAGGACATCCACCTACGACCTACGACACAAGCTATGATAACTGAAGACAAGTTAAAACGATTCCGTCGCTGGTACCTGCCGCTGGCTGACGTTGGGTGACGTCGGTAATTCCTTCGCCAATGGAATTCACCAAAGTCAGCACCGGCGACAACCTACGTCAGGAGAAGTCAAGCTACGCTCATTGGCGTCAAGCCCATTGTCGCTGAAATGTTTTTCAAAATCCAGCGGCGACCAGAAAAACGCTACGACTCTTTGTGGGACTGAGGAGACGTCTCACGACCGTACAGGCGGCACCCTGGCGACCATGTGGCGACAGCCTTGTTGCCTGAAAAATCGCCTCAGTGCGACAGGCCCTTTAGACTTCCCAAAATGTGACACCTCGCAATTCTCCGTCTAAAACTCCACCAACCATTCCTCAGCCCAACTGCACAAACAAGGCAGATTGCCCCAATCAAGATCCTGCTGCAATTTTGACAAACGTCTTCTCCATCTACAATACCACCCACTTTAGTGTCATCTGCAAACTGTATGTGGATAGTGCAGGGAAAACAGTGCTGAGGTTGAGGATAAGACACGATTTTGATGAATGGCAAAGCAGACTCGATTCTGGCCCCTACATCTGATCAGTCTGAAGAAGGGTTTCGGCACGAAACGTTGCCTATTTCCTTCGCTCCATAGATGCTGCCGCACCCGCTGAGTTTCTCCAGCACTTTTGTCTACCTTCGATTTTCCAGCATCTGCAGTTCCTTCTTGAACCCTACATCTTCAGGTCTTTTGTTCAATATTCCCCAGAAATATAGAGGAAACTGAGAGACAATTTATTGAGATGTCAAATTCTTGAGGGGCCAGGCAATTTAAAGCTGAGAAGCTGCGTTCACTGTTGGGATGGAAACAGCGACTATGGTCCGAGGATTGGAGCAGACATTGGGACAGAGATGAGGGGGACCCTCTTCACTGAATAGATCGGGCAGATGCACAGAGTCTCTTGCCCACAGTAGGGGAATCGAGAAACATGAGGACATAGGTTTAAGGTGAGGGGGGAAAGGTTTAATAGGAACCTGAGGGGTAACGTTTCCGCACACAACCAGTTTGCAACAGGAAGACCTGAACAAGGTCATTAGTTTTATGTAGAAACTCAATATATCACAAATGATGATGTACCATCGATATGACACGTACACTAAGACATAATTGGAGAATACTTATAGACTTTGAGCAATCATTACAAGAGAAAGCCCACATGCGTAATCGAACATGTTACCAAATTAAACTAATCCTCTCTGCCTGTACATGAGCCATATCCCTCCATTCCCATACATAGAAACATAGAAAAAAGATGCAGGAGTAGGCCATTCGGCCCTTCGAGCCAGCACCGCCATTCAATATGATCATGGCTGATCATCCAAAATCAGTACCCGTTCCTGCTTTCTCCCCATATCCCTTGATTCCATTAGCTCTACGAGCTAAATCTAACTCTCTCTTGAAAACATCCAGTGAATTGGCCTCCACTGCCTTCTGTGGCAGAGAATTCCACAGATTCACAACTCTCTGCGTGAAAAGGTTTTTCCTCATCTCAGTCCTAAATGTGCCTGTTTAAAAACTCTCTTGTATCAGCTTTGCTCACCAACGCCAGCTCGTGACCTGCTTGTTTCAGGTATCGACCTCATTTTGTGTAAAAAACTTGGCCTGCACATCTCCTATAATCTTTCCCCCTCTGACCTTAAAACTATGTTCTAAGGTATTTGTCAGTTTCACCCTGGCAAAAGGTTGTGAAAGTCCACCCTACCCAGAAAACACATCAACGCCTCTACTTCCTTAGAAGGCTTAGGTGGTTTGGCAAGTCCCCTTCAACTCTCACCAACTTCTACAGATCCACCATCGAAGGCATTTTATCGGGATGCATCACCGCACGGTTTGGGAACAGCTCCATCCAAGACTGCGAGAAATTGCAGCGAATTGTGGACGCAGCCCAGACCATCGCACAAACCAACCTCCCTGTTATTGAATCAATTTACACCTCACGCTGCCTCGGCAAGGCCAGCAGCATCATCAAGGATGAGCTGCACCCTGGCCACTGCCTCTTCTCCCTTCTCCCATCAGGGGAAAGGTACAGAAATGTGACAACGCACACCTCCAGATTCAGGGGCAGTTTCTTCCCAGCTGTTATCAGGCAACTGAACCATCCTACCACAACCAGAGAGCGGTGCTGAACTACTATCTACCTCATTGGTGACCCTCGGACTATCCTTGATCGGACTTTACTGGCTTTACCTTGCACTAAACGTTATTCCCTTATCATGTATCTGTACACTGTAAGCGGGTCGATTGTAATCATGTATTGTCTTTCCGCTGACTGGTTAGCGAACACCAAAAGCTTTTCACTGTACCTCGCTACACGTGACAATAGACTAAACTGAACTGAACTGTCTATGTCTCATGTTTAAGAAGGAACTGCAGATGCTGGAAAAATCGAAGGTAGACAAAAATGCTGGAGAAACTCAGCGTGGTGAGGCAGCATCTATGGAGCGAAGGAAATAGGTGACGTTTCAGGTCGAGACTCTTCTTCAGTATTTCTATCTCTGTCTCTTAATAATTCTGCAACTCAACCGTAAGGGAAGGATATTAGACTCTTGATAAAGGCAGAGGGTCGGTCTCCAGAGAGCAGG
The DNA here is from genome assembly GCA_963514005.1 of Raja brachyura. The sequence goes on along the minus strand of OY740816.1, from coordinate 24,886,945 downwards.
ATGTGATGAATATAATCTACAATGAGAGACTTACAAAAATTGCAGATGCTTTCACTGGAGAAGGTGCTTAAGATGCATCCACTAGAGTGTTCGAATTCATGAAAAACTTTGGAGAGCATAAGCAGGGAAGGATTATTTGAATACTAACAGAAATTGTATGGCAAGCGTAAAAGAGGAAGCTGAGAAGGAGCACTTGTTTTGTGAGAGGGTTCCACAAGTCGATTACCACAAGTGGCCTGATTGTAAATTCAACAGTGGGAGCTGAATAAAAAATATCACACATTTTGTTTTAAATTAAGGGATGTGGGGAACTGGCATAATCGAGACTTGTTCCGAGCAAAATCTTAGGGGGGGGGTAAGGGTGGATCTAAGCTGACGGTAGCGCATATAGAGAAATAAAGGACTGTACACCTCTCTGTATCAAGCGGCTCGTACCTCTTAACCATGGCCTGAGAACGGCGAAAAAACTAATACTTAAATTTTGTAAACAGACAACAGTCCCTACAGTGAAGATGTGGATCACTGATATGTCCGAGACATTACGTTTGGAAAACATTGGCGGAAAAAACAGATCAATTTCTCAAGACATGGACAGCCTTTACTGAATTCTTACAAGAATAGCATGGTGCAACACAAATTTAAATTTAAATCCGATGCTGGGTTGGGTGAGGTGGGGCGCGGTGGGGGGGGGGGGGGAGGGGACGAGGGGCAAGGTATATCTCCATCTTTCTTTTTCTTTTTTCTTATTTCTATATTTTTCGGCCACACTTTAGGGGTTTTGGGGTCTTTCCTTGTGTTCTTTTTCGATCGATCTTTCCACTTTTTCCCTTTCTTGTTCTCTTTTCATTTTCAGGTTATAAGGTTAAAAATGAAGCCGGACGATAATTGTATAATTCTAGATGCCGAATGTTTTATCTTTGTACAATTGCTTCTAATATTTAAAAAAAAATTAAAAAAATAAAATTTAAAGAAGCTGCTCGTACCAGATCAAGATGGTCGGGGCAGGGGAAATCAAAAACTAGAGGACCTAGATTTAAGATAAGAGGAGAAAGATTTAATAGGAACCTGAGAGCAGAGGGGGATAGATATGTAGAATGAGCTGCCTGAAGAAGTGGTTGGCACAGATACAATAAGAACATTTGGGAGACGAGGGTACACAAAATGCTGGAGAAACTCAGCGGGTGCAGCAGCATCTATGGAGTTAAGGAAATAGGCAACGTTTCGGGCCGAAACCCTTCTTCAGACTGAAGGGGGGTGGGGGGAGGCAGGGGGAAGGAAAAAGGAGTTAAGAGAATTGAGAGAATTTGAGAATTCTGTTAACCCTTGCTGTCTCCTCCCCTTCCTACCTCTCCCTCAGCCCTCGGGCTCCTCCTCCTCCTTATTCCTTTCTTCCCCCCACCTCCCCCCACCCCCTCATCCGTCTGAAGAAGGGTTTCGGCCCAAATGGATTCCTATCTCCTTCGCTCCATAGATGCTGCTGCACCCGCTGAATTTCTCCAGCACTTTGTGTACCCTCGATTTTCCAGCATCTGCAGTTCCTTCTTAAACATTTCGGAGACATTTGGCCAAGTACATGGATAGGAGATGTCTAGAGGATTATGGGCCAAAACAAGGGCAGGTGGGACTAGTGTAGATGGGGCATCTTGGACATGGGGCGAAGAGCCTGTTTCCATGCTGTACGCCCCTAGGATTCCATGATAAAATCTTTATATGGGGAAATGATGTGGAGGGCGGGACTAATTAGGCAGCTTTGGTACCAATGGCATCCTTCATTCTTCACAACTTCCTTCAGCTGTACCTGCCCGATGCATCAGGAGGCGATCACGGGCTTTCACCTGCCGCTGTGCAGGAGAAACTTCAGAAGGAATATTTTTAACCGCAAGTTTTTTTTCTTGGAACTATTGGCTTTGTGAGCGTTTCCATCTGGTAATGTTAGCTCTTCATTAGAATTCCAATCTTGAAATTGCAGAGTTCTACTTAAGCCCATCTCTGTGGCATTCATCCTTTCATGAAGACCTTCTGGCTTGAGTCTTCCGGATGAGTGGAACCATGATTTAGTTATTTTTGATTCCAAGCTTGGATTTTCTCATCTGTTATACTCTTAAGCTTATCCATCCCCTCCTGAGAATGCATTAAAAGTGGACATAAATTTGCCCGGTGGATGGAATGATGCCTTTTTTAAGATTCAGGTTAGTTTATTGTCATGTATACCGGAGTGTCATGAAAACCCAAGTTCCCATGAAGCTCATGGAGTAAATTCTAAATACAAATTGGTGGGCACAGTGGTGCAGCGGTAGAGTTTCTGCCTTAGACCCGGGTTCAATCCTGACTACGGGTGCTGTCTGTACGGAGTTTGTATGTACTCCCTGTGACCTGCGTGGGTTTCTCCAGGTGCTCCTGTTTCTCCCTCGCTCCAAAGACGTGCATGTTTGTAGGCTAATTGGCTTCTATAAACTGTCCCTAGTGTGTGGGATAGAACAGGTGGTTGGCGTGGACTCGGTGGGCCGAAGGGCCTGTTTCCAAACTGTATCACTAAACTAAACAACAAAGCCAGGAGCAGCAGAATGGTGCAAAGATGGTTGTCATCTGAAAACTGAAGTCATAAGGTCATAAGGAATTGGAGTAGAATTAAGCCATTCGGCCCATCAACTCTACTCCGCCATTCAATCATGGCTGATCTATCTCTCCCTCCCAATGCCATTCTCCTGCCTTCTCCCCATAACCCCTGGCACCCGCACTAATCAACAATCTATCTATCTTTGCCTTAAAAATATCCACTGACTTGGCCTCCACAGCCGTCTGTGGCAAATAATTCCACAGGTTCATCACCCTCTGACTAAAGAAATTTCTCCCCATCTTTTTCCTAAAAGAACATCCTTTTATTCTGAGGCTGCGACCTCTGGTTCTAGACTCTCCCACTAGTGGAAACATCCTCTCCACATCCACTCTATCCAAGCCTTTCACTATTCTGTGTCAATGAGGTCCCCCCCCTCATCCTTCTAAACCCCAGAGAGTGCAGGCCCAGTGCCGACAAACGCACATCCACAAACGCACCTCCAAACAAATTAAACAAGGAATGCAAGCGCAGCAGAATGGTGCCAAGATGGTTGTGCAAACTGAAGTGATATCAAAAATCCCCACTAATTCACGTCACTCATCTGTGATGTGATGATCGGTCAAAGGAGAATTGTTGAAAGCTATCACAAGCGGAGCAATTAAGCTGCTTGTTGCCTGGTTGACACTGGCAATCCTGCCTGTGTGAACACTGATGGGACTTTTTACAAGCAAACATCATGGTTCACAGGCCCCCTCTCCTTGTGTGAATGTCTCCCCTTCACATCAACTGGAGATGGAGCACATTAAGTGACAGCCTGCCATTAATCTTCACACTTTCTCAGCAGAGGTGTTGTCTAATCTGTTCTGCGGTGCATCCGTTGTGGGTTGTTTTTAGGTTCTTCAGGATGGTGAAGGTTGGGAACCAAGGCTGCATCAATAGTTTCTTTAAACAAACACAGCTTGTTGTGTGGAAGAAGGAACCGCAGAGGGTTACACAAAAGGCTGGAGAAACTCAGCGGGTGCAGCAGCATCTAAGGAGCGTAGGAGATGGGCGACGTTTCGGGTCGAGACCCTTCTTCAGACTTAGATGCTGCTGCACCCGCTGAGTTTCTCCAGCATTTTGTGTACCCTCGATTCTCCAACATATGCAGTTCCTTCTTTAACACAAGGAACTGCAGATGCTGGTTTAAACCGAAGATAGACAATAGACAATAGACAATAGGTGCAGGAGTAGGCCATTCGGCCCGTCGAGCCAGCACTGCCATTCAATGTGATCATGGCTGATCATCCCCAATCAGTACCCCGTTCCTGCCTTCCCCCCATATCCCCTGTCTCCGCTATCTTTAAGAGCCCTATCTAGCTCTCTCTTGAAAGCATCCAGAGAACCGGCCTCCACCGCCCTCTGAGGCAGCGAATTCCACAGATGGACACAAAAAGCTGGAGTAACTCAACGGGAATGTGTTTAGCCTTCAGTATTGGCTCACCAATGACTGATGGATGTGAGGTGATGTGACTGTGCAGGGTGAAGCCTTGACCCATCTGACAACTGAACTGTCCTCTCACCAGCCAGAGATGGTCCTGACCTCCAATCTACCTCATTGGAGATCTTTATCAGACCAAGTCCAAGAGCCAACCGAGTCCATGGAGACCATCGATCACCCGCCCACACTAGTGCCACTTTCACATCCACTCAACTAACATTTTAGTTTAGCTTAGTTTAGAGATACAGCGCAGAAACAGGCCCTTTGGCCCACCGAGTCCGCACCGACCAGCGATCCCCGCACACTAACACTATCCTACACACACTGGGGACAATTTTACATCTGCACCAAGCCAATTAACCCAGAACCCTGTACGTCTTAAGAGTGTGGGAGGAAACTGAAGATCTCGGAGAAAACAGTCAGGTCATGAGGGGAATGCACAAACTCCGTACAGGCAGCATAGAAACATAGAAACATAGAAAATAGGTGCAGGAGGAGGCCATTAGGCCATTCGAGCCAGCACTGCCATTCATTGTGATAATGGCTGATCATCCCCTATCAATAACTCGTGCCTGCCTTCTCCCCATATCCCTTGACTCCACTAGGCCCTCTGTGCACGTGGGAACTCTCTCTTAAATCCATCCAGTGACTTGGCCTCCACTGCCCTCTGTGGCAGGGAATTCCACAAATTCACAACTCTCTGGGTGAAAAAGTATTTTCTCACCTCAGTCTTAAATGACCTCCCCTTTATTCTAAGACTGTGGCCCCTGGTTCTGGACTCGCCCAACATTGGGAACATTTTTCCTGCATCTAGCTTGTCCAGTCCTTTTATAATTTTATATGTTTCTATAAGATCCCCCCTCATCCTTCTAAACTCCAGTGAATACAAGCCTAGTCTTTTCAATCGTTCCTCATATGACAGTCCCGCCATCCCAGCACCCGTAGTCAGGGTGGAACCCAGGTCTCTGGCGCTGTAAGGCAGCAACTCTACTGCTGCGCCACCGTGCCGTGTACCAGTTTGGCTAAGTGCATGGAAGAACAAGCTGTGAATGATTAGTATGAGGGTGTCAGGGGTTATGGGGAGAAGGCAGGAGAATGTGGTTAGGAGGTTTTCAAGGTTTCAAAGGTGAGTTTATTGTCACTTGTACCAATTAAGGTGCAGTGAAACTCGATTACCATACAGCCATACTAAAAAAAAGCAGCAAGACATACAACCACATAAACATCCACCACAGCAGATTCCCTACGTTCCTCACTGTGACGGAAGGCAATCAAGTCCAATCTTCTTCCCTCTTTATTCTCCCGCGGTCGGGGGAGTCGAACTATCCGCAGTCGGGGCGATGGAAGCCCCCGCGTCGGGGCGGTCAACGGGTTCGGAGAGAGAGAGAGATCAGCCATAATTGAATGGCAGAATAGACTTGATGGGCCGAATGGCTCCTATCACATATGAATAGAGGGATATGGACCACGTGCAGGCAAATTAGATCAGTTTAACGTGGCAGCATGATCGGTGCAGATATTGTGGGCCGAAGGGCCTGTTCCTGTGCTGTACTGTTCTATAAAAGGTACAGGCCATTAGATGGGCTAAATGGCCTGTCTAAGTGAGTCCATGGCATAAATGATTGTAATTGAAGCATTCTGAATACGTACAGAAGCTGGCAGCGTGCATTGCCTAGGAATGAGCCTTGTTGTGCTGTCTGGGATGCAAGGGCAATCCAATCTGTTAAAATATTTGCTGATTGCAAATGACTTCACTCGAAGAATTCCAAACAAGGCATTCACCATCAGAATTCCTGCCACGGTTCCTGGCATCCAAGCAAATCCCCAGTTTATCATTCCTTTGTTAACGTTTATTAATTACTCTAATTGTCCCATTGCCTTTGTCAGACCTATTTAAGACCTATTTCTAACCTTCATTATCTGCTTTGAATGTATTTGGACTTTAGAGATTTCAACGCGAAATAAATACTTCAGTCCACTGAAACCGCGCCGACCAGCGATCCCCACGTACACCAGCACCAGTCTGAAGAAGGGTCTCGACCCAAAACGTTGCCTATCTCCTTCGCTCCTTAGATGCTGCTGCACCCGCTGAGTTTCTCCAGCTTTTTGTGTAACCCTCGATTCTCCAGCATCTGCAGTTCCTTCTTTAACACTTTGTCTACTCCACTGCGATATCTCCTCAAGGTATGCCTACCTTGAAGAAGTTCTCCTCCTCCCTACGAAGACAGTTTCACAACCTCCTCTCTAACTGCTCCCCATTCATTGTTCTTTATCTCTCCACATCACCGTCTATATCTCTCGTTTCCCTGATCCCTGACCAGTCTGAAGAAGGGTCTCGACCCGAAACGTCGCCTATCTCCTTCGCTCCTTAGATGCTGCTGCACCCGCTGAGTTTCTCCAGCTTTTTGTGTACACCAGCGCTATCCTGTGCATCCGGGACAATTTTACCAAAGCCAATTAACCTGCAAATCTGCACGTTCTTGGAGTGTGGGAGGAAACCAGAGCACCCGGGGAAAACTCACGTGGGTCACGGGGAGAACGTACAAACTCCGCAGTCAGGATCAAACCCGGGTCTCTGGTGCAACTCTACCGCTGCGCCACCGTGCTGCCGTTTTTAGGCATAATTAGGGGATGTGGTCCAATCTCTGGTGTAAAATTAAGTTAAATGGGTGTTTCTGGGGTAATTTTAAATTTAATTTTTAGTCTGAATCCTTTAGCCAGAGGGAGGTCATTCTGTGGAATTTGTTGCCATAGATCGCTGTGGAAGCCAGGTCCTTCCAAATCCAAAATGTGGGTATTTTTAAAGCAGAGATTGGCAGATTCTTGATTAGTGCGGGTGTCAGGGGTTATGGGGAGAAGGCAGAAGAATGGGGTTGCGAGCAGGGAGAGATAGATCAGCCACGATTGCATGATGGAGTAGACTCGGATGGACCAATGGAAGGCTCTGGATTATGTGCAGGCAGTTTAGAGTTGACCTTGGCATCATGTTTGGCACAGACATTGTGGGCTGAAGGGCCTGTTCTTGTGCTGTACTGTCTGGTGTTTTATGTTGATTTGGAACTCAATTGGTTCATGAATGAGGCAGAGAAACCATGTTTTTGACTTCCAGTGTAAAAAGGGAATACACAATCAAAGAGCGATACAGTGTGGAAACAGGCCCTTCGGCCCAACTTGCCCACACCGGCCAACATGTCCCATCTACACGAGTCCCACCTGCTGCGTTTGGCCCATATCCCTCCAAACCTGTCCTATCCATGTACCTGTCTCTTAAACGTTGGGATGGTCCCAGCCTCAACGACCTCCTCCGGCAGCTTGTTCCATACACCCACCACCCTTTGTGTGAAAAAGTTACACCTCAGATTCCTATTAAATATGTTCCCCTTCACCTAAAACCTATGTCCTCTGGTCCTCGATTCTCCCACTCTGTGCGTCTACCCGATCTATTGCTCTCATGATTTTATACACCTGTGTAAAATCCTCCAGCGCTCCGATACTGAAATGGAGGAAAGACTCATGGCCTTGTGGTTGAGTAAGTGGCAGCTGAATTGTATTGTTTTATCAGCGTGGGTGTTGATTATGGTAAACCCACGCTCATTGTTCCCACTGTGGGCAACGTGCCAGCTCTCGACTGCCTGTTAATTTGCAAGGCTGATGAGAACAAGCAGCACTTGCCATCCCAAGGAGGGGCTCAGGATGGAGTTAAGGCTATGAACAGTGAGTACAACTTACACAGAATGCACAGAAATCAGGAGTAACTCAGCGGGTCTGACAGCATCTCTGGAGAAAAGGAATAGGTGATGTTTCGGTTCGAGAGTCTTTTACATAGGGTGGAGGAATCAAAGAACAGCAACATAGCTTTGAGACGGGATGGGCACGATTTAGTCAGAACCTGAGGGGCAACCTTTTCACTTGGAGAGTGGTGGTTGCATAGAATTAGCTGCGTAGGAAAGAACTGCAGATGCTGGTTTAAATCAAAGGCAGACACAAAATGCTGGAGTAACTCAGCGGGACAGGCAGCATCTGTGGAGAACATGGATAGGTGACGTTTCACAGAGTGCTGGAGTAACTCAGCGGGTCAGGCAGCATCTGTGGAGAACATGGATAGGTGACGTTTCACAGAGTGCTGGAGTAACTCAGCGGGACAGGCAGCATCTGTGGAGAAATGATGTTGGGGATTTATTAGAGATACTGCCTGACCCGCTGAGTAACTCCAACACTCTGTGTCCTTTCATTTCATGTACACTGTTCCATATACATTCATCTTTGGAACAGCCGGCATTGGACACGGGGAGGACGTACAAACTCTGTACAAACAGGGCCTGTAGTCGGGATCGAACCCGGGTCTCTGGCGCTGCAAGCGCTGTGAGGCAGCAACTCTACCGCTGCGCCACCGTGCGGGCCTGTGGGATAATGTGGGGCCGTGATAATGAATGGATGGATCAGAGTCAGACGAGGAAACACTTTTTCTCACAGAGAGTGGTGAGTCTGTGGAATTCTCTGCCTCAGAGGGCGGTGGAGGCAGGTTCTCTGGATACTTTCAAGAGAGAGCTAGATGGGGCTCTTAAAGATAGCGGAGTCAGGGGATATGGGGAGAAGGCAGGAACGGGGTACTGATTGGGGATGATCAGCCATGATCACATTGAATGGTGGTGCTGGCTCGAAGGGCCGAATGGCCTACTCCTGCACCTATTGTCTATTGTCTTGTGATCAGCTCTGGTGGGGATGTCAAGGGAGGCACAGATAACTGGGCTGTAGCTGTGGATTTGAACCATTGGAAGCAGTTCTGGAGGTGACTGCATTCAGAATATTATCCGACACATCCCAGCCACGATGTAAACAAGGTCTCAGTCCCCGCTTCCTTCAATGCCTCGCTTCACTGTTTCTCTCCCACACACTCATTTCTGAGGTGGCTGCGATCCAGCCCTTTGTTGTTCTGCATCACCCTTCCCTGGGCTGAGGGGTTACACACAAACACGCAGCAAGCTGGGACCCTGAACCGACAGGAGGTTCATATTGGAGGAACACCACCTCATATTTCACTTGGGCAGCTTACACCCCCAGCGGTGTGAACATTGACTCCTCTAACTCCAAGTAACCCTCTCTCTTCATCCTCCCCTCCCCTCTCCGTTCTCCCACCAGTCTGACTGTCCCCAACTACATTTTATCTCTGTTTGCTTTCTTCTTACCTTCTCCCAGCCACCAATGATCTATTCTGCATCTTCCTTGATCTCCATTCCCTTTGTCCTGCTCTCACACCTCACACCTCCTTATCTATCTATCTCCCTCTCCCCTGACATCAGTCTGAAGAAGGGTCTCGACCCGAAACGTCACCCATTCCTTCTCTCCAGAGATGCTGCCTGTCCCGCTGAGTTACTCCAGCACTTTTGTGTCTATCTTTGGTTTAAACCAGTATCTGCGGTCCCTTCCTACACACGAGAGTCTCGGCAGCCTCGCAGGGGAGCAGGCTGCCCTAATGGTAGTGGTGCAGCGGGTAGAGCTGCTGCCTCACTGCGCTTGAGGCCTGGGTTCAATCCTGGCCATATCCTTTTCTCCTGATCTATATCGGTGAGACCAAGCGGAGGCTGGGCGATCGTTTCGCCGAACACTTCCGCTCGGTCCGCAATAACCAACCCAACCTCCCGGTGGCTCAGCACTTCAACTCCCCCTCCCATTCCGTATCCGACCACTCGGTCCTGGGCATCATCCACGGCCAGAGTGAGCAACACCGCAAGTTGGAGGAACAGCACCTCATATTCCGCTTGGGGAGTCTGCATCCTCTGGGCTTAAACATTGAATTTTCTCAATTCTGTTAACCCTGGCTGTCTCCTCCCCTTCCCACCTCTCCCTCAGCCCTCTGGCCCTGGCATTCCCTCTCTCTCTCTCTATCTCCCCCCCACCCAAGTCGCACTAGCTTCTCATTTTCACACTACAAACAGCTTACAATGGCCTGTTTCCTTTATCATCGATACGTTTTTGCATATCTTTCATTCATTGTTCTTTATCTCTCCACATCACCGTCTATATCTCTCGTTTCCCTGATCCCTGACCAGTCTGAAGAAGGGTCTCGACCCGAAACGTCGCCTATCTCCTTCGCTCCTTAGATGCTGCTGCACCCGCTGAGTTTCTCCAGCCTTTTGTGTAACCCTCGATTCTCCATGGATGGGATGGAACCGAGGTCTCCTCTGGCACTGTGAGGCAGCAACTCTACCGCTGCTTCACCCTGCCTCCCCATCTCCTACAAGCGCGGCCCTTGCCTTAAGTCAAACAAGACCTGCTCTTGTGCACCTTCGTCCAGTCTAATGGCCATCCCAACTGATGACCCCATTCAGGCCTCCCCATCCACGCGTGATTTGCAACTATTATAGCCCCACTGGCACGCCCTTGTCTTCCACAATGCCCAGCTGAAGTTTCTATTTTTTAAACCATGATTTACCCCATTTGTCACAACAGTTAGTTTGGGCACGCTTCACGGCTAGCTTTCCACTGGCTTATGCTCCATACAATCACTCCCTTTCTGACTTTGACAGAAAGATGGTCCATTCACATATTTCTTAATCACATTCCTAAGTGGTGCTTGATTGATTCCATTTTCCTCAGTGCACAAGCCCACAGCTTGCTTGATTACTATTTCACACCAGCCTACTTAACTGGATTGCTTTGTCTAATGCTGAATCCTATGCTGTAGTCTTCAATGCTCACAAATCAGCCTGCTCTTTATTGATGATTCTGTCAACTGGCCAAGGTGCGATTTCCAAGCCTCCTTTCCTTGCTGATGAAACGTTCTGCCTGATTTCTGCGTATCCAAACCGGATTACATTTTATTTTGGGATGGTATCATTTCTCAAGTGTCGTCAGCGCTGCAAGTCCTTCCTTCCCGAAATCGGAATCATCAGAAATATATAATCTTCCCCAGCTCTCTAACCATCACTCCAAATGCTAGACACCGCAAATTGCAGGAGCAGCACCTCATATTTCGCATGGGTAGTTTACACCCCAGCGGTATGAACATTGACTTCTCCAATTTCAGGTAGTCCCTGCTTTCTCCCTCCTTCCCCTCCCCTTCCCAGCTCTCCCACAGCCCATTGTCTCCGCCTCAGTGCCTCTGGTTTTCCTCTCCCCCTGACTCTCAGCCTGAAGAAGGGTCTTGACCCGAAATATCACCTATTCCTTCGCTCCATAGATGCTGCCTCACCCGCTGAGTTTCTCCAGCATTTTTGTCTACCTTCGATTTTTCCAGCATCTGCAGTTCCTTCTTAAACACAAAATGCTGGAGTAACTCAGCGGGGCAGGCAGCATCTCTGGAGAAAAGGAATGGGTGACGCTCTGGGTCGGGACCCTTCCTCAGACTGAGAGTCAGGGGGAGAGGGAAACCAGAGATATGGAAGGGTAAGGTGTGAAAACGAGAGATTAAAGAGGCCGAAGTTCAAGCAAAATGTAGAATAGATCGTCTGAAGAAGGGTCTCGACCCGAGACGTCACCTATCTCCTTCGCTCCTTAGATGCTGCTGCACCCGCTGAGTTTCTCCAGCACTTTGTGTACCCTAGAATAGATCGTTGTTAGCCCGGGGAAGGTGACAACGAAGTGATTTAATCAGGAGGACAGTCAGACTGGTCGGAGAACTAGGATGGGGGAGGGATGGAGAGAGGGGAAGCAAGGGTTCCTTGAAGTTAGAGAAGTCAATGTTCATACCGCTGGGTAGTTTAGTTTAGAGATACAGCGCGGAAACAGGCCCTTCGGCCCACCGGGTCCATGCTGACCAGCGATCCCCGCACACTAACACTGGCCTCTCTCCACTGGCTCCCTGTGCGGTTCCGAATACATTTCAAGATCCCCCTTCATGTCTACAAAGCCCTCAATGGGCTCACCCCCACCTACACCCACCACACCACCTCCAGGTCCCTCAGATCGGCCGACTTGGGGTTGCTGAACATCCCGCGGTCTAGGCATAAGCTCAGGGGCGACCGACCGACTGAGCCTTTGCGGTTGCAGCTCCTAGACTGTGGAACAGCATCACCTCTTCCCATCAGAACTGCCCCCTCCATCGACTCCTTTAAGTCGAGACTAAACTCATCTCTATTCCCAAGTCTTTCTTGACGTCCAGTGAGCGAGGACTATGTGTGTGTGGTGATGTTTGTATTTAATCTGTGAACCACTGCTGTTTGTTATACTATTCTTACACATGTGAAGCACTTTGGCCAACGAGAGTTGTTTTTTAAATGTGCTATAGAAATAAAAGTGACTTGACTACCCTACACCCACTAGGGACAATTTATTTTACATTTACCAAGCCAATTAACCTACAAACCTGTACATAAGCTGCCCAAGCGAAAAACTGTATAAGGTATGGTTCCCTCTCCCTGACTCTCAGTCTGACGAAGAGCCTCGACCTCAAACGTCACCCATTCCTTCCCTCCAGAGATGCTGCCTGTCCCGCTGAGTTACTCCAGCATCTTTGGTGTAAAGCAGCATCTGCAGTTCCTTCCTACACCCCACGCAGCATTGAACGTTGGTCTCTGATGCTGCAGGGCTCGACTGCCTTGGGTACCACTGCACACGTACTCCATCGCAGACGGGGAGGAAATTTAATAAAGGCATCGAATATCGTGAAGGCTTAGATCGCATTAAGTAGGGGAAACTGCTTCCACAGGCTGGAAGATCAATAATATGGAAGTACAGATTGAAGCTGCCAATGGTGATGTGAAGAGTCTGAGATAAGGAGGAGGCACTGGTATCCAGTGCACTGTTCGAAAGATGTGTGGAGGGGAGGGAGGGGCTGCCACACAACGCCAGTGCAAGTGAAGGCCATTCGGCGCATCAAGTCTACGCTGCCATTCATCTTTCACTGTAGCTGGGTACACGTGGTAATAAATAAATCATTGAAACTTATCTATCAGTCCCTGTTCTCACTCACATATCCTTCAAATCTCCCCTCACTCACGGTGGCGCAGCGGTAGAGTTGCTGCCTTACAGCGCTTGCAGTGCCAGAGACCCGGGTTCCATCCCAACTACGGGTGCTGTCTGTACAGAGTATGTACGTTCTGCCCGTGACCGTGTAGGTTTTCTCTGAGATCTTCAATTTCCTCCCACACTCCAAAGACGTGCAGGTTTGTAGGTTAATTGCCTTGGTAAATTAAAAATTGTCCCTAGTGTGTGTAGAATAGTGTTAGTGTGCGGGGATCGCTGGTCGGCACGGACCCGGTGGGCCGAAGGGCCTGTTTCACCCGTAGTCAGGATTGAACCCGGGTCTCTGGCGCTGTGAGGCAGCAACTCTACCGCTGCGCCACCGTGCCGCCCATTAGTCGCAGAGACGGTGATTGTGAAAGGTTCGTGCTTTAATCGGCAATTCCTGAGCAAACATCGGTGGGGAAAGTAAACCTCGTAATATCAGATTAAAACGTGAATCGATATTTTGAGCATGCACCGACACTAATAAAGAGTGGCGCATTTTTAAGCTTCTGCCGTGAGGGACTGCAGTGTTTATTGTGCAATTCCAGTCATTTTCCTGCCACTACACTGATGGGAGAATTAATAATGAGCACGAGGGAGCTGTTCCCAGCTCTGTCGACAAACAATGCAGTGCACTGTGACCTGATGCAGCCTTGTATTAATGACCTCGGTGTCCAGGGGCAAGGCCGCTTGTGCGTTGTATCAATGTATCTGCATTGGAGCCGGCCACCATTGAAAGATAAACACTACGTATAGAACGCACGCCATCAGATTCACGGACAGTTTCCTCCCAGTTTTTATCAGGCAACTGAGCTGCTGCCTCACAGCGCCAGAGACCCGGGTTCCATCCTGACTACGGGCGCTGTCTGCACAGAGTTTGCACGTTCTCCCCGTGACCTGCGTGGGTTTTCTCTGAGATCTTTGGTTTCCTCCCACACTCCAAAGGCGTACAGGTTTGTAGGTTAATTGGCTTGGTATAAGTGTGTGTGTAGGATAGCGTTAGTGTGTGGGGATCGCTGGTCGGAGAAGACTCGGTGGGTCGAAGGGCCTGTTTCCGTGCTGTATTACAAAGGAGGCAAAGTGCTGGAGTAACTTAGAGAGTCAGGCAGCATCCCTGGAGAACATGGAGTTTAGACGAGAGATGCAATGCGGATACAGGCCCTTTCTCCCATCGAGTCCGTGCATGCTAACACTGTCCCACGCACACTGGAGACAATTAACCTACAAACCCTTGGAGTGTGGGAGGAAACTGAAGATCCCAGAGAAAACCCACACTGGGCACGGGGAGAAGGTGCAAACTCTGTACAGACAGCGCCCGTAGTCGGGATGGAACCCGGGTCTCTGGCGCCGTGAGGCGGCAACTCTACCGCTGCGCCACCGTGCTGCCCTCTGGGAATCTCTTGGCGTAGGTACTGTTGGGAACAGGAGCTCCCACCAACGCAACAACTGCCACCACGAGGTGAGACTCCTCTCCCCGGAGCCAAGAAGCAGAGTTACGCGGTAAATTTAGCACGCAGCAATTGGCAAAAACGCATGATATATTTGTCACCAACTGGAGAGAAGAGCTAAAATATAAGCAATGGCACAGTTATAGAATGGCAGATGATAGAACTGCCTCACAGCGCCAGAGATCCGGGTTCGATCCTGACTACGGGTGCTGTCTGTACGGAGTTTGTACGCTCTCCCCGTGACCTGCGTGGGTTTTATCCGGGAGCTCCGGATTCCTCCCACACTCCAAAGACGTAGAGGTTTGTAGGTTAATTGGCTTTTGTAAATTGTCCCCAGTGTGTGGGATAGAACCAATGTATGGGGATCGCTGATCGGCGCGGACTTGATGGGCAGAAGGGCCTGTTTCTGCGCTGTATCTCAAACCAGAAAAACTGAAAAAAGCGAAATTAATTGAGATGTTTTCAGAGCGACCACAAATGCTGGTAGCCGTCTGAAAATGTGGCAGAAATCTAACGTGACAGAGGATAATGAAGCTTCTAATGTCGGCGTCAACGAGGTGGAGGTGACACATGTGGATGTCGACAGGTTGAACGGCTCTGAGTCCCGCCACCGTTTCTGACAGTTACACAAAGTCCTCGTGGCATTCAGAACGTCTCAGCTCATTTATTATTACAGTTTAGTTTGGAGATACAGCGCGGAAACAGGCCCTTCGGCCCACCAAGTCCGTGCCGGCCTGCGATCCCCCCACACTAACACTATCCTACACACACGAGGAAAATGTTACATTTACACCAAGCCAATTAACCTACAAACCTGTACGTCTACGGAGTGTGGGAGAAAACCGAAGATCTTGGAGGAAACCCACGCGGTTCTTTAACTGTGTGGCCCCTGGTTCTGGACGCCCCCAACATTGGGAACACGTTTCCTGCCTCTAACGTGTCCAAAACCTTAACAATCTTATATGTTTCAATAAGATATCCTCTCATCCTTCTAAATTCCAGTGTATACAAGCCCAGCCGCTCCATTCTACCAACATGTGACAGCCCCACCATTCTGTTCATCTACATAGAAACATAGAAAATAGGTGCAGGATGAGGCCATTCGGACCTTCGAGTCAGCACCGCCATTCATTGTGATCATGGCTGATCGTCCCCAATCAATAACCCGTGCCTGCCTTCTCCCCATATCCCTTGATTCCACTAGCCCCTAGAGCTCTATCTAACTCTCTCTTAAATCCATCCAGTGACTTGGCCTCCACTGCCCTCTGTGGCAGGGAATTTCACAAATTCACAACTCTCTGGGTGAAAAAGTTTTTTCTCACCTCAGTCTTAAATGACCTCCCCTTTATTCTAAGACTGTGGCCCCTGGTTCTGGACTCGCCCAACATTGGCAACATTTTTCCTGCATCTAGCTTGTCCAGTCCTTTTAAAATTGTATATGTTTTTATAAGACCCCCCCCCCTCATCCTTCTAAACTCCAGTGAATACAAGCCTATGGACAGGTCCATGGATGGGAAGGGTTGGAGGTATATGGGCCAGGTGAGGGCAGGTGCGACTCGCTTGGTTAGACAACATGGACCAGTTGGGCTGAAGGGCCTGTATCCATGGCGTAGAACTCCATGACATGACAACTGCCCTGCTTAGTTCAGTGATGTAGCGTGGAGCTGGCCTGATATAGAGTAGATATAGCTGCAGCATCGCGAGTCTGCGCCGACCAGCGATCACCCCGTACGCTAGTTCTATCCTACACACTAGGGACAATTAACCCGCAAACCTGTACGTCTTTGGAATGTGGGGAGCAACTAGAAAAGCCACACGTACTAACTTCACCCATAGTCTGGATGGAACCCGGGTCCCTGGCGCTGTAAGGCAGCAACTCTACCGCTGGCCACCGTGGCCACCGTGGCCACCCGCGTTCTGTTTGTGCTATGGTATCCTGAGATGTTTGAAGGTGGGGGGCGAGCAGGTTTAGTGCCTCATCTGCATCTACAATCAATGGCGTAGTCTCTCCACATCCCCCCACCCACCCCCTCACCACTCCAGCATTTTGTGTCCATCTTTGGTGCAAACCAGCATCTGCAGTTCCTTCCTGTACATCTCCCCCACCCTACACCGCAGCGTGGCACCGGCCCAGGTTACAAACTACCACCAGCTCTGGGGCTTAGCTTGATGACAAAGATTGCCAGCAGTTATGGAGGAGGCAGAGGAGGATGTCTGGGATTTGTATTGTGTAAATCCTGTTTGCCTGGAAGTTCCCAAAAGCTTAAAATAAAGATTGAGAAAGCAGCCGTATCGCGACACCACTGAACTGTGTGAAAATATTACCACAGGCATCTTCTTTACTCCAGACAAATACGAAAATAGATGAAGGGATGATTGAAGGGAGAGGCATTTTGGGTGTTTCAATGGCCCTGCAGTGTTAGTGTTGGTAGTTTTCGCTCAAGTGCAAATGCTAGTTTGCACTGAAGATAGACACAGAATGCTGGAGTGGTGACCATCAGTCTCCCGGTGGTCACCCATGGCTAGTTCTATCGCCCAACACCTGCCCCTCACACCATGCTCAGCTGTGCTCCATTCAGCAGCCGGAGGCATTATCTTCATCCAAGGGTTCATCAGCTGCAATGCCCCTGAACGGAAACCTCTGGAGACTTTGCGCCCCACCCAAGGTTTCCGTGCGGTTCCCGGAGGTTTTTGTCAGTCTCCCTAATGGTCGAAAGTTGGAGAGGGGAAGAGGGGAAGAGGGGAAGAGAGGGGGAGAGTGGGGGAGAGAGGGAGAGAGGGAGAGAGGGAGAGAGGGAGAGAGGGAGAGAGAGGGAGAG
The DNA here is from genome assembly GCA_963514005.1 of Raja brachyura. The sequence goes on along the minus strand of OY740816.1, from coordinate 24,869,695 downwards.
AGAGGGAGAGGGAGGGGGAGAGGGAGAGGGAGAGGGAGAGGGAGAGGGAGAGGGAGAGAGAGAGGGAGGGGGAGAGGGAGAGGGAGAGGGAGAGAGAGAGGGAGGGGGAGAGAGGGAGGGAGAGGGAGAGAGGGAGAGAGAGCCTTCCCTGGCTTTTCTCTGCCATTTACATCACATCTGATGGCAGCCACGTCCCACGCGCACAGTGGTTTGAAGTGTCAGCTCTGGAGCTCTGCTCAGTTAGCGCTGCCTTGGAGATGAAGAGAATTCATTAACCTTTACCACTGTCTCTCAATCCTCTGCTATTAAACGGCCCTGAGTCCTTTGGATCAGGTGCCTTTGAAGGTGGCAGCATAATTAGGGTGCAGAGAAACGGCCCAGGCAGCCCGTGTGGTCTAACACAAGATTGCCGTGTCCCTGCCTTCTCTGATGGAGGAACAAATACATTTCCTGGCTCAGTCAGTTCAATGTCCGTTTCCAAAGGGGTTCAGACCTTAATTATCTAGTAACGTTACAGCCCGCAGTGTCTACAGACCTTATTGATCGGTACAATCACAAATCACATTATGTACAGATACGAAGATAGAAGCAAAATTCTGGAGTAACACAGCGGGCCAGGCAGCATCTCCAGAGAGATGGACAATAGATAATAGACAATAGACATGTGAATATGACATATGAATCAGCATATGAATGGGTGACGTTTCGGATCCAGACCCTCTATTGATTTGCACGATTACAAACCACATTATGTACTGACCCTATTGATCAATCCCATTACAAACCGCAGTATGTACAGAAGCAAGGAACAGCAGATGCTGGTGTACACAAGAGGACACAGAGCATTGGAGAAACTCAGCGGGTCAGGCAGCCTCTCTGGAGAACGTGGATAAGTGATGGTTCGGTTCCCTTCAGTTGGGTGCCGACCCAAAACGTCACCTATCCATGTTCTCCACAGATGCTGCTGACCCGCTGAGTTACTCCAGCACTCTGTGAAACGTCACCTATCCATGTTCTCCACAGATGCTGCCTGACCCGCTGAGTTACTCCAGCACTCTGTGAAACGTCACCTATCCATGTTCTCCACAGATGCTGCCTGACCCGCTGAGTTACTCCAGCACTCTGTGAAACATCACCTATCCATGTTCTCCGCAGATGCTGCCTGACCCACTGAGTTACTCCAGCACTCTGTGAAACGTCACCTATCCGTGTTCTCCGCAGATGCTGCCTGACCCACTGAGTTACTCCAGCACTCTGTGAAACGTCACCTATCCATGTTCTCCACAGATGCTGCCTGACCCGCTGAGTTACTCCAGCACTCTGTGTCACATTATATACAGACTCTATTTATTGATCAATGCAAATACTGACCGCAGTGTCTACAGACCCCATTGATTAATGCCATCACAAACCACATTATGTACAGACCCTATTAATCAGTTTAATAATTCAATGGTTACTGTATTGTCACATGCAGCCTAGGTATGTACAGAGAATCATACCATATGTAACCACCATGCAGTCTGTATTGTACAGAATGTGTGTGTCCACATTTCAAGAGGGCTAGAAGTTGGAACATTGGAATGTTGTGAGCAATTCTGGGCACCATGTCTGAGGAAGGGTGTGCTGGCTCTGGAGAGGGTCCAGAGGAGGTTTACAAGAATGATCCCAGGAATGAGTGGGTTAGCATATGATGAGCGTTTGACGGCACTGGGCCTGTACTCGCTGGAGTTTAGAAGGATGAGGGGGGACCTCATTGAAATGTACAGAATAGTGAAAGGCCTGGATAGAGGGATGTGGAGAGGATGTTTCCACTAGTGCGAGAGTCTAGGACCAGAGGGCACAGCCTCAGAATTAAAGGTTTTTCTTGATCCTTCATTAGTGCGGGTGTCAGGGGTTATGGGGAGAAGGCAGAAGAATGGGGTTAGGAGGGAGAGATAGATCAGCCATGATTGAACGGCGGAGTAGACTTGATGGGCCGAGTGGCCTAATTCTGCTCCTATCACCGATGATGTTATGATGATATCCCAGCCACAGTATACAGTGGGCATGGTATAATTACAGGTGTGAAGTTGGGTACAGCCACTGACAAATCTTAATTAGTTTAGAGATACAGCGCTGAAACAGGCCCTTCGGCCCATCGAGTCCGTACCGACCAACGATCCCCGCTCATTAACACACGAGGGATAATTAACATCCATACCAAGCCAATTAACCTGCAAACCTGTACGCCTTTGGAGTGTGGGAGGAAACCGAAGATCTCGGAGAAAACCCACGCAGGTCACAGGCGTCCGTAGTCAGGATCGAACCCGGTTCTCTATCGCTGCAAGACATGAACTCTACCGCAGCGCCACCGTGCCGCCATGTTACAGTGAGCATGAAGTTATAATGCTCTGAGTTAGCATCAGAAGACCTGGGTCCAAACTCCCGCAATACCGGGAACATTTTTCCTGCCAGTCCCTTAAGAATTTCACATGTTTTTATAAGATCCCCTCTCATCCTTCTAAATTCCACTGAATATAAGCCCAGTCGATCCATTCTAGACGTACAGGTTTGTGGGCTAATTGGCTTGGTATAAGTGTAAATTGACCCGAGAGTGTGCAGGATAGTGTTAGTGTGCGGGGATCGCTGGTCAGCGCAGACTCGGTGGGCCGAAGGGCCTGTTTCCGCACTGTATCTTTAAACTAAACTAAACTAGACTACAGGCCATGCAATGAGATTTGTTGGGCGAGGAAATAATTGGTTGTGGGTTTGCGGACAGAGGCTGGCTATAAATAGCATCAGATCAGAGCGAGCAGCTCCCACTCGTGCAACGGGTCACAGCTTGACCAGTGACCTGACGTGGGCACTGAACGTGGAACAGCCCTGTGACTGACAGCGAGATATCAATGCAGAGACCCGGGTTCAACACTGACTACGGGTGCTGTCTGTACGGAGTTTGCACGTTCTCACCGTGACCTGCGTTGGTTTTCTCCGAGATCCCGTGGGGATTTGTAGGAAGGACCCGGGTTCCATCCAGACTACGGGTGAAGTTAGTACGTTCAACCTGTGGCTTTTCTAGTTCCTCCCCACATTCCAAAGACATACAGGTTTGCAGGTTAATTGTCCCCAGTGTGTAGGATAGAACTAGTGTACGGGGTGATCGCTGGTCGGCGCGGACTCGCGATGCTGCAGATATATATGCAGGAAGATTGTTCCCGATGTTGGGGAGGTCCAGGACAAGGGGTCACAGCTTAAGGATAAGGGGAAAATCCTTTAGGACCGAGATGAGAAGGACTTTTTTTCACACAGAGACTGTTGGGTCTCTGGAACTCTCTGCCACAGAGGGTAGTTGAGGCCAGTTCATTGGCTATATTTAAGAGGGAGTTAGATGTGGCCCTTGTGGCTAAAGGGATCAGAGGGTATGGAGAGAAGGCAGGTACGGGATACTGAGTTGGATGATCAGCCATGATCATATTGAATGGCGGTGCAGGCTCGAAGGGCCGAATGGCCTACTCCTGCACCTAATTTCTATGTTTCTATGTTTCTATGTTTCTATATCTACTCTATATCAGACCAGCTCCACGCTCATATACCTCCAACCCTTCCCATCCATGGACCTGTCCATAGGCTTGTATTCACTGGAGTTTAGAAGGATGAGGGGGGGGCTATCTTATAAAGACATATACAATTTTAAAAGGACTGGACAAGCTAGATGCAGGAAAAATGTTCCCAATGTTGGGCGAGTCCAGAACCAGGGACCACAGTCTTAGGATAAAGGGGAGGTCATTTAAGACTGAGGTGAGAAAAAACATTTTCAACCAGAGAGTTGGGAATTTGTGGAATTCCCTGCCACAGAGGGCAGTGGAGGCCAAGTCACTGGATGGATTTAAGAGAAAGTTAGAAACATAGAAAATAGGTGCAGGAGTAGGCCATTCGGCCCTTCGAGCCTGCACCACCATTCAATATGATCATGGCTGATCATCCAACTCAGTATCCTGTACCTGCCTTCTCTCCATACCCCCTGGTCCCTTTAGCCACAAGGGCCACATCTAACTCCCTCTTAAATATAGCCAATGAACTGGCCTCAACTACCCTCTGTGGCAGAGAATTCCAGAGATTCACCACTCTCTGTGTGAAAAATGTGTTTCTTATCTCGGTCCTAAAACATTTCCCCCTTATCCTTAAACTGTGACCCCTTGTTCTGGACTTCCCCAACATCGGGAACAATCTTCCTGCGTCTAGCCTGTCCAACCCCTTAAGAATTTTGTAAGTTTCTATAAGATCCCCCCTCAATAAGATAGAGCTTTAGGGGCTAGTGGAGTCAATGGATATGGGGAGAAGGCAGGCAGGCACCGTCTGAAGAAGGGTCTCGACCCGAAACGTCGCCTATCTCCTTCGCTCCTTAGATGCTGCTGCACCCGCTGAGTTTCTCCAGCTTTTGTGTAACCCTCGGGTTATTGATAGGGGACAATCAGCCATGATCACAATGAATGGCGGTGCTGGTTTGAAGGGACGGATGGCTTCCTCCTGCACCTATTTTCTATGAGAGACAAAGGAAGGAATGCCCGATGGCTGGTGCAAGCTCGGTGTCTGAAGGACCAGTTTCCGTGCTGCTTGGCTCAAAAAGCGTATTGTGCGGCAGAGCGAATGTGGTGCAGAAGAACGTCTCTCAGATATGATTCCCATCACACCTCATTGTCAGTGACAGCGGGGGTCAGGCCAAAGTGCACTCCAGTATTCAGGTGTAATTAGCAGCCTCAGATTTCATTATGTTGGATCTAATGGGGATCGGATGACAGGCCGGGCAGGAATGGCACTTGAAAGAAATGATGGATGGAGTACAGCAGCAGCTCACTACAAAGCAATGAATCACGGAGAGATGCACCACTGTCCATGAGCAGCACTAATGGCTGCGTTTCCTACCGTCAGAGGGTGCTGGTAAGTTGCAGATTGAAGACAGCTTTAACCCCTTCCTCACCCTCCAGCTGCACAACTCTATCCTGCATAGTCTTCAGGTAGAAGGTCACAGGTTCAAGTCCCACACCAGCCTTAAACCTTGACCAGGGAGGCACAGCAGTAGAGTTGCTGCCTCAGACCCTGGTTCCATCCCGACTATGGGTGCTGTCTGTGCGGAGTTTGTACGTTCTCCCCGTGACCTGCGTGGGTTTTCTCCAAAATCTTTGGTTTCCTCCCACACTCCAAAGACGTGCAGGTTTGTAGACTAATTGGCTTGGTGTAAATGTAAATTGTCCCTAGAGTGTGTGGGATAGTGTTAATGTGCAGGGATCGCTGGTCGGCGCGGACCCGGTGGTGTACCTCTAAACTAAACTAAACTAAATTGCAAAGGGGGAAAAGTATTTCCATTTGCAGACTGCACAAACACAAAGGTAGGATTAGTCTAGATTAGATTACAGCCAGGTTCGATCCCAACCCCGGGAGATGAGTTTGGGTATTGTCTGTACATGGAGTTTGTGCGTGGAGTTTATACGCTCTCCATGTGACCACGTGGTGTTTCTCCGGGCGCTCCGGTTTCCTCCCACATCCCGGTTTGTAGGTTCATTGATTTCTGTAAATTGGCCCTAGTGTGGAAGGTTGATCGCTGGTCAGCATGAACTCGGTGGGCCGAAGGGCCTGTTTCCACACTGTACCTTAAACTAACAAGAAACAAGGCAAAGACACAAAGTGCTGGAGTAACTCAGTGGGTTGGGCAGCGTCTCTGGGGAAAACAAACAGGTGACGTTTCGGGTCGGGACCCTTCTTCAGATTCCACCATTCAAAGGCAGGACTATTAATTTGTTGATCTTTTTGTTTATTAAATATTTATAATATATTATATATTATATTTAGAGTTTAGTTTGGAGACAGCATAGAACCAGGCCCTTCGTAACTGTCACTGTATGTCATGTTGTCATTTATGGGCGGAGCACCAAGGCAAATTCCTTGTATGTGAATACTTGGCCAATAATCGTATTCATTCATTCATTCAATCATTCATTCATTCGGCCCACATCTCCATGCTGACCATTGATCACCTGGAGAGTGTGAAACTGAGTGGAAAAGGGAGAAATATAATAATTCTTGATTTGTACGGGTGTCGGGGGTTTATGGGGAGAGTGGGGTTAGGAGGGAGAGACAGATAGACCATAAATGAATGGCGGAGTAGACTTGATGGGCCGAATGGCCTAATTCTGCTCCAATCACTTAGGACCTTACGAAACAAGGAACTGCAGATGCTGATTTTCAAACAGGGAGACACAAAATGCTGGAGTAACTCAGCGGGTCAGGCAGCATCCATGGAGAACTTGGGCAGGCGATTTTTCGGGTCGGGACCTTTCTTCGGAAGGAGATGGGCAGCACTTTCTAAAGGAGATGAGGAGGAATTTCTTTAGTCAGATGGTGGTGAATCTGTGGAATTATTTGCCACAGACGGCTGTGGAGGCCAAGTCATGGGTATTTCTGTGGCAGAGATAGATAGATTGTTGATTAGTGCGGGTGTCAGGGGTTATGGGGAGAAGGCAGGAGAATGGGGTTGAGGGAAAGGTAGACAGAAACATAGAAAATAGGTGCAGGAGTAGGCCATTCGGCCCTTCGAGCCAGTACCGCCATTCAATATGATCATGGCTGAACATCCAAAATGAGAACCCCGTTCCTGCTTTCTCCCCGTCCATTGATTCCGTTAGCCCTAAGATTTATATGTAACATCTGATCTAAGATCAGTCGTGATCGGATGGCGTGGACTTGATGGGCCGAATGGCCTAATTCTTCTCCGGGAACTTATGAATACGTGACCCCTCCATTTAAAGCAGCAGCTGTCGTGTGTACAAGGGGGGCATGACTTCACATCTTCACACTTACTGCAGTCTCTCTGCGGGCATCAAGTGATATTATCCTGCACATCTAAATGGCAGATTCTCTTGGTTTTTAAAAAAAATACTTTCCACAACACAGATTAAATTAGCTCAGATTTACAGAAAACAGTGCCCGGAGCCGTTAGCATCCACTGGCCAATTAAGCAATTGAAACGGTGTGAATTTCATCAGCGCATTGAACTGCCGGGCACAGAGCTCACTGCATTGTCATCTCCGAGAGGGATTTTAGCTGATCCGTCTCACCCCTCCCCAGTGCCATCAGCCCAGCATCTTGTTGTTGCTAAACACTTTAACTCCCACTCCCATTCCCACGCTGACCTTCCTGTCCTGGGCCTCCTCCACTGTCACAGTGAGGCAGCTTACACCCCTGTGGTATGAAGATTGACTTCTCTAACAATAGATAGCCCTCGCTTTCTCTCCCTCTCCATCTCTCCCCCTTCCCAGTTCTCTGCACAGTCTGACTGTCGGTCACGGGGAGAACGTGCAAACTCTGTACAGACTAGCACTACCCGACACACATTGAGGACAATGTACATTTATACCAAGTTAATTAACCTACAAACCAGTACGTCTTTGGAGTGTAGGAGGAAACCGGAGATCTTGGAGAAAACCCACGCAGATCATGGGGAGAACGTGCAAACTCCGTACAGACAGCGCCCGTAGCAGGGATCGAACCCGGGTCTCCGGCGCTGTGAGGCAGCAACTCTACCGCTGCGCCACCGTGCTGTTAGGTGGCTATGTGAGATGTGCAGGTTCATTGTTAGTAGATTGCCCTCGGCTACTCTCACTGAAGCTTCACCAGGTTGCCGTGTCTGTGTGTTTACGGCCCATCAACCTCACCGCACGAACCCACGCCCAGCTCAGACGGTGCGGACTCCCCCTCCCTAATCATCCCTGACCTGTTCACAAATGACCACAAAGAACGTGAGGGCAATGAGTCTCACAGCCTCTCCTGTCTGGGATGAGAATTGCAGAGAATCTCATCAACAATGTGGACTTTTCACTCCAATTTCCTCTCTTTGGCAAGAGCACGAAACAAAACCTTTACTCTGTACCTTGGCACCCGCAACGACCAACTAAACTCAACCAAACTGACCTCTCTCCTAATCTGTGGCAAGGAACTGCAGATGCTGGTTTACACCGAAGATAGACACAAAAAGCTGGAGTAACTCAGCGGGACAGGCAGCATCTCTGGAGAGAAGGAGTGGGTGACGTTTTGGGACGAGACCCTTCTTCAGACCCCATTCCTTCTCTCCACAATTGCTGCCTGTCCCGCTGAGTTAAGGGCCTGTCCCACTTGGGCCGTCATTTACACGACAGGCCGGTAGTGACTGACGTGTGATGGTCGCGCACGTCATCATGAGCCCGCACAGCCGTCTGGAGCACGTGACGTCATTTGAAGATGGACACAAAATGCTGGAGTAACTCAGCGGGACCGGCAGCATCTCTGGAGAGAAGGAATGGGTGATGTTTCGGGTCGAGACTCGTCTTCAGTCTGAAGAGTTACTCCAGCATTTTGTGTCTATCTCCAATCGTCTTGCCCCACTCTTTTTTTCTTCTTTTTTTTAATTACAAAATGCTTTTATTCAGAACAAACAAATACAAAGTTGTAACACGATCAGAGAATGCCTATATTGGTATTTTACAAAGAAAGTTATCAAATTAAAATATTAACATTTCTATCAATAATACATTCGACCTCCTGCGGTGACCAGCGTTCATGGAAGGCCTCCGCAGTCCCTGTGGACACCGCATGTGTGTTCCCTGTCCAGGGACACGCGGGCACGGACGTAACCCCGCTGCCTGGACCCGTGAATGGTCTTGGCCCCGCTCTGGGAGTAGGAGTGGGGGCGGATCGGGAACGGACCGCAACGGCCGTGAGCCCCAGGCGGAGCTCGGCCATCGTTTGCCTGCTTCTGCTGCTGTTGGAGGTGAGACGTTGTGTCGCGCCAGGGTCTTGGGCCTGTCCCACTTTGGCCGTCAGTTACGCCACAGGCCGGTGACGCGTGAAGATTTCGTTCAGAACGATGTCCACGCCACTCCACGCCACTCCATGCGCCCGTCCCACGCTACCCACACGCTAGCAGGTCACGTAAATGCCGTGCGAATGACAGCCAGGTGGGACAGGCCCCACACTCCAGCTTTTTGTCTCTATCTCTGGCACACGCGGTATCTGGCGGCTGTGGGATCAGTTCCATCAGCTTCCCAGAATAGCAACAACTCTCATTCCCCGTGTAAGCCCCCGCCCTCTCCTTGTGTGGAGCGTTGCATCAAGAGCAGCCGCTGGGACTATGTGAATAGGGCCCGACTCACTGAAACAATAGCCCGATGCCTTTCATTCTGCAAACGCAGACAAGTAGAGCACACGCTGAGATCTGACCGCCCACCGCCCTCTTGCTTCCAGTCACGCAGCGTTTGTGGGTAGAGAAAGCTGCCTGTCCTCAGTGTATGGGTGTGTGTGACTGTATGTGTGTGAGTGTCTCTGTGTGTCTCTGTGTATCCCCTTGTGAGGGTGTATGTACGTGTATGTATCTCTGTGAGTCTGTGTCAGGGTGTTGTGTGCGACTCTGTGCGGGTGTCTGAGTGGTGTGTGTTTGTTTGTGGGTGTGTGCGTGTGAGTGTGTCTTTCCACAGATGCTGAGTGTGTGCGGATGTGGATGTGAGTGTGAGTATGGGTGTGCTTGTAAGTGTGGGTGTGCGTGTGAGTGTGAAAGTGAGTGTGCATGTGGGTGTGGGCGTGTGAGTGTGTGTGAGTGAGTGTGAGTGTGTCTTGCCACAGATGCTGAGTGATTCTGGCATTTGTTATTGTTACCCCACTGATGTCAATTTGTCCAGAGCATCTCAGTGCCGCATGTACTGAGTGTACATGCTGTCTGTATATGTGTATGAGTGTACATAAACCAATGTGTGTATTAACATATGTGCATGGATTCATAAGAGCATGCGTTTGTGTTAGTGAGTGTGTCAGGATGAGTGAATGTACCCACGAGTGTACAAGTGAGTGTGTGCTTGTGTGTGTATGAGTACGAGTGGGTGTGCTTGGGTGTGTGTGTGCATGTGTGAATATGCGCATGTGTGTGTGTGCTTATGTGTGTGTGAGTGTGAGTTTGTGTGAGTGTGCGTGTGTGTGTGTGTGTGAGAGTGTGTGTATGTGAGTGTGTGCATGTGTGTGTGAGTGAGTTTGTGTGTGCGTACGTATATGTGTGTGTGTGTGCGTGTGTGTGGCTGAGTTTGTGAGCTTGATGAGAGATTGTGTTTGCCGGCAGAGCAGATGGCTAGCACTGTCGATCACATTTCACATTTCACCGCAGGCAGGTGCTGAACTCACTGGCTGAGGGCCCAGCTGTTTACAAAAGTTGCTCAGTGCGCGGTTTGCTCTGGGGTGTCACGCACCCCCACCCCCTCACTCCCCCCTCACCCCCTCCTCAACCCCCCCCCCCCTCACCCCCTGCCTCCACTGGTCCACCAAACACAGCCACTACCATCAGAGACTGTCGGAGCAGTGGGTGTGAGAATTCAGTTTAGTTTAGAGGTACAGCACGGAAACAGGCCCTTCGGCCCACCGGGTCCGCACTGACCAGCGATCCCCGCACACTAACACTATCCTACACACACTAGACACAATTTTACACTTATACCAAGTCCATTAACCTACAAACCTCTATGTGTTTAGAGTGTGGGAGGAAACCAAAGATCTTGGAGAAAACCCAGACCAGTCAGCGGAAAGACTATATATTATTACATTGGATACACGGTGACGAGACTGTCAAATGCTGAGAGAATGGAGCAGCTGGGCTTGTACACTCTGGAGTTTAGAAGGATGAGGGGATCTCATTGAAACATATAGGATTGTTAAGGGTTTGGACATGCTAGAGGCAGGAAACATGTTCCCGATGTTGGGGGAGTCCAGAACCAGGGGCCACAATTTAAGAATAAAGAGTAAGCCATTTAGAACGGAGACGAGGTAACACTTTTTCGCACAGAGAGTGGTGAGTCTGTGGAATTCTCTGCCTCAGAGGGCGGTGGAGGCAGGTTCTCTGGATGCTTTCAAGAGAAAGCTAGATAGGGCTCTTAAAAATAGCGGAGTCAGGGGATATGGGGAGAAGGCAGGAACAGGGTACTGATTGGGGATGATCAGCCATGATCACATTGAATGGAGGTGCTGGCCCGAAGGGCCGAATGGCCTACTCCTGCACCTATTGTCTATTGTCTATTGTCTATTGAGAGGCAGCAACTACCAAAGCCCGATCTGCCATCGGGAATAACCTGTCCTGAATGTCGAAGAACTTTTAAAGCCAGGATTGGACTCATAAACCACCTGAGAGTCCAACAGAACATAGACCATCATCCCCGACCTCGAGGGACAGCCACGGCGACAACAGATATATAAGGGAATAATGTTTAGAACAAGGTAAAGCCTGCAACGTCTGATCAAAGATCGGACAGGGATGAGGGAGTTGGGAGCAAGGAGCATGGCGTACGGAGAGCGCGCTTTGCAACGGGAGTCAGAGCATTAACAGAGTGAGGGAATCTTTCACCGTGACAGCACCTTAATTGCATGGAGAGTGAGCACAGCCAGGGAGCCAGCTACCTCCACGCAACGTCAGGCCAGTGTATGCTCCAGACCTGCGGAGAGCAGAGTCACGCTGAAAGACCCCTGTCTGATCATTTATTTTTTTCTGCCAGTTAAGCCTGCTGCACAATTCCTTCGGCTCAATTAGCTGCTGTAATTGGCTGCAGAAGCCCATTTAAACCCAGTCATTTGGAAGAGTCTCACCACAGGATTGAAGGCATTGACAAGAGGAACGGAGCAGGTGTAAGGAATTGGAGCCCGCCTCCCCAACACTCTGTCCACAAGAAATCTCAATGCTCCAAATATGTTGACTGCACCTCATTACACAGCAGCGAGGGCTCGTCAAGCCCAAAGCATCGAGTCAGGCAGCATCTCTGGAGAAAAGGGAATGGGTGACATTTCGGCTCGAGACCCTTCTTACTCGACCCAAAACATCAACTATTCCTTTTTCTCCAGAGCTGCTGTCTGACCCGTTGAATAACTCCAGCTTTTTGTGTCTATCTTCCATATATCTAACGCAGGGGTGGAGAACCTGTGGCCTTCTAAGCCATTAAGTGCTTTAATCCAAATTTTGTAGAACAAATCCTTTTATTTTTATTAATATATGTTTTTGTTTGTCTTTTATTCTTTTTATTTTAATCTTAAAATGAACATATTTAAAATGCCAAAGAGTAAAAGAAGATTCAACGAAATATTCCCCCCGACTGACGGCCACAATTAAAACATTAGTAAGTCTTGAGGGCTATTTTAACAAAATGTTGTACATTTTGAAATGTATCTGATTGAAGTATCTTGGATGCGGCCTTGTTAGATTACGGCTAACTTGATGCGGCACTCCGACATGAAAAGGGTCCCCACCCCTGAACTAACCCATGCTGTTCTTTGTGTGCAGGCAAGAACAGCAGATGCTGGTTTAGATCGAAGGTAGATACAAAACACTGGAGTAACTCAGCGGGACAGGCAGCATCTCTGGAGAGAAGGAATGGGTGACGTTTCAAGTCGTGACCCTTCTTCAGACTGAGTCTTGAGTCACATGAAGTGTGAAGAAGGGACCCGACCCGAAACGTCACCCATTCCTTCTCTCCAGAGATGCTGCCTGTCCCGTTGAGTTACTCCAGCATTTTGTGTCTACCATGCGGGCCTTTCCCTGGGGGTATTTGGTGAGAGATTGTGAAGATAGAAAAGATATTGTCATATAGAAAAGATGTTGTCAAGCTGGAAAGGGTACAGATAAGATTTACACAGATGTTGCCAGGGCTTCAGGGTCTGAGCTATTGGGAGAGGCTGGGTAGACTTGGACTGCAGGAGATCTTAGTGTGGTGTAAAAATTAATGAGAGGGATAGATTGGGTGGATGAACAGTCTCTTGCCCAGAGTAGGTGAATCGAGGACGAGAGGACAAAGGTTTAAGGTAATCCCCACACAAATCATCTGGTGATCTGTGTAGGAATCAACTGCAGATGCTGGCTTACATAGATATAGACACAAAGTGCTGGAATAACTCAGTGGGTCGGGCAGTATCCTCCAGAGATGCTGCCTGACCCGCTGAGTTACTCCAGCACTTTGTGTCTATCTTTGGTACGAACCAGCATGTCAAGTTCTTTGTTTCTACATGATGCCAAGACCCATCACTCATCTACCAACACAGAACCCGTGTCCATCCATCCCGAGCATGTCCACATGCCTATACAAAAGTCTTTTAAATGCCACTGATGTATCTGCTACAACCACTACCGTGAGGCAGTGCATTCTAGTCTCTTAAAGACAGCGGAGTCAGGGGATATGGGGAGAAGGCAGGAACGGGGTACTGATTGGGGATGATCAGCCATGATCACATTGAATGGTGGTGCTGGCTCGAAGGGCCGAATGGCCTACTCCTGCACCTGTTGTCTATTGTCTCTAGTGATTGGCTTCTGAAGAAGGGTCTTCTTGAAACACCTGAAATGTCAGCCATTCCTTCTCTCCAAAGATGCTGCCCGTCCCGCTGAGTTACTCCAGCTTTTTGTGCTCTATCCTGTTGCTATGTGGCAGCTAATCACCTCACACCGATGACTATAGAGATGCTCCGTGCAAAATAGTCACGTTTTAAACCATGAAACCCAGTCAAACAAGAACCAATCCCAGTCTGAAGCATAACCTATCAGATGTTGTTACAGTTTAGTTTATTGTCACGTGTACCGAGGTACAGTGAAAAGCTTTTGTTGCGTGCTAACCAGTCAGCGGAAAGACATAGAAACAGTGAAAATAGGTGCAGGAGGAGGCCATTCGGCCCTTCGAGCCAGCACCGCCATTCATTGTGATCATAAGATCGTCCCCAATCAATAACCCGTGCCTGCCTTCTCCCCATACCCCTTGACTCCACTAGCCCCTAGAGCTCTATCCAACTCTCTCTTAAATCCATCCAGTGACTTGGCCTCCACTGCCCTCTGTGGCAGGGAATTCCACAAATTCACAACTTTTTTCCCACCTCAGTCTTAAATGACCTCCCCTTTATTCTAAGACTGTGGCCCCTGGTTCTGGATTCGCCCAACATTGGGAACATTTTTCCTGCATCTAGCTTGTCCAGTCCTTTTATAATTTTATATGGTTACATGAAACGTGATAAGGGAATATCATTTAGTGCAAGGTAAAGCCGGCAAAGTCCGATCAAAGATAGTCGGAGGGTCACTGATGAGGTAGATAGTAGTTCAGCACTGTTCAAACTCAAGGCATTGCATAAGTAAAGAGAGTTCATGGAAGTGGCTACAGATTCCATCATTGACAGTCTTGCCCATGGCCGTCTCTTACATCTAGTGTACATGGGTCAATCCAAAATGACAGTCGCTGCCTTAGCCAACAGCTATACGTGGTGGAGCTCTGATCTACATCTTACGCACACTGTAAGCAACACAACAGCCTGGAGAGACAGAAAATGCTGGAGTAACTCAGCGGGACAGGCAGCATCTCTGGAGAGAAGGAATGGGTGACGTTTCGGGTCGGGACCCTTCTTTAGGTGTCTCGACCCGAAACGTCACCCATTCCTTCTCTCCAGAGATGCTGCCTGTCCCGCTGAGTTACTCCAGCATTTAGTGTCTATCTTCAGTGTAAACCAGCCTCTGCAGTTCCTTCCACCACACAACAGCCGGCCAGCCGAGCACGAGCTTTCCTCTGCATCTTGGACCAAACTGGACAGGAGCACTTTGGAACCTGGGCACTGTGTTGTGGCCAATGTCTGAGTGTATCGACATCTCACAAACTGCTGTCCAGACCCCTCTTGCAAGCAGCACACTCCTGCAGCAGTAACAGGGCTGTGGGTCTGGATGTCGTACGCTGAAAAACTCAAAGCATCAAAGCCCTGTCCCACGGTACGAGTTCATTCCAAGAGCTCTCCCGAGTTTAAAAAAAATCAAACTCGTGGTAAGCACGGAGAATGAACGTAGCGGGTACGTCGGAGCTCGGGGACGTCTCTTAGCGGCTCATAGCGCTAACGACAGGTACTCGGGGAGACTCGCTAACGGCAGGTAAGCACGGGAAGACTCGTGAAGATTTTTCAACATGTTGGAAAATGTCCACGAGAGCCCCGAGTACCGACGAGCGGCCATTACCGTAAATCTCCGAGTTCGAATCGGGGCAAACTCGAGAGAGCTCGTGGAATGAACTCGTACCGTGGGACAGGGGTTTAACTCAGCACGGGACAATTTTATACTGGACAATTTTTACAAGCCAATTAACCTACAAACCTGCACGTCTTTGGAGTGGCGGAGGAAACCGAAGATCTCGGAGAAAACCCACGCAGGTCACAGGGAGAACGCACAAACTCCATACAGACAGCAGCCGTAGTCGGGATGGAACCCGGGTCTCCGGCGCTGTATTTCGCTATAAGGCAGCAACTCTACCGCTGTGCCACCGTGACAAATTGCATGACGTTGCAGATGGCGTAACAAAGTACCGAGAGATCTCAAAGTGCTGAGTGCTCAGCGCCCGGCCCATTGGAACCAGTGCCTTACCTTCTGTAGGGCTTGAGTTGAGGACCATAATCCAGCATAGCCATGGTGTCCACCGTAGGAAGCCCATTGTCTTGTGTCTGGTTCTTGGGTCCGGTCCCTCCATAAACCAGTCCACCATTGGAAGCTTGCAGGTTGGGAAGAAGCGGTCTTCAAGCCTGAGGAAGAAAAAAAAAAGTTGATAGGTTGGACTTTAACCAAAGGTCATTCACGTCTGCGCAGGCCGGATTATAGGTTGCTCTCCGCGAAGGGGACAGATCTCACTGAAAGCTGACAGAGATGTCTTTCAGTGGAGCTGAAGAGGCAGGCAGAGAAACGTGCCTGGAACAAGCAAGCGGCAAGCAACATCACAACCATTATACCACTGCCAATCAGCAGTCCCCAATGCACCGTGTACACTGGTCAGACAAAGTGCGTTTAGAATCAGCATGTTGCACTGACAACAGGCACAGGACAATGCAAGATGTACCCTCTGCTGCAAAATATCTAGCACAAGATGGAGACAGGTTAAAACGGGCAATCCTAGTCCACCTGTATAAAGAATCTAAAGGGAGACAAAAATGCTGGAGGAACTCAGCGGGTGAGGCAGCATCTATGGAGAGAAGGAATAGGTGACGTTTCGGGTCAAGACCCTTCTTCAGAATAAAGATTATTATCACGTTACATAGAGCATGGGATAGAACAGGACAGGAAACAGGCCCTTCGGCCCACAATGTCTGTGCCCAACATGATTGATTTAGTTCAGAGATACAGCGTGGAAACAGGCCCTTCTTGTGCTGTACTGCCCGATGTTCTATATGCAGAATGCTCATGGGCTTTTATGGATGCCAGCCACCATGTGCCAGCACGGGCTTTGATGATGGAGCTTCTCCATCTTGGCTGCACCCTTCTTCAGCTCAAAGTTCTGGATGGAGTCTTTACTTTAAGAGATACAACGCGGAAACAGGCCCTTCAGCCCATCGACCACTAACGCTATCCTCCACAGACACAATAGACAATAGACAACAGGTGCAGGAGGAGGCCATTCGGCCCTTCCAGCCAGCACCGCCATTCAATGTGACCATGGCTGATCATCCACAATCAGTACCCCGTTCCTGCCTTCTCTCCATATCCCTAAACTCCACTAAGCCTAAGAGCTCTATCTAACTCTCTCTTGAAAGCATATGGAGAACCGGCCCTCACCGCCCTGTGAGGCAGAGAATGCCACACACTAGGGACAATTTTATACCAAGCCAACGAACCTACAAACCTGTGCATGTATTTAGAGTGTGGGAGGAAACCGGAGCACCCAGGGGGAAAACCCACGCAGGTCACGGGGAGAACATGCAAACTCCGTACAGGCAGCACCCATAGGCAGGATCGAACCTGGGTCTCTGGCGCTGTGAAGCAGCAACTCTACCGCTGCACCACCGTGCCACCCTTAACAAGCCAAACCAATGTCACCTGTCTGCATGGGACCATATCCCACCACTCCCTGCATATCCACATGCGCATATAACATTCTCCTAAACACTACTATCATCTCGACTTCCACCCTCACCCCCAGCACCCACAACCTTTCGTGTAAAAAATCTTGCCCTGCACAAGTTTTAAAGTCTACCCTTCCCATATTAAAGCTATGCCCTCTAGTCTTTGATATTTCCTCCCTGAAAAAAAGGTTCTGAATGTCTATCGCAACGATGCCTCCCATAATCAGATACACTTCTATAAGGTGTATCTGAACCTCTGGTGTCCCATCTCTCCATTGATGCTGCCTCACCCGCTGAGTTACTCCAGCATTTTGTGTCTACCTTCGATTTTACCAGCATCTGCAATAGACAATAGACAACAGGTGCAGGAGTATACCATTTGGCCCGTCGAGCCAGCACCACCATTCAATGTGATCATGGCTGATCATCCCCAATCAGTACCCCGTTCCTGCCTTCTCCCCATATCCCCTGACTCCGCTATCTTTAAGAGCCCTATCTAGCTCTTTGTTAAAAGCATCCAGAGAACCGGCCTCCACTGCCCTCTGAGGCAGAGAATTCCACAGACTCACCACTCTTTGTGAGAAAAAGTGTTTCCTTGTCTCCGTTCTAAATGGCTTACCCCTTATTCTTAAACTGTGTGTGTGGCCCCTGGTTCTGGACTCCCCCAACATTGGGAACATGTTTCCTACCTCTAGCGTGTCCAAGCCCTTAACAATCTTATGTGTTTCAAAGAGATCCCCTCTCATCCTTCTAAACTCCAGAGTGTACAAGCCGAGCCGCTCCATTCTCCCAGCATATGACAGTCCTGTCTTTCCAATCAGAACTTGGAGCTAATACTTTTCAATCCTTCCTAGTCGGGGTGACCTGAATTGCATGTAATACTCCAAAAGCGATCTCACCAAAGTCCTATAGAGCTGTATCTTTGAATGTTTGATAAAGGCTCGGGTTTGTGCCACTGTGTTATATAACCCGAACATCATTTCAAGTGCGGTGCACTCATTGTGAAAAGAACTGCATCTGAATCGATTCACTGCCAATTCCAACTCGAGTCCCTTCATCTGTAAATAAAATTAATTGGAGATACAAGTGTTCTTAATCTTCAGTCTGAAGAAGGGTCTCGACCCGAAACGTCACCCATTCCTTCTCTCCAGCGATGCTGCCTGTCCCGCTGAGTTACTCCAGCATTCTGTGTCTATCACAAGTGTTCTTAATGCCAGTTCTCCCATTCATCAATCTCCTGCCAGCAAAAAAGCAACTGTCTGAATCCAGTATCCATTAGTGATAGGAGCAGAATTAGGCCATTCGGCCCATCAAGTCTACTACACCATTCAACCATGACTGATCTATCTCAACCCCATTCTCCTGCCTTCTCCCCATAACCACTGACACCCGCACTAATCAAGAATCTGTCAATCTCTGCCTTAAAAGTATTAGATACAAGGAGAGTATACATGCTGAAAATGTTTAGTTTAGAGATACAGCACGGGAACAGGCCCTTCAGCCCACCAAGTCTGTTCCGACCAGCGATCCCAGGACATTAACACTCCTCTACACACACTGGGGACAATTTATATTTATACCAAAGCCAATTAACCTACAGACCTGCACGTCTTTAGAGTGTGGGAGGAAACTGAAGATCTCAGAGAAAACCCACGCAGGTCACAGGGAGAACGGACAAACTCCGTACAGACAGCACCCGTAGTCAGGATCAAACCGGGGTCTCTGGCGCTGTGAGGCAGCAACTCTACTGCTGCACCACCGTGCTGCCCTGATTCTCTGTTCTCCACAGATGCTGCCTGACCTGCTGAGTTACTCCAGCACTCTGAAACGTCACCTATCCATGTTCTCCACAGATGCTGCCTGACCCGCTGAGTTACTCCAGCACTCTGTGAAACGTCACCTATCCATGTTCTCCACAGATGCTGCCTGACCCGCTGAGTTACAGCAGCACTCTGTGAAACGTCACCTATCCATGTTCTCCACAGATGCTGCCTGACCCGCTGAGTTACTCCAGCACTCTGTGAAACGTCACCTATCCATGTTCTCCACAGATGCTGCCTGACCCGCTGAGTTACTCCAGCACTCTGTGAAACGTCACCTATCCATGTTCTCCACAGATGCTGCCTGACCCGCTGAGTTACTCCAGCACCCTGTGAAACATCACCTATCCATGTTCTCCACAGATGCTGCCTGACCCGCTGAGTTACTCCAGCACTCTGTGAAACGTCACCTATCCATGTTCTCCACAGATGCTGCCTGACCCGCTGAGTTACTCCAGCACTCTGTGAAACGTCACCTATCCATGTTCTCCACAGATGCTGCCTGACCCGCTGAGTTACAGCAGCCCTTACATCTTTTTGACGCGATGTGTGGGAGAGCTATCATGCCATAGTAAGCCATGTCAGATGACAACAAGGCTGCCAAGAAACAAGAAGATAAACTAGACAATCACTGTTCATGTGTTGGAGAAGTTGTCACAGTTCTCCAGTGGGAATACAACGCTGAACACAAACTGCGGAAGTACGGTGAGCTAAAAGTCACAAGTAACAACTGAAATAAAAGTGTTGCAGAAAAGGCATTGCAAACATTACAGTTCAGTTCCGTTTGTTGTCACGTGTACCGAGGTACAGTGAAAAGCTTTTGTTGCGTGTTAACCAGTCAGCGGAAAGACAATAAATGATTACAACCGAGCCATTCACAGTGTACAGATACATGATAAGGGAATAA
This sequence comes from Raja brachyura, assembly GCA_963514005.1. Next base: position 24,850,093 of record OY740816.1, on the reverse strand, counting down.
CGATTAGTGCAAGGTAAAGCCAGCAAAGTCCGATCAAAGACAGTCTGAGGGTCACCAATGAGGTAGATAGTAGTTCTCTCTGGTTGTGGTAGGGTGGTTAAATGGAGTCATAGAGTGATACAGTGTGGAAACAGGCCCATCGGCCCAACTTGCCCACACTGGCCAACATGTCCCAGCTACACTAGTCCCATTTGCCCATGTTTAGTCCATATCCCTCACAAACCTGTTCTATCCATGTACC